>CAXFZR010000089.1:0-12500 GCA_964007535.1 Brachyptera risi | reverse complement strand
ATAAGAAAATTCTATCAAAGTATTATGAGAGGGTTGGTTGTGTGACACGACAGTAAATCTCCCACCACAATACCAGTGTTGTAAATCACATGTAAGAATTATTCAGTTTAACATCAGCGTTTGGTAATTCCTTTAAAAGATATAAGATCGTCAGATTAAAATCATACAAAGATACAAAATGAACAATAAATTGAAGCATTTGATAGTGTTGATGATAATATGTGAAATCACATCAGCTCGCTTGAATGAAGCCACATCAACTACCATCGAGCACCATCTAGTGAGATGTGTTTCAATTATAAGCGAACGTTACTTCCAATCACAGAATCTCCTTGTCATCAACACTGCCTCCAACTTGACAACAACATTACTCAGACAACTCCACGATCTTTCAAACTGGCCGATCCTCCTGATTCCATCAGATGATCAATATCGAGATGACGAAGTTGAAGCTCAGAGCTACGTCATCACAGTGGACCGATATCAGCAAGCAGAACTGCAGCAGCTTCTACTTCTTCTAAGTCTTCATCCCACATGGAATTCACGGGCTCGATTCCTGATTGTCCTATCTGACGTCATACCGGGTGACGTCACTCAACAATCAGCTAGAGCTGTCATGGCCGACCTCTGGCAAATGAAAGCAGTAAACGTTTTGGTGCTTCTGGTAACTGAGGACAAAGTTGCTTCAAAAAACAGTACTTTATCGATAGAAGCATACACTTGGTTTCCTTACAGAGGTCAATGCGGGACTGATACTAACAATGTGGTGTTACTTGACCGTTGGTTCATCATTAATGAAGGAGGTTTCCAAATAAACTCCAATCTATATCCACTCAAGGTTCCTCACAATCTTAACGGTTGCCCTGTCATTGTCACAACATTCGAATGGCCACCTTTCATTGTTGATACTTCTCATTCAAGACAATCAAACAATACTCGACCACAATACGATGGTATCGGAGTCCGCATGCTCAACACCATCGCTGTAGCTTGTAATATTACACTATCCTATCTTCCTCCTCCACCAGAAAGATTGGGTGTCCAGCTTGCTAATGGTTCATGGGATGGATCACTAGCTCAACTATTAAATGAAGAAGCAAATGTATTCATTGGATCTGTCATGAAGACGAAAGTAACACATACATTGTTTGAACACACACACGCATATACGACCAATGCCGTTGCTTGGTTTGTGCCACGTGCTCAACAAATCCCATGCTGGCGTAGTCTCTTCAGGATATTCCCTCAAGGTTTCTGGATGCTTTTACTTGTGACATTTATCATATCTTCTATTCTATTCTGGTTGCTGGGAAATGTACCACGAGTTCGACAAACTAATCCTTCTTCTTACAATATATTGTCCGCTTGCATCACGAACACTTTTTCTATACTACTTGGTTTATCAGTAGCTAGGCAACCTCGCACTTTCTTCTTACAACTATTTTTCTTGAATTGGGCTTTTTATTGTCTCCAGATCAACACAGCTTACCAATCAGCTTTGATCAGTTACTTGACACGGCCTGGCTATCAAAAACAAATCACTGATGAAGCGACTTTAGTAGAATCTGGAATAAATATTTCCTTTTTCTCCGGTTATGGCAGTCTTTACGTGGATAGCAAAGATCAAACGGGTACTGAGATTCATAGGGAGATGACACTTTGTACGGACAATTTGGAATGTTTGGACAATGCTGCTACCGATGGGGATCTTGCTGTTCTGAGCGACAAAGCTTACGTCAACTTTTTAATTCCTGCTCGATATCTTGATAGTAATGATGAACCATTAATCGAACCTTTCCCTGAGGATGCCATGTCGTATCACGTCGGGATGATGTTGACTAAAGGGAATTTGCTTCTGGAGCGTTTTAACCAGATCATCAGTCGTGCCCATGAAGCTGGACTGGTGTTCAAATGGAAGGAGGAAGTCGATAAACTGTCCAAGCTGAAATACAAACAAAATGTTGTTCCGGAAGCAATACCGAAGCGATTAATGACTTTAAGAATGGAACATTTGCAAGGAGCTTTCATTGTTCTGATTGTTGGATTGAGTGTTGCTTCTGTTATGTTTCTTAGTGAGATTTTGAATGGTTGGTATCGATGTTTGTGAAGATTTGGGAAGTTTTGTGAGTGTTGAATTACACAGACCTTTCTATAATTAATTGGAGGCATTAATATTTAACACTATGTAATTGTTTTCGGAAGAACATTACACAACAATTTAGGTTTCAAGATATTCTGTTTTTTGTATGACTAACAAGGGATTAATAAATAAATATATATATATATATATATATATATATATATATATATATATATATATATATATACATATACATAAATTTATATATATATATATATATATATATATATATATGTACATATATATATATATATATATATATATATATATATATATATATATATATATATATATATATATATATATATATATATATATATATATATATATATATATATATATATATATATATACATATATATATATATATATATATATATATATATATGTACATAAATTAAATATATATATATATATATATATATATATATATATATATATATATATATATATATATATATATATATATATGTATATATATATGTACATAAATTATTTATATATATATATATATATATATATATATATATATATATATATATATATATATATATATATATACATATACATTTATTTATTCGCCCGAATACTTCGAGTCATGCAGTCGGATTAGAAAAGTTTCTTCTCTTGAATCGTCCTAAGCCATCCAATGCTATTACCGGAATGAAATTGGTTGCATTAATAAGGAAGGAAGTAGAGGGGGGGGAGGAAGATTTAAGTAATGATGCCCCGGAGTGCTTTCGGTTTTTAATTTTCATAATAATTTCACTTCCCCCTTCCTCCCCCCCTCCTTCCTCCCCCCTCTGCGGGTCGTTGGAGCGGGGAGACACAATTAGTGAGTGATTTAGTGCTTATATAATTGAATTGTTACGTGTTGATTTTATCTATTTCTAAACATAGAATAAAAGATACAAATCTGGTAGTATTTGAAGTATGAATAAGTGAATTATCTTAATTGTTAATTTGTCAATAATTTTACATGCATTTTTAGAAAGCTCTGTTTTGTATAATATTACATTTTAGGAAAACGCATTATATGCGTTGTAAAATGAGCGAGATTTTGTGTGAAATATAAAAGACAGATATATAAGCCTGCACCAGAGTCGATAAAGTAAAAGGAGGTAGAACTGCTTTATCGACTCTGCCTGCACATCCTTTTAAGTCACTGCTTTCTTGATTCACCAATCAATTAATTAAATGGGCTCATGATCTAAATGGCTTCACTTGTTGATCTCTTTGTTGATCGTTTATCTGATGAAAAAAAATGTATAATGATCTTTATATTAAATACGGCACATTCGATTAATGTCAAACTTCGGAATTATGTGTATGATAATCATTTATGTACCTATATTCATTAGAAATTTGAATGTATTCTGATATTTTTTTCTATTTTTTCCCTCTTGGGTTATTCATACGGTGTTTTCAAAAATTCCGAAATTATTTCTCTCATAAATGGTTCATCCAATCGCGCCTCAAAACTTCACCGTATCGAACATCCTTTCGTTTGACCCATGGAGTGTGATTTTTTTTTCATTTTCATTCGAATACGGCAGAAATGAGTTTTCGCTTCGCTCGTCCGTTTTTTCTCTAAAATGTATACAATTAACGAAATTTAATTGACGCACAATTATTAACGTACAATTAAGGCAGTGTACGGCTCAACAGAAATTAATTACGAGTATATTTTCATTCACCAATATTTTATTTCATTTCCAATAGATGGATTCCATTACTGTTTTCCCTCTTCGATATCTAATAAAGAGGTTATGGAAGATAACCACAGAAAGAAGAAAAAATAGAATGTTGTTTATTTATTATTTGAAATATAAATATATGAAAACTAAATCAAACGAGGATTTTGAAGACTCGATACAGAAAACTTTATTCTTATTGTATAAATATTACATTATGAATTAAAAAAAAAAATATATATATATTTTCTTTTTTTCATAAAAACTTTTCGTCTCAAATCTAGGTGATTACCAACGTTATAAATGTTATAGCTCTACAGAAATTTAATTATTTTCTCCCTTTTATTCATTATTCGCATATTTTCTTCTTTTACGATTCCCGCAGATTCCTTCTTTCATCCCTTCTCGTTTGTGTGTAAAGAGTTTTTAATCCCTTCCTCCCTAATGTCCCTCAGGCTGTAATCCCCCTAACGTCGGCCAGGCCCTATTACGACCACCCATTTAAACGTTTTCCAACGCTCTTATACTTTTATCCACGGAAGAAGTCGGTCATCTATACTAACATAAAAACAAAAATACTATCAATATTTTTGTGAAGCTGGGATATCTTTCCAAGTTTATAATTTTTATTTTTAATTATTTAGTTTATAATTTTATTCATCTTTCATCCATAGCCTTAATTGGGGAACAATGATTCTGTATCAAGTTTCGATGTTATTAAAAAAAAAAAAAAGTTTATAATTTTACGGGCTGAGGTTTACGATAAGTAACACAACAGCATCTTTCAAAAGAATTAAATCTCCAAAGTAGCAACGAAATTAAGTAATTATTATAGTTTTTAAGATTATTTTGTTGGTATACGACCTTCTCCTTTCGTGAATATGAGTATACGTACCCTAGCTTATTCTGTCACAGCCCTCTTGAGTCCTAGCATATGCAAGAACCGGGTAGAATTGCTTTCAACAGAAAAGAGAAATAAGTTTGAACAATTAAAGAAAATGGCTCTTAAAATGTCTCGAGTGTTTCTTTTTTCACGTAAGAGATTTTTAATTTGCCGGTCATGTAATTAATTACCAAAGTTGAAATGTATTGTTGGACATTTTGGCATGTTTCAGTATAAAAGTTGAAATCAATGAAAACTTGAGTTGGGTTGGTCTGGTTCTGAGACTAAATAAAGTGTATAAATAAACTGTACATTTGAAATTTTAATCACAAAACACGAATATTTCAAGATTTTCAAGTTCATGCAGTTATAGAATTTATGACATATTTTCATTAATTAATTACATCTAAAAACCTACATTAATAATTACATTTAATTACATTTTATAATAACTAATATTCAGGGCGAACGAAAGAGATTTTACAATGATACATATATTTTCACATTACATTTCAATAACATTTTCAGTTATTTTATCAGTTATTTTATTTAGATTCATAATGACCTACATTGTGGGTACCTTTTGACTAAAACTGGCCGAACCCTCTCGTATTTAAGTGCCAATAGATGGAAAACAATTATTGTGTCAAAAAGCCAAATTATTATTCCTAAAAATACAATTGTGTTAATCAAAAATACCTATATAATTTATCTAGCCCTCCATAACTCAGTCAACTAAGGCACAGCTTTATAAACTAAAATCACTATTATAGGCGTGGGTTCGAGTTCCACATACGACATGGGTTTTCTTGAACGTCTTTTCACTTATCATCACTTCTTACTTTAAATATCACCTGCTCATTCGTATCCCCGTATAACCTAGCTGTTGTTGTTGTTGTTGTTGTTGTTGTTGTTGTTGTTGTTGTTGTTGTTGTTGATGCTGTTGTTGTTGGGGTCGTTAAACACCATTCAAAGACCCACCTTGTTCTAATTCAGTTGCTGTATATCAGTGACCTCTCCTCAAGGTCAAACGGTTGTTCACAATTTAACATACGTAAACTTGCAGATACCGTAACTTCACACTTATTAAAATTTTAACTGCTAAAAACATTCTAATTTAGAACTGCTCATCCAACTTGGAATATAGTGCCTGCATTCTCTATGATAATGAAGGTTATTAAGAATAGCAACCAATTAATAGAACATTTTCTAAAAATTAAAAAAATGGAAACTTCTTATAATTTTGAGGAATTCTTAGGCTTGTAGTAGGTCCTAAGTATATAGTAAAAAATGTATTTTATTATTATTATTATTGTTTTTATTTAATCAATTCTCGGTTTCCCGGTGGAAGGTTCAGTGGAGCGGGTACACATGCGTACCAAACTGCCACTGAACTTATATTCAATTACAATTATAAATACAATGAATTACTTCAATGGATATTCAAAAATTTCCTTACAATGCGACAAGAGTTCAATATGACCGCTTTCTGCATTTCGATGAATGTATTATCTAAAATATCAAGAGTTTTTAGACTTTTATGGATTCCGGTTGGTATCACTCCAGTTGCCGAGATTATTACAGGAACTATGGTCACTCTCTTCAGCCCATACAGTTCTTTCAATTCTTGAGAAAGCTCAACATATTTAGCAATTTTTTCTTCATGAGTTTTCATCAGGTTCTGACTTAGTGGTACAGCTATATCAATCACACAACCAACTTTTGCCATTTTGTCGATGTGGACGATATCAGGTCTATTGTAGTGTATAGTTTTGTCCGTGATGATAGCTCGGTCATAATACAACTTACAGCGTTCGTTTTCCAATATAGAGCTCGGATTATATTTATAATATGGTGTGAGAGCGTCAGTAAAGTGATACTTATATGCAATTTTCTGGTGAACAATATTTGCTACCTGATTATGCCTATGCAAATAATCAGTCTGACATAACATTTTGCAGCCTCCAATAATGTGGTCTATAGTTTCTGCTGTGATGTGACATTGTCTGCATGTGTCATCCATAATATCTTTGTTTTTAATGATGAATTTGTTGTAATTTCTGGTATTGATAACTTGGTCCTGAATGGCACACATAAATCCTTCTGTTTCCCCAAACAACCCACCAACTGTCAGCCACTTGTTCGATGCAGTCTTATCGACGTGTTGTTGATTCAACTGGTAGAGATGTCGCCCATGCAGTACTTTTCTACCCCAATCTTCATTTTTCTGGCCGGTGTCGATTATTTTTTCACTCGGTTTGATCTCCCTGTCATTGAGATTGAGTGGTGTGATATTCTTATCAGCAGCAACAATCGCTGTATGTAAAACTGTCTCCTTGGAGTAGAAATATTTTCGTAACGTATCTTTCGTATCTTTTCGTAACGTAATTGTATCTCATGTTGGAAAGATCAACGAGTCCTCTACCTCCTTCAATACGCGGAAGTGATATCCTTTCCACCGCAGATTTGGGATGATGTTTTCTAAATTTTGTCATCAACACTCTCACTTTAGTTTCCAAAGACTGTATTTCCGTGTGAGACCAGTTTATTACTCCAAAAGATTATTATTATTATTATTATTATTATTATTATTATGTAATAATTTCAATTATAATATTATATTGTTATTATTATGATGAACTTGATGTTTTATGTAAATGAATGATGAATAAACAACCTTTACTACTACTATTAAATGTATTTATTATTATTTTCATATGTATTTTGTATTTTATTTTTTGTTATGTATTATCACAGTAGATAGTGTAGGCCTACATAGTCAATAATTAAAAAGTCGATGTCAATTGTTTAGTTTTTAAAAAAATCGACAGCCGAATATTAATGATTCTGGGAATTTTAGAATTTTCATTTGTACTCCAAACTCTAACACTATATATATGAAAAAAATGGAATATTAACATCATTACTATATTATCACTATTTAATAATTATTACTATGTTTTACTTTCGTCAATTATAATTCCAAATTTATGTTAAACTGAATTTTCAAGGTCATTGATCGTCACGACAAACAGCCGACATGAATAAATGATTTTCCTCTTCTAGTT
This sequence comes from Brachyptera risi, assembly GCA_964007535.1. Lineage (NCBI taxonomy): Eukaryota > Metazoa > Arthropoda > Insecta > Plecoptera > Taeniopterygidae > Brachyptera > Brachyptera risi. The sequence continues at coordinate 4,715 of CAXFZR010000089.1, read as the reverse complement.
AATAATCAAGACTGATGTTCAAACATTTATTTTTGTGAAAAAAAACACAGATAAATGAATAACTTATATATAATTAAAATGTTCCTTAATTTTAATTGTTTTGTGATGATTTGAAAACGTATATGAGTTGATTTGGTGAAATGTGATTTTTTAAACTAGGAAAACGCTATATACGCGTTGTTAGACGAGCGTAAAGTCGTATGTCGACTTCTTGGCCAAACTTTTGCCTAAATTCGCCAATTGGGTGACATTTGAGTTATGAATGGGTAAAAACTGCTTCGAGTGGTACCAATTCAGCACATTTCATGTTTTTTCTTCAACATGGCTCTCCCGATCAAGCTGAGAATTTCTAGAAATGTATATCAAGATGTAATTCAACTTCACACAAAATTTCATTTTTTTTGGAAAATAAAAATATTTTTATTTTTTCCTCGCCATGTTATTCTGATAGGTATTTTTGAAATTTCTAAAATTCATAAAGATAAAAGTTACCACCCGATAATACCACAAAACTATACAGATCTAAGTTAGATGAGGAACCATAATGAAAAAAGTTTGTAGTTGATAGCTGTAGCCGTTTGACCTGTGGAGAACCGACAAAAAAACATGGAAAAAAACATAAAACGAACACCAATTTTTTTCAGTATGTCAAATTGAATCCTCGCTAAAGCTCGCCTAATAATCTTTTTGGTAATAATTTTCGAACTGTAGACCCGTGCAAGATGTCAGAATTCTCTCTCAAGGATATAAAAAACATATCATGCATATAAAGCTGCGAAACAGCTTTTTCAATAACTTCAAAATATATAAACTATCAAATCTATCGTATAAATCTCAAAGGCATAGCCGGCCTACACCTGAAAATAATTTCTTATTGAGTACATCATTTGGTTTCTAGGAGTTACATTTTTTAATACACATAAGTTTTAAAATGTTACTCTCTACAATATTGTGTATATATATTGGGTGGTGAGATCGCCCTAGTGGTGCCCCGTCCAAACGATCTTATCTTTCATCCTTAGCCTTATTGGGGAACAATGATTTTGTATCAAGTTTCGATGTTATTAAAAAAAAAAATTATATATAAGTACTTATATATATATATATATATATATATATATATATATATATATATATATATATATATATATATATATATTATATATTCACTTTTTTCCCATCATAATCATTTACTATTAATTGTAACTAATTTTGTAAATTGATCTGTAACGTTTTTTAATGTAATATGAAAGATCATTGTGTACTGCTTATCTTTAAGCAATGAAGACAATTCAAATTTAAATTTAAAAATGTATAACAAAGATTTCTGTGCATGCTTTAGTTCTATTACTAGGAAAACGCGGGATGCGCGTTGTGAGATGAGCTTAGAAGTATGGAAATGTAGAATGAAAAATATTCTGTCAACTCAATCCCTATTTACGGACCATGGATTACTTCAAACGTTTAAAAACCTCACCTGCAACTTGTTGATATTTATAGTGCTGCAACCTGTCGCATATACACTTTGCAAATCCAATTGATCCAAATATTCAATAAAATGAACACTTTTATTGCGTTTCCTTTGTTATTTCTCATTCGATTGTTGCAAGAATCTCTGAAAAGATGTATAAAAGTATTGTTCATATTCGGTGAAAATTTGAGAGCTTTTGAAGAATTCTTGTTTTTCTAGTATTTTTCCTCTGGGTCGCCGAGGATTTTTCAAACTTTACGATTTTTTCCGGAAAAACTTTCTAACCGATTCTCCTGAATAACAATCCCAGCCTATTCTGGTATAACATAAATATGTAGAAAAAGTTTCAATTTGATCGGTATGTTTTCCTGACCTGTATGCCACGCACAAAATTACAAAAAAAAAAAAAACATAAAAACCAAGCCCATTTTTTTTCGGTATGTGAAATAGAATCTTCGCTACGCTCATCTAAAAATGTTGATATCTCATACCATTCAAAAGTGATCACCTAAAAACTGACATTTCACTCTCATGGGCTCACTGCTGTGTTTCATAACATCATGCTATGTATCAGAAATGCATTGACCCGCCTGACCCCCAGCCTGTGGGGTCAACTGGCATGCCCCATGGGGCACGAACATTTGTCAAACTAGCATCGAAAGGTATATATATATATAATAAATATATAATAATATATAATAATAATAATAATATATATAATAATAATATATATAATAATATATAATAATATATATATAATTATCATCATTATAATTATGTCATAATTACTATATATAGCATATTCGATCATATTTAACTGTATTCTAAAGTAAATATATATATATATATATATAAATATGTATTATATAATTAGATGAGCGATAGCGAAGTCTCCATCCCACTTTTATAGAGCTTTGTCTGTGTGTCTTTTCCGTTTGTTTGCTTGTAACACGTAAGCACTGCACAGGTCGCATGGTTTGACTGATCAACATGAAGCTTTTTTTGTACAGGCAAACTTATCCAACTTTAGAACTATAGTTTTTGAAATGAATCGGTTGGACCAATTTTAAGAAATATCATCTCCAAGTTTCTAAAAACCCCATAAGATTAGTCTGGGCAAGAAAATTTGAAAAAAATCTAAAAAAAATCTGAATGTGTACACATAAATGATACACATTATCATCATTTTGTATGCTATTCGAATCAGCCGTTTTGAAGAAAATAATGTAATTAACTGTTTTATTAAGGCCCAGTATTACCAAGGCTAGTTAGTATTTATCTGAGAGTTGGTGAAAACAAATAGCATATGTAACCATGGTGATAACAAGTTTGAACTGTCAGATAGACTATCTGGACTTGGTAATACCGTGCCTAATCAAATATGTAATAATAATAGCAGAATTAAGTTGCCAAGATTCACTGCTTTCTAGATTCGATATTTGCTCAACAACGAAGTATTTTTTACTCGCGTCAAAGTGTGTAGAACACCAGAGTCGATGAAGTAGCAAGGGCAGAACCATTTTAACGCCTCTTATTATGCCTTATTCAGATATCTCGCTCATCTTACAACGCATATGTTGCGTTTGTCTAGTTATATAAAGTATATATTCATCTCATACCGTTCGAAAGTGATCACCAAAAAACTAGATATTTCGTTCAATCGACTCCCATGACTATTAAGATAATTGGGAAGCCGCTGGAAGATCGCTTTACAGTCACATCGTTTGTCATGGCTGTTGCATCATTAATTGTTTACACAATCAACAACTGTCAAAGAAACGTTCAATTCGACAATAAATACATTACATAATAATAATATAATTACATTCACTTATATATGGGCTCAGTACAATACAATTGGATTGTAATGGCCGACTTTGTATTGAAATGGCCAAGTGGTGAACGTTGGCCATAAAATAATTATTTTATTAAAATAATAATAATGAAGCAATATATATTTTTTTTCATCAATATCGAAACGATATAAAATCATTGTACCCCAATTTGAGGCTATGAATGAAAGTAGGATCGTTTGGACGGGGCACCACAAGGGCGATCTTACCATCTCATTTTAGTTATTTCAATTGAAAAACAATGATAATTAAGTTTTTAGTTTGAGGTTTTTGAGAGGTGGACATTAGGGATGGGTTGAGAATCAAAAGTGTCGAAAATAAGTAGACCAGAAAGAATATCCAGGAAGGAATAAGAAGGAATAAGAAGGAATAAGAAAAACCGGCACAGTAGCTGAGTGGTTAGCGCACTTGCTTCGTGTTCGAAGGGACATATCGGACCCGGTTCGATCCCCGCCACCGTCCATCTTTACAGGGGTTTTTTCGTGGTTTCCCTCTGTAGTCCTAGGCTAATGCCGGGATGGTTTCCCACAATATAGGCCACGACCGCTTCCTTCCCACTATCCTTCTCATTACCCATAAAAAACCTTCATCTCATCATCCCATCATCTCATTCACCATTCATCCGACGCCAATAGATCTCAGTCATCATTACAGTGCGTCGTTAAAAACCCAATATAAAAAAAAGAAAGGAATAGAAAGAGTGTCAGAGTGTATAAGAAAAGCTGGGAGACCGAGAGAAGATGGAGGGACCAGATAAGTGGAAGCGAGAGGAGAAGAGGAGGTATATGGGAAGATGTGGAAGAGGGAAGAGTGTGGGAAGAACGGAAAGCGTAGCGAATATTAGTAGAGGTTGAGGAAGATATTGCTGAAGAGCGTATACTGGAATAAAGTCGACTCGGTCCGTGTAACATGGGGTTCGGGATACTTTTTCAATGGAAATGTGGTTAGGGTTAAGAAAAAGGTTGGTCACCTAAACCCATGTCACACAACCGAGTCGACTTTATTCCGGTATACGCTCTTCAGGCGCCCCCGACAGGATTGGCCGCGCGGTATTGTTTGCGAGGCCCCAGATAATGGTATTTAGTACCCCCCCCCCCTCTCCCCCCCCCCCCCCCCCCCCCCGACCTTGCTTGTTGGAACCGGAACGTTCGATATTTATAATAAAAACGATGAACTTTGATATTGTAATTTAATTGTAAAATTGAATTTGATTGTGGTTTAATAAATTAATTCAACTCACGATTAACTGAAGATCGGATTAGAAAAACAAAATGAAAATTCATTAGAATACATATTATGACAACTTGTCATTGAAAAAACATATTATGACAACTTGTCATTAGAATACATATTATGACAAACTTGTCATTAGGAATAAACATATTATGAAC
>OZ023338.1:24196956-24316650 GCA_964007535.1 Brachyptera risi | reverse complement strand
ACTCGGAGCCCCGAAGTCAGCGTCCACGAGGGAGCCGAACATGCCCGAGCCCACGAGCCGACTCAGGCACAGCTATCAGAGGAAGAAGCTCGTGCCGCTCTCAATGAATATGTCCGTGGTCATTGTTGCTATGGTCACCGAGCTGCTCATAATATGACGGTCACCAATATGAACCATTCCTCTGCATATCATGTGAGTCACAACAAATTATCTCCATGTGGTGGAATCTAATGGGAATTAATATGTTTGAAATGACATATTGTTGCTGTGGACAAGTTTGTTCGCTTGCTTCGTAGTGTGCATTCGAATCGTATCTGCTCGACACATGCGAGTACATGTACTCATGTGTGGTCGTAGGTCATGTTGAGGGGGCGTTAATGTGCTATGTTTTCCTCTTCAATTTGTTCAATGATTTCATATGATATATATGTTTTCATAACTCTATGAATTTGCTTTGAATTATTTGGGTGTCTTTCAGAATACCCTCATAATCTGAAGTTCGTGTTATGACATTTAGTTACGGAGGCTCTTGAGTAAGATAGTTCTGCACATGTGTGCATGTATCATTCATTCATTCACCAGCTAGTATTATTTCCAATACCAATGTACCTTTATCTCAGAAACTGCTGGACCAAATCACTTAGTTTTGTTGGTGTGAATTTGTATTGTTGGCTTGCATAATTGAGGAAATCAGAATTGTCATGAGAGTGAAAACATCAGAACTATCAATCATTGATTGCTCTTCTCATGCGATTGATTTGATAACAATTGAAAAAATTAATAATAATTAGAGATTAACGCAAATTGAAAAAGACGCTTTTCCTCAAAATCACCATAGTGGTTATTGGAGAATGTTGAAATAAATTGAGGTGAATGAACAAGTAGTTTTTCCAGAGAAGGAACATGATTTGCATGGAGCTGATGACAGCTGTGTATTGTTGTTGTTGTTGTTTGAAGTTGTAAAAGTCAACTGCGGTGATTTGGAGAAGGAGGAACCTGTGAGTCACCAGATATTTGTTTAGATGTAGGCCTATATCAAGTTTGGTGTTTGAAAAAGATCACTGTGAGAGCTATGAAGTTTTGAGTTGGAATCATTCAGGATAGGTCATCGCCAGGTCCATGCCATGACTCATCACCTACATTTTGTTTTCAGTACGAGCTGGAAAGTTTCACAGAGAAACGCGAGACGTGCTGGGCATTCGCATCGTACGGGGGAGCTGAACTTGATAGCGTGGACAACGGATGTGCACCGCTCCCGTGGGATATTCCCCTCCACCCGAACCACTTGTTCCAGGATGAGATGAAGACAATTTCAGTGCCACACACTGCCTCGGTGAAACAGTGTCACAAATGTAGAGGCACAGGCAGTATCCAATGTGCGGAATGCAATGGGAAAGGATGGGTAAGTACACGCACTGAGGATTTTGGATCAAATGCGCCCTCAAAATCAGAATGGGCTGGCCGACCAGTGGATTGACCATCACGAACGAACGTCATGCACGTTTGCAAGTGCGCTACGGAAGATTCGCGGCCGGTACCACCTGATTTGCATCTCTCTCTCTCTCTCTCTCTCTCTCTCTCTCTCTCTCTCTCTCTCTCTCTCTCTCTCTCTCTCTCTCTTTTGCCAATCCTCTGCGCAGAGTGCTGGGTTCAGTCGTTCACCCCGATCAAGGGTTTTGTATTCCTGGCCGCACAAGTCTTTATTATTCACACCTCCACCGTTATACCCTCGACCTTGTCGACAGAGATCGACCGCCCCTCGCTCTCCTATCACTGGACCAGTAGGGTGCTTTCGACCGAGTCGATCATGGTTACCCATTCCATACCTGGAGCGTGTTCGGATTCAGAGCGGTATTCAGAGACTATCTCAAGACGATACGTCACGATGCCACTTGTTTCGTCCGAGTTGGCTCCCATCTGACAGCCCCGTTCGGACGAAGCATCAGGCAGGGATGTCCACTCTCGGGTCAACTTTTCTCGCTGACCATCGAGCCCTTTCTCAGACTGTGCCGCTCTCGACAAACAGCTACTTCTCTCTGCCGTGCGTAAGCTGATCGTCTCGGCTTATGCCGACGGCGTTTCAGTCTCCGTGAGCTTCGATCATCTCCACGCAGCTTACCTTGTTGACTCGGCACAGTCTGGAGCGAAGCTCAACGCTCACAAATGTACGGGTCTGAGGGCAGGAAGCTGGATTGGTCGTAACGACGAGCTCCTAGGCTTCGCGTAATCGTCAGAAGGTGACATGCTTCCTTCTACAGTGTCGGCCAAGAGTACAGTCTATCGTCCGCTTGTCGCCTACTTCAAAGACGACTGCGTCCCTCCGTCCCACGATGTGGTGCTCAGAGCACGCATCAAGCCGCGCATATTGAAGGAGTATGCGTGGCATGTGGGTCGGGGGGCTCTTGACTCCTTCAAATAAGGGAGGTGGAGGCTCTTTGTTCCTTGCAGAACAATGACCTTGTCTTTCACCCCGCACTCCTCACCGGCTAATACGTATATGTGGTTTGTATTATTCTTCATAGATTTTGCCAAAGCAGGCCTGATTTTCATTTTCCATCGTTCTGTTGCTGTCCTGAGGCAGTCAATGTTCACTTCTTTGTTTTGAGTTTTCTTCTTACATTTCGTTCGTTTTGACACATATACCTGTTTGTTTCTTTCCCTTTTGTTTTTCGCACCCTCTTCCAGGTGATCTCTTTTGTTCGTTCGTTTCATGAGGATGGGGACACATCCATAAAGCAACTGAGTTTATATATCGTATCGTTTCCGTTAAAACAAAACACAATAAACACAAGCATACACACATACAACTTCTAGAATAACAACATTTAGTATTCGTTCCTTCAGCGAGCCCATCTGCTGTCATTCGATCACTTGCCATGCACAGGCCTGAACATCCCACGACGACGTATCCACTCGAACACTATCAGGGGCGGACTGGGAAAATATTCCGGCCCTGGCAAATCATTTCAAACAGCCCTATGAGTCTTTAGGTAGAATTTTGGCACATTTTATTCTTTCTATAGAATGGCCAACCCGATTGATCTGAAAATGCAAGAAGTGTGTAAAATCATGAGTTTGAACTCCTTGCAGAGTTCAATTTCTTTGGAAAGTAAAATTATTTCCAATTTGTTTTGCTATATGTTATTCTTATGGTTATTTTTGAGATAAGAAAATAAATCACGAAAAAAAAAGTTCACATTCACTGTACATTTACATTGTTGTGGAGAATCAAGTGAATGTGAACTTTTTCCGTTGATTTTTTTTCTTATTTCAAAAATAACCATAAGAATAAAATATTGCGAAAAAAATTGGAAATAATTTTATTTTCCAAAGAAATTAAACTCTGCAAGGAGTTCAAACTCACGATTTCACACATGTCTTGCAATTTGCAGATCAATCGGGTTGGTCATTCTGAAAAAAAAAAAAAAAAAATCCAAAATCATACCTATACAGACTCATGCAACGCATTTATGACGTTTTCCTCGTTGATTGAATCACGTAGGCCTCTCCCAGCTTCCTCTCCTATTGAGATGAACTAAATGTTAAATCAACTGTAGAAATGAGTCCGATGTTGGTTCCAGACTTTCAGTCCACATAATACAGATAACTCATCAAAAATATGATTGTGACGAAGTTGATATAAGACGAAATTCGAAATTCTTTGAATATAAATGCAGTATCTTCAGAGGTTATTAGATTAGAAGCTGTTACGAGCGAAATGCAGGGACTTCGTTAGGATTTGTCTCGGGAGGGGGGGGGGGGGAAGAGGGGGGGGGGGGGGCGCACAGGTTACATATAAATAAAATGACCACCCAGCTGGAAAGGGGCTCTGGGGGGGCGGAAGTCCCCCAGCAGAGCCCCGCGGGGAATTTGTGAGAATGGGGAAATTTTTCAAGTGACCTTTGCGATTCACAAGTGTTTTTGGAGTCTTATATAGTTGAATTATCATGGACATTTTCGAAGTTGAACTTTTACGATTTCTCCCAGCAAAGCCCCGCAGGGAATTTTCTGAAATGAGCCCATGTCCTTCTTCAAGTGATTTTTGTTATCTACACGCAGTTTTGGAGTTCAATGATTAAATCACCATGGGCATTATCAAAGTTATTTTCAATAGTATAATCATTATGGGCATTTTCGAAGTTATTACCGCGATTTCTCCCTGCAAAATTCCCAGCAGTGATTTTTTTGAAATATGATCACTTTTCGAGTAAGTTTTGCGATCAACGAGCAGTTTTGGAATCTAATAATTGGAATCGTTCGTATACTACTGACATTATCGCAAATTTTCCGAAGAACTGAAGTGTTGTTGTAAGGTTTTTTAATTCCCCGCACTTCTTTCCCGCCCTCTACCTTCCCCTAACTATTTGGCGATCTAATGGACCGTGTTTCAAAACTCGTCTATAGAACGAGAGAGAGCAGGTCAGTTGAGCGAGACAAGTTGTCTGAGTCTGATTGAATGAGGCTTTGGAGTTTGGGGTGTTTTGACGTTGCGTCTATCTCGTAGAGGGATGGATAGATATTCTGTACATCGCGATAGGCTAGCGTTGGGTGTAATATAGTAAAAACGTTGGTGGAGTATTTGGCTATAGTGCGTTGCGGGTGCAACTAGAGTTACTCTTCACTTATATCTGTGAAATTAAGTATTGGTGTGCTACGGCCAGCGTTTTGAAGTGACAATTGCCACGTAACTACCCCCCGTCCTGCCCCCAGAAGAATCCAGAAGTAGACGTCCGTATCGCCGCATCACGATAAGTTAGCCGTTGAACGGCGCATATTGACACTATTTCTATCTATATTATATTATTGTATTACTGGTATTAACAAACTCTATCCTGCAAGAAGAATATCCAGTCTACTGTTAACATTATTAGCCATTAAGCTTTATACGTATTACGTACTTCAGGTGGTGAATCATCGCCATGATATTCCTCAGTACGCCCCAAGCGGCAGGTGTCCATACTAACGATGGACCAGGAACTACAAATTGTTATTCCATTTTGTCAACGTATCACGCCTCTACCTAGGCCATATTATTCTACAGAATACAATTTGTTTGATTTGATAAATTAGCGTACATGGTGAAGATTTTCAACATAAACTTGATCATGTCCATGCCGACACACTCTTCCATGCTCCGGTCAGTCTTTCCATTCCCTCAGACTGGAATGGGAGCTTCGATCAGTCGACTGCAATGGAAAAGTGCCACGTGTTTCCCTGGCGTTGGAAGATGACCTTGGATATGAACACCACTCGATAATTGTAGTCATATTCACGAATATGAACTTCTTAACACCTGGATCAGGTTCGTACCTCCGTATTGATGAAACATGGACAAGACTACATTGATCAAGTTCCACCTCGAATACATTCAACGTGTTTTGTACGGCTTACAGAGATTTGGTTGCATATTTATATATTCTGAATCAATGCCGCGGTAATATATGCACATCATCCCAACCACGCGATAACAATAATCTACGTGAGATTTGAATACAAAAGACCATAACAATGAATAATAACAATGAATGAATAAATGGTATGATGAAGAGATAAAAATGAAGCAAATCGAAAGAAATGGATTATATAGAATATTCAAAACAGATGGAACACTCAAGAACAGAAGGAACTACACTAATATGAGAGATAAGGTAGTGTCGTCAATTAGGAATAAGAAACGCCTGTATATTTGTAAAAAAATATCAGGATTCAAGGATCAGCCGAAGGCCTCATGGTCTGTCTTGAAACCATCATATGAAGGAAAGAAATCACAACCCAAAATTGGAATTCATTTCAATAATATTCGAATAGTTGGTGATGAAATTATTGCTGATAAATTCAACAGTTATTTTATTGAGAGTATTGATTCAATTGCAGAGAGCCTAATCAAAATCAACGAATATGAAACTTTGTCGTTAGCATATACTAGGAAAACGCGGGATGCGCGTTGTTAGACGAGCTTAGGGGTATAGAAATCTAGAATGAAAAATAATTGTTCAACCCAATCTACATCTACAGACCTTGGATCACTCCAAACGTTCAAAAACCTTACGAGAATCAGTTATGTCACGGCCTTCCTCTTTATTCATTTCAATCGTTTTGAATTAATTGGTGACACTTGTTGCTATAGATTTAATTGGTTCCCGTAATAGCCTAAATTTATGGGAAAATGCTTTATGAATGCGTTTTCTTCGTTATTTCTCATCCTATTGATGCGAAAAATCTCTCAAAATGTGCTTAATAGTTTCCTTTATATTCGGCGAAAATTTGAGAGGTCTTGAAAAATTTTGATTTTTCAAGTATTTTCCTCCGGGTTATTCTAATGGGGATTTTTGAAATTTCTAAAATTCATAAAAAAAAAGTTACCACCCGATAATACCACAAAACTATACAGATCTAAGTTAGATGAGGAACCATGACGAAAAAAAGTTTGAAGTTGATAGCTGTAGCCGTTTGACCTGTGGAGAACCGACAAAAAAACATAAAAAAAATCAAAAAAAAAAAAAAAACATAAAAACGAACACCAATTTTTTTCAGTATGTCAAATTGAATCCTCGCTAAAGCTCGTCTAAAAAAATTCACATCAATAAGAATCATTACAAATGTTCAGGAAAGTGAATAGTGAAGATGTAGTGAAAGCAATTTTCGAATCGAAACCAACATCATATTGTGAGCTTGGAATTAACGACAAGATTATAAAATTAGCAATACCATCCCTTCATAAGATTCTCTGTAACTTTATAAATCTTTCTTTGAGTTCAGGACAAATACCTGCATATTTGAAAAAATCCATTCCAACACCTATACCAAAAACAACAGATAGTCAGGATGGAGAAAATTATCGTCCAATCAATGTCCCAAGTATTTTAGAAAAAGTTTTGGAATATATTGTTAAGGAGCAGATTGATGATTTATATGCTCAAATAACATTCTGTATGAAGGACAATCTGGTTTCCGAGATAAGCATGGCTGTGAAACAAGTATACAATTGGTTCTGGATGAATGGAAAACAGATACAGATAATGAATGCATAATTAAAGCACTATTCGTTGATCTCAAAAGAGCACTTGAAACTATTGATAGAGGAATTATTATGAATAAATTATTCAAGTATGGCATTCGAGGCAACGTTTTGAGTTGGTTGGAATCATATTTGAGAGATAGAACTCAAAAAGTAAGATATAACAAGGCCTCGTCTTGTTAAATTGATAATAATGAAGGGGTGCCGCAAGGATCTGTTCTGGGACCATAATTATTCATACTATATATTAATGATATGGAAAATGCTCTCAAAAATTGTGTGCTGAATTTGTATGCCGATGACGCAGTTATATCTTGTTGTGGATATAATTATGGGGAAGTGTATAAAATGTTGAATGAAGTTATAAAATCATTGGAGCAATGGTTGAAAATAAACAGGATGAAAATTAATGTCCCCAAGACTGAAGCTATGGTTTTCTGCCCAAAAAATTGTGGAAATGAATTCAAAAACGAGATACAGAACTTAAATATCATGATTGAAGGGAGTGAAATTGAAATTGTATCTGAAATCAAATATTCAGGCATTATAATTGATCAAAATCTCGATTTTAATCAACATGCACAATCCATCATTTATTTATTTATTCATTTATTTTCATTTTCATTCGAGAGGATGACAATTGAAATGGAACATTTTCAAGCTTAATCATATGGACAGTCAAGGGTAATATACAGGATAATGTACCGTATCATACACAACAAATAAACAAGAAAATATACATGAATTGAAATAAATGGTAGATGCTTTTTTTTATAAATACCTAGCAACTACCAAGTCAAATGCGGAATAAAAACAAGTGTGGAATAAATTCACTATACAAAGTACACTCATATTAGAATTAGAAGGTTATAGTATCAATTGAAAGCAAGAATTTAAAATTAAAAGTTGGAAGTTGAAAGTCAATAATGGTCAATGGTTATAGTTTGAGTGACAATTTGTGATATGAAATGAAGGTCATACGAATCTTTCAGAGTGGCATTATTTATTTATTAAGCTTGCAGCATTTATGAAACTCCTCAATACTATATAATACATTTACCATGATGGAATTTTTTGAAGAGCTCTTGAACTGCTCAAGGCTAGTAAAATTTTTAATATATGCTGGGAGTTGGTTGTACAGTGATGTACCCCTAACATTAGCGTCTTGCTCAAGCAGTGTCGTCTTCCGCTTTTGCGTTACCAATCGACCTTTTTGCCTCGTGTCATGATTATGTATATCAGAATTCAAGATATGCAGGTGTAAGTGTTTTCTTGTATGTAGCAATAATTCATAGATGTATAGGCCAGACTGCGTCATGACTCCCAATTGTTCGAATAATGTTCTACATGAATGGTCTCTCTTTTTTTAGATATTATTCTCATTGCTGTTTTCTGTATTTTAAAGATCTTGTGACTTGCACTTACACCCCCCCCCCCCCCATACCATTATACCATATCGCAATGATGCTTCAAAATATCCATGATAAATAATTTTTGTCATGTTCAAGTTGAATTGTGACCTGACTATCCTTGATGCGTAACAAGCTCTGGATAATTTATTGAGTAGATAACATACATGACATTTCCATGTGAGGTTCTCGTCGATTTGCATCCCCAGAAAAGTTAGATTACTTACTGAGTCAAAGTTTAGTGTTGTATTGTTATTCATCATTGGATCACTCACCTTACCCTTCAAGTGACCATGCTGATTCGCGAAAGTGATGAGCTTTGTTTTACTAATATTTAGAACCAATTTATTCATTGAGAACCATTCGTTTGCGTTTGATATCGACGTGCTCATGTTTAATTCTGATTCAAATGAATGTGTTCCTGTTACCACTATAGTTGTATCGTCGGCAAACATAGTCACTTTGGAGTTTGGTACGAATTCAGGTGAATCATTTATATATAATATGAATAACAGGGGACCAAGTACAGACCCCTGTGGTACACCACACTGTATAACACCGCTTTCGGGCTGTATCGATTTGGTGGAGCCATCATCATATTCATGCATAATTTCAACTATTTGACATCTATTCTCAAGATACGACTTAATCAAGCTACCAGCCACTCCCCTTATTCCATATTTTTCCAGTTTTAGTAATAACATCCTGTGATCTAAACAGTCTAAGGCCTTGCTCAAATCGCAATACAGTCCTAAAGGTCTCTTATTATTGTCTAGCTCCCGCAGGATATATGAAATGCTGTCATTTATAGCATCTATGGTAGAGCTATTGTTTCTGAACCCATATTGATTGTTCTTCAATACCTTGTTTCTTCCGATTAATACATTATTCCTATTTTTTAAAACCTTTTCATAAACTTTTTGAAGACTAGTAAGTAGAGACAGAGGCCTATAGTTGTTCATTTCATCTTTATCTCCTTTATTTTTATAACATGGTTTCAAAATAGCAACAATGAGATAATCAGGATATACTCCTTGGCTTAACATTTGATTGATTAAATACGTACAAATATTAATGAACGAGTCAATACTTTTCTTCACCACTTCCACTTGTATACCATCATGACCTGCTGCTCTACTGTTTTTCAAATTCTTGACTATTTTTATAACATCTATATTTCGAACAGGCTCAAGAAACATTGTATTTTCTATTGCGTTAATTTCACTGATTAAATTATGCCTTTGTTCCTCTGTACTATCAATATTCTTGCATGTGGTGTTGGCAACATTCAAGTAAAAGTTGTTACATTCATTTACAATTGTACATGGTTTTTTTATTTTCATATTATCCTAAATTTTCTTCTCTAAATTTTCTCTTTTTTGCTTTTTTGCGTGATGACGCGTTGAAGTCTTTGTTCTAGTGTCATTTTTTATATAATCCTTGAATTCTTCTCTTCTTCTGTCAATTCTGTGAGGCGAAAATACTACCTTATCAGAGTGGGAGAGATGTCATTGTTATCAAAAATGAGAAGGTTGACTTCGAAAGATCTTAGTTGTCGAGTTGACTGTTTTTTTTCGACCTCCCTGGTGTTCTTTTTTTCCGCCTCAGTAGTTCTTGTCGTTGATTGTGGAATGAGGTCATCGGGATCTACAGCCCTCATTCGGAGACTTGTCATGATCGGTTTTTAGGCCTTGGTGAGGCGTTGGCGGTCGTCATGTTCGTCAAGATTATGTGGACGTTTTTCTATTTCGATGGCCTCTCTGATTATAGGGGGTTGAAATCTTGCGACAGTGGCGAGGAGCTTCATTCCGTCGAAGTTGATATATGTTCCTCCATTTTCGAATGTTGAGCCAGAGTGGACTCCAGTGCTCCATGTCTTACGTTACCCTCATGTTATTGTCTCCCAGATGACATCTCTCGTCCTGTTTGGCCAATGCAGGTCTTGTTACATTGACCACAAGGGATCTCGTACACTCCCTTGTTCTCAAGCACGATCTTGTGTTTGGCACTACGAAGGGTGTCACCTATTCTTCTCTCGGTGTTGAAAATAGTTTTTATGCTGATCGAGGCAAGCATTCTGCAGATTATGTCAGTAGTACCCTACACGTACGGTCAACATGCTGAACAAGTCGGTTCCTCCTTCTCAAGTCTCGGATCTGCGTTGATCTTGCGGTTCCATGCCTTCACTGTGGTCCTGTTGGAGTATCCATTATGTAGGAGAGCATTTCTGAGTGACATGTATTCCGCTCGGCTGTGGTCTGCGGCAGCAATTCTTCGGGAACGAGTAGTGAGGGTGTTAACTACGGACTGCAGCTGGCGGGTTGGTGATGGGAGGCGGCATTGAGGTATCTGTTGGTATTGGTGGGATTCCTGTTGACAGTCTGGCCTAGTTTGCCTCCATCCTTTTTCTTAACTAGGACGTCCAGGAATGCGAGCTCGTTGATTTCCTCTATTTCCATACTGGATTTGAGTTGATCATTGAGATGTTTCAAGAACGTATCCGGTTCTGTTCTTCCGTGCGGCCATATCACGAACTTATCGTCGACATAACTTAGCCAGCACTTGGGCTTCAGGTGGGCGGCTGACTTCAAGGCGTTCGTCTCTAGATCTCCCATGAAGATGTTGGCCACTAGTGAAGATAGAGGTAATCTCATGGGGGCTCCTTTTAGTTGCTTGTTTATTTGGTTGTTGAATCAAAAGTATGTGGAGGACTTTCAATGGCGTACCAGACCGATAGTGTGATCTGCTATTTTGTGTTGCTCTTTGATGATGTTGAGGGCTTCTTCCACCAGTACTTTGGTGAAAAGTGAGACAATGTCGAAAATGACTACAATGTCACCCCACTCGATGGAAAAGGTTTTGAACATATCTACAAAGTGTGCGGAGTTCTTGACGTGAGAATCAGCTTCCAAGGTACAGGGTTGGATTAATTCTGCTAGATTTCGTGCTAAATCTGGAGTTGGTGATCCTACGGCACTCACTATGGGTAGGAGAGGGATGTCAGTCTTGTGGATCTTGGGTAGTTCATACATCTTAGGAGTGCGTGAGGCATCAGCCTGTGGGATGAGTCTTGACGGAAAATCTGGATTAGTTCTGATGACATGTCGGGTACAATCTCTGGTAGTTTTTTCCAGGTGAACTGTAGGATTTGAATCACTCTTTTCGTATATAGCATCACTCAAGATAATGCTCATTTCGTCGTGGTGTCTCTTGAATCCATCACGACTGTGGCATCTCTTTTATCTGCTGGTAACACAATTATGTCCTTGTTGTTACTTAGATCTTTCAGAGCTTCTCTTTCATCACCGTGCATGTTAGTAGGTGGGGGTGTGGCTCTTTTTGATACTCTGGCCGTATCCTGCCTCATTTGTTCGGCTATGTCCACTGGTAACGCGCTGATAGCTGCTTCTACACCCATAATGATTTTCTCCGTGGGCACTGTTGTTGGTGTTAGGGCATAGTTGAAACCTTTGGATGAGGCTTGGAGCGCATGACTGCTCAGAACGTGTGAAGACAGGTTATGTACCACACGTGTGGGATCAAGATGTGAGACAGGATGACAGATACATTGTTTTTCATGTAAGGCCTCGAACTGATTGAGTTGTGCCCTGGACAAGAGTTCAAAGTTCTTCTCCTCTCGATCTGCAGTGAGCTGGTCCAATCTTTCAAAGATGGTAGGATGTGAAATAAAATTGAGTTCGGTGTGGAAATCATACCTTAATAGCCTCATACCTTACTTCTCGAAAGGGTGAAATATGTCTTGTGTCAATGTACATTCATTAGAGGAGAATTAAAAAAAAAATCCATTCATCGTCTCTATTATTCTGATTATGATAGTGATTGTTCTGAGTGTTGCTTGTCTCAGAGCCGCTGTTTGTCATGCCACGGCGATGGCTACGGCACGGACACTGGGGGCTACAAAGAACGCTGTTTCCACTGCCGTTCGTCCTCGCACGGCTGTGGGCGACAAGACTGCCCCAAGTGCAACTCGAATGGCAAGCTCACGTGCGCGCCGTGCGATTCGGCTGGACTCATACGCTGCTTCATACAGCTCACAGTCACGTGGTAGGAGCACCAACTGTTTGGTCAACTTTTTACGAAAATAAACTGTTCGAGAATAATATATTTGAATAATGTGAACCCTGAACAACCTAGCTGTTGGTGGAGTTATCACGTCGTTGGGATTTGTGTATTTGGGGGGCGTAGGTGACATGAATGTAATGGCCATGGTCATCACTCAAGTGATTTTTATGATCAACAAGCAGTTTTGGATTCCAATAATTGAATCACTGTGAAAATTTCCGAGGTTATTACAAATGAATTCATCATTATAGACATTTGAAAATTGGTCATTTCTCGAGTGATTTCGGCGATTTACAGGCAGTTTTCAGATCATGATCAAATCATCAAATCATTGGGGTGACTTCTTGGAGTTATTTTCAATGATTGAATCATTACGGGCTATTTTGGAGTTGTATCCGCGGTTCATCCCAGTGAAATTCCTAGCAGTTGATTTCGGATTCTGTAATATTGATATTACATGGTATAGTGTACGTACTCTCACCTGTGTTATGGCATATCGCTCTGAGGCATCTCGACTCACGCGAGGAGAATCTTTATTGCACAGAAAAGAGCGGTACGAGCGATAGTAGGTGCTCATAACAGGTGTACATGCAGATCAGTATTTCAACGACTTCGCCTACTATCTGTGACTGCTATATATATATATATATATATATATATATATATATATATATATATATATATATATATATATATATATATATATATATATATATATATATATATATATATATATATATATATATATATATATATATATGTATATATATGTATATATATATATATATATATGTATATATATATATATAAATATATATATATATATATATATATATATATATATATATATATAAATATATATATATATATATATATATATATATTCATATATATATATATATATATATATATATATATATATATATAAATATATATATATATACATATATATATATATATATATATATATATATATATATATATATATATATATATATATAAGAGAAAAAACGTCATATTCATCTATTTGAATGGACCAAGTCCACTCACTAACGAGGTCTACATGAACACCGGACAGAAATGCCACTTCCAGCATGCAGATCATGATCAGGAAGCTTCCAAGGATAGTGCAACTACGGTCATAGGCACCATCATGAACAATAGTTTACCTGATCAAATGAAAGAAAAATCAAACCTAAGACGACATTTCATCAATCAGTCCAAACACAATTGCAGATCCCATTTCAGCAGATTCTTCAGTTCATATATCGATGAACAATCTTATATCTTTCTCATTTCCACTTTCTTTTCGATCTGCACTTTTTTTTCTGCCAACATTGTAATTCATTCAATCCTACTCGTAAAGAGCTTTGTCTGTGTGTTTTCGTTTGTTTTCTTGTTTGTTTGTTTGTAAGCACTCCACAGGTCGCAGGTTCCGACCTATTGACATGAAACTTTTCCATACATGTACACTCATTCTACTCAGAACAGTGTGTAGTTTTTGAAATTAATCGGTTGAACCGATTCCGAGAAAAATCATCCCAAAATTTTTAAAAACCCCATACCTACTCCGTTCGTCCTTGTCTTCTCTCCTGATCAAACTAATTTATAATCACCCCGCAATGTCCTCTTCCCTTGCCACTTCATTTTGCTCAGACCCAATATCCAGCTCCCTCTCTATCATGAGGTCAATCATTTCTTTCCTTTGGTAATGTCACAATATTTGACGATCCAATCTTCGATACACATATTGCCTTCTCCCCATCCTTCTCTTCATTTTCTTCCTCTCCTCTCTCTTCTTGTCATTGTATTGTCTCTTTTTCTGCTTCCTAGTTAAAGAGTGGAGAATCTCACTGTTCGGGAGGAAAAAAAACCTGTGGTCCCCCCTGTTGTCTCTTCTCACTTTCATTCCTCTTGTGCTTACTTCTTCTACCACCCTCCTTATCTTGCTTCCCAACTTCTCCTCCTCCTCCTCCCACCGAACCATTATCTGATGAGTGTCCAACCTCGGTTCAATATACACTCCTCCTAGTCCAAGTACTCTTTTCCACATCTCGTAGTTCACAAAGTTACCCTTCCTTCCATGCAACCCACACGCAACCAATTTCACATCTTAACCAAGCACTTTTCGAACTGTGTTCATCGCTTCTTCTACGCCTTTCAATAATTCCTCTCTTCGCACCCCGACTCGTGCCTCCCACGTCCCCGCACTTATCACAACTGTTCCCACTCTACCCACCCATTCTGTTTCTATTCCCATTTTCTTGTTCAGCGTTTCGAGTGGTATTTCTGTGAAAAATCTTGCTCGATATCGCTTGGTCATGCAGAAACCTCGTATCATGCCCCCTCCGCCATCCTCAATTAGAAGCACTTGATTCGCATGTTTCACTGGTTTTCTCCCTCTCTCATTCACTTTTCGCACCTCCTTGCCGTGCCTGTGCGCCTTCTAATGTTACTTTCACTTGTTCTTCTTTCGAATCTTCTTTCTCGCTTTCCGTTCCTCCCATATAAATGTCCTCTTGGTTACTCGCTCTTCCTCTTCGGCCACCACCTTACGCTCTGTTTCCACTGTCTTCCGGTGTTTTTCAACTGTCTCTCTTCCTCTCACTCCACCCTTTCTTTTTATCTACTCTTCTTTTGACTTTTTTTCCCATCTTGGTGCTCTTTGCTGGTGCTTCTACGTTTGACAGTTTGGGTCCATGATGTTGGAGGCAACAATTTGGTTGAAGGATCAAGTCCTTTCTGCCATCCAATTACTACCTCTGCTTTCTCGATTTACTCACGCTCATCGTTGGGCAATCGCTTCAGCACTTCTCTCAGCATCTCCACTTGTAATTTCTGTTTGAAGAAGGCTACTCGAAATCGTCTTTGCTCAGCATTGTTGATATTTATCTCTCCTTCTAGCTCATTGTCCATTTCTTTCACTCTATTTCTCAGCTCAATAATCTCCATTCCTACCCCGCATTCCCACATGGAACGATATGCCAGTGTGTCGTATAAATCTTTCTACACCCAACGATTTATTTCCTGTCGCAATTCGCTAAACTCCAACTGGAGTTCTTGGACTATCGCCATCAATTCTAGTGACCAATTCTCTTCTTTCACCTTCGCAGTGGTTTTACACACTTCTAAACCAACATTCCCATGCAACACGCATTCATATTTAGACCTACAATCTTCACATGTCCATTCCTTCTTTGTTTCTCTATTTACTCCAGCACATTTATAGTGTTTACGCCTCTTGCATACGACACAGGACACACAAACCTGATATCACCCTTGCACAAAACGCTGACCATCTTTCCAGTACACACTGGATGTCCCAGGGACGGTTCATTTTCCTCACAAAATCCCAGATTGTTCCCTAACAACCTGTTCACTACCAGAATCTTCTCTGCAATGTATCCCCAGTCTCTAAATTCATGATAACAAATTTGTCGTCCCAGATACGGAACCATCACGTCACGCGGATCAGTGAATATGAAGACTTTTCATGTTGCATTCTTTTCGGGAACGGTTTACGATCTATTCGCGAACAAGGGATCGTGTTTTTTACATGAAAAAACGCCGTTGAAGCCGAGTTCCCGTGAGGTGGTCGCTACCTCGCGGAAACCTCGTGGTGGAACGCATGCGCAGCACCCAAGGTGGCACCATCCATGTTTTCACGTAAGTCTTGCAACTACTTGGATACTTTTTAAACCGGTGACGCCATATTGTTTGAACACTATTTTTTCCTAATATTTGCATTAGATGCTTTTGGATTATAGGCCTATGCTTGTGTTGGACGGTCCGAGAGTATCAGCACTATAAACTCTCTGGTATCAGTCTGGTGAGTAGGCCTAGATGTGTGAACACATCTGGAATATCAGCCCTTAAAAGTAAGAATGCTTTCCGTGGACTCGAATTAGCAAACTTGCTGCATTGTCGAATCTTCACCTAGGCCATTGAGTAGGCTATGCCTAGGCCTAGGCATTCCCTAGGCTACAAATTCAATGACATTGAGTTCATACTTTAGGCCTAGCATTGAGTTACCAAAGCCTTTAGTGACACTATGATCTCAATGACTTGGAAATCAGGGCATTACGTGTGTAAGCCTACAAACTCAATGCTTAGGCCTATGTTGTTCACTTGACAGTGGTTGATGTAGGCCTAGGCACACGCCAGTCCCAATGGTTTGTTGTTTTGAATTAATATCATTCGATGCTGTAAGCCGTGTTGATCTTTTTTGGGCAAGCCTAGACCCTATTGTATGTTGGGTGTTGGACCTGGTAGGCATTACAAAATCAATCACCTAAGGGATGATTAAGCCCCATTGTGTGCTCCATGACCCCACCAACAGCTAGGTTATACGGGGGTACGAATGATTAGGTGATTATGAAACTATGAAGTGATGGTAAATGAAAGAACTTCCACAAAAACTCATGCCTTGTGTGAGACTCGAACAGTTTCTGAAGTGGTGCTTCAGCTGACTGAGCTACCGAGGGCAGCTAATGACCTTCTAGAAATGTGTGAAGCAATAAAGCTTCAGATCAACTGATAGAAAGCTGTGTGTTATCAATTAACCATATTAGGTTAAATCGAGCAATCGGTCTGTAAATATATGAATATGCTGTAGGTCTACTTCCCAGCATTCACTAGGCCCAGGCCATTACACTTCTCGGTAATTTTGTGTTACTCGGTACCAAACCCATATTTTATGATTTGCGGGTAAATTTCTCACTTATTCAATGTCAATGTCTACACTGCAGTAAACATTTCCAAACTGCCCATAAGATGGGACTGAATTATTGCATAACACGTCCATCTCTTGTTTTCAGCTGCTGTCAGTTTGAAGCGGTAGGCCTATGTTGCAGGCGATGCCTTGGATATGGAACAGAAATTCACGGGAAGAAAAGAAGCTTGAGTCCGACAGCTAATGAACAATTAATCTGGATCCAGAACCGTAAAACTTCAGTTCATATTTCATATTTCATAGTTCATATTTTCAGGCATAGGCCTACGGTAAATTCGTATTATACCTTACAAGCCGTGTTTACTATATCAATCAAGTCATTTTTCTGCAAAGTGTCTATTGCCAGTAGGCCTGGGCCTAATAGGATCAATTGGTAGAAATAATGTTGTGACGATACACAATTATTTCATAAATAATATTAAAATAATTTCAAACGGCTGTTATTGGAACACTTTTTTTCCAACAAACAATATTTAGCTTCTATTTAACCGCGACCATCTCTCAACCACAGCCTTCTTTATTCTGATGATGTTTTCCTCATAGGCCTACTTCCCTATAACTCAGGCTCTATTGACGAGTTTGCGCATATTTGCTGACTCGGGCAAAAATGACGTCATGGTCTGGTATGTAGGCCTACTGCACTCTGGTATCCAAAGTTTCAACTTCGAACAACCGTCATTCTGTAAAAAAATTAAATTTTCCGCCAAGTTATTGAGGATCCGTCATATTTACATTTTGACTAGGGCCTAAAGGCTCACCCAGGTTTGAACTTGAATGATAAATATGTCAGGCCAAGTAATAAGCATCAATTCAAGAAATTATACCAGTGATATTCCGTGATATTATTGAATAAAATCGTTCATATTATTGTCGTAAACAAAGTTAGTAAACTCGCAGTCACGGTCTAATAGAATGCGCGTGCAGTTCACATGTTTGTACGGAAATCCCCAAAGCTGTTCGTACCTTTGCAGATGCGGCATGTCAAACGGACTGATATACTTGAATGTCTTCGGAAAGTGACGTCATGGTCTGGAAACAACGGCAACATCGGTGATTTTGAAAACTAACATAATTGGACATTGGTTAGCATGGGAAGTGTACCCTGAATTGAAAGGGCAGTATCACTGTATCAGAGAAGAATGATCCTCATAAAAAAGGCTGTGTTCTCAAAGTTCTTATCCAGAATTTCCAATTTTCAACTTGATAATCATATGGTAACAACAAAACTTCATTACTCTATAACTTTGGTTATTCAAATGAGTACCCGTAGGTCTGTGCTCAGTGAGCCAAAATGGAATGCTATATTAAGAATCTACTACGGTACCGGTATGTTGCCATGGGCCTATATGCTTTCTTCCTTCCTGCAAATAGTGTTTCAAGTGCTTGGAGGCAGAATGTCCTTGTCATGTCAAACGGAGATTCTTGCCCACAGTATTACAGGTAGGCCCTACACTTGCGGTCACAAAATGTTTCATTCCAAAATTTTAGTTTAAATAGGACCTACACGCATTTAACCTTCAATTTTCTCACAGACTATGCGTGGTTTGTGTATGCACATTGTTTCCTAGTTTGAGTGTGTGTGATATCAGTAAAATTCCCTCAGGATGCATTTAATGAAGTTTGTTCGACCACATTATGTGACAGCAACCGCACTTAAAGGCAGGAATACGTCGTTCCAATACAGTAGCCCCTGATGCTTGAAGCCGAAAATATTTCTGCCAATACTTGTGGCCTTTATGTACTATGATTTAAGTGGTAGCCCAATCTTGAAATAATTGAAAAATTGCCACTATTTTGAACCAATGTATTCAGTTGTGAGGGCTGTTATTATCCTGACAATATTCATTCATTATGAATGCATTGTATAATTTTACATCGCTTTGAAAGAAGAAAACAATAAAAAGATTGAATTTACTATTGTGTCTACTCAATAACTTATCAACATATTATAGGCTTACCTCAATACGCACTCCACAGATGAATACCTACCTAATTACCGTCAATTATCAATTATCAGAAATTGGATCACTTCTGGTAATTCATCTGCAGCATCAACAAGTGAATCGATGACACGTTATTAATTAATCAACTATCATGATCAATTTGACTGTTTATCAATAAAAACACCACACAGGTAGGTGGCACGTTCTGGTTTCAGGTAGATACTGGAACATATTATTGCATTGTGATGAATGTTTGTTTACTGTAATTGGATGAGTGATAGCGAAGACTTCCATTCCATGCCGGAGCTTTGTCTGTGTGGTTTTTCTTTGTTGGTTTGCACCCACTGCCATTTGGATTATTGTTTTGTTGTAACACTATAAACTCAATACCAGGGGTTATATTAGTGCGCAGTTGGCCTTAATGTGCGCAGTTCTGAACTTGAAAAATGCAGCTCTTAATTTCAATTTTCTCAGTTGTAAAATAACGAATATTGTTGAATAATGAACGTTATCGAAGAAGAATTCGTCATTGAATTTCCGCGCATTAAATTAATGGGCAAAATCAACACCATATGGTTATGATGCGCGTGAGGGGGGGGGGGTGAATTCAATAGCTTTGTCCCTTGAAGCATTGTTGCTATTTTTAATTGATCAAGTTTGATTCCCTCCCAAATAGTATTCCAATAGTATCACTATTCCCAAATAGTAACAAGATACTTTGAAAAACAAAGTTTTTCAAAAAATTCCCTACGGGGCTGTAATAGGGGGGAGGCCTCTCCCCCCCCCCCTCCCGCAGTATCCGTGCGGAACCTATCTCTTGATATAATTAATTTTTTCATATGCGCAGTTCTAAATTTTCACTAATATAACCACTGCTCAATACCTCTGCACAAGTCACACAGTTCAACCATTGAATCTAATGCCACCCTCAATGACATTTGTGAGTGTGGAATAGATGAATAATGATGGAAACCAAATATGTGGGCATACTATTTTTCAAATCACTTACATGATATAAAGAGTAAAACATTTCCAGATTAACAATTATTTCTTCGTATCATTACCTTGTTATCAATATACTGTATCAATTTTCCTTGGGGTATTTTTCATTTATACAAGGCCTACTCATTTCTGAAACTTGACAGATTAGTCATGAATCAGTGGTGGGTCCAGGTCATATTCATGGGGGGGAGGGGGCAATTTCCGTTTGAAAAGAAAATGCCTTATAAGAACAGTCGTGCATTGGACTATTATCGCAAAGCCGGTGACCCGCGGGGGAGAAGGCTTCTGGCCCCGTAGGTAGTTTTTTGAAATTACACTCATTTAAATACGGTTCAGCATTTCTCAGATGAGGTTCAGATACCGAAATCATTTTACTTATGAAATAATAATGGTGCCTGAACCAATATTTGTTGCTGCAGGGTCGTTTCGTGTTTTTTTTCTTTTATATTCGGTTTTGACGACGCACTCTAATGATTACTAAGATCTATTGGCGTCGGATGAATGATTAATGAGATGATGGGATGATGAGATGAAGGTTTTTTATGGGTAGTGGGAAGGATAGTGGGAAGGAAGCGGGCGTGGCCTATATTATAGGAACCATCTCGGCATTAGCCCAGACTACAGAGGGAAACCCCGAAAACCCCTGTAAAGATGGACGGTGGCGGGGACAGTGGGCCTGTATTGTAGTACATCAGCCTAGACTACAGAGGGAAACCACGAAAAACCCCTGCAAAGATGGACGGTGGCGGGGATCGAACCGGGTCTGATATGTCCCTTCACCTCCCGGATCACGAAGCAAGTGAGCTAACCACTCAGCTACTGTGCCGGTGTTTCGTGTTATTATAGCGCACTGGGAAGGCACTCAATTGTGCGCCTCTAAATCTCGGCGTGCATATTGAAGGTGAAGGCAAGGAGGGGGGGGGGGGAGAGGGGGGGGAGTCATGCCACAGGAACATTTTTCAAGTTTTCCTTGTTTCAATATGATTCTTCCGGTTTCAGGAACCTTTCTGAAATAGGCCTGCATGGATTCTTCACTGTGATAACAAGACTGATTCTGCCAAATGATTGTTCCAAGCAAATAACGCTGAATTAATTCATCTTTCAATGACAAGAATATTTGAATGGGAACATTCATTCTATCCAGTGATGTGAATAGAATGAAATTCAATTTGCAGAATGTCGGTACGATTACTGATAGACAGTCACATATAGGTGCCGATAGCGCCCCTCAAATTTGGCCACCGAGCAGCCACGCTCTTCGCCCACCCCTAAAAAAAGACTTGTTGGTATCATCATCGGTATTTTGAAAAATCGTAATATCCAAACTACATGGGCCATCTTCATCTGACATTTCGAAACAGTACGTAGAGTTCATTTTCAATGCAATTATATAAAATATGAAATCTGGGCATCAGATTGCCCCAAGGTACGTTCATAGAGCCATGCACGACATTTTTGCCGGCCGACAATCTTATCGGATGCCGTTGAACGCCAAATGAATACTACCGTTCATACCACTACGGCAAAACTATCGGTTATATCGTGAACTCAAGGCAATTATATATCGAATCGATGCGATAACCATGACAACGTGGACAGTGATCGAGCTTGACAGTAGATAGTCTATAAGGAAAACAAACAGTTTGAGTATAAAAGTGAACGTGATATCGTCTACGTCATCACAGCAAGTCTGTCGTCCAGCAAAATGTTCAACTTGAATCAACTTTCAAGGTCACAGTGAACGACAAGCTCGGCAAGTCTGTGATTGACTCATTCATTTTGACGGCCGGCAAATTCGTGTTGTCGTGGCTCTATGAGAGTACCTTGATACGATATTTATTTCCTTCCTTCTCTTTTCCCATTTTTTTCTCTGTCTTTTTTTTTGTCGCTTCCAATGCATGGATAGGAGGTAACCTCCTAACAGCACATTACATTGCCCAGATGTGACGGTTCCATCACGAGTGGGATGATAACGGCACATTTCATTGCCTGAAGATGACGGATCCATCACGAGTGGGACGAGAACGGCACGCTACATTGCCCAGATGTGACGGTTCCATCACGAGTGTGATGATAACGGCACGTTACTTTGCCCAAAGATGACAGATCCATCACGAGTGGGACGATAACGGCACGTTACATTGCCCAGATGTGACGGTTCCATCACGAGTGAGATGATAATGGCACGTTACATTGCCCAGATGTGACGGTTCCATCCCGAGTGGGATGATAACGGCACGTTTCATTGCCCAGATGTGACGGTTCCATCACGAGTGAGATGATAATGGCACGTTACATTGCCTAAAGATGACGGTTCCATCACGAGTGGGACGATAACGGCACGTTACATTGCCTAGATGTGACGGTTCCATCACGAGTGGGATGATAACGGCACATTTCATTGCCTGAAGATGACGGATCCATCACGAGTGGGACGAGAACGGCACGCTACATTGCCCAGATGTGACGGTTCCATCACGAGTGAGATGATAATGGCACGTTACATTGCCCAGATGTGACGGTTCCATCACGAGTGGGATGATAACGGCACGTTTCATTGCCCAGATGTGACGGTTCCATCACGAGTGAGATGATAATGGCACGTTACATTGCCTAAAGATGACGGTTCCATCACGAGTGGGACGATAACGGCACGTTACATTGCCTAGATGTGACGGTTCCATCACGAGTGGGATGATAACGGCACATTTCATTGCCTGAAGATGACGGATCCATCACGAGTGGGACGAGAACGGCACGTTACATTGCCCAGAGGTGACAGATCCATCACGAGTGGGACGATAACGGCACGTTACATTGCTCAGAGGTGACGGTTCCACCACGAGTGGGATGATAACGGCACATTTCATTGCCTGAAGATGACGGATCCATCACGAGTGGGACGATAACGGCACGTTACATTGCCTAGATGTGACGGTTCCATCACGAGTGGGATGATAACGGCACGTTACATTGCCCAGAGGTGACGGTTCCATCACGAGTGGGACGATAACGGCACGTTACATCGCCCAGAGGTGACAGATCCATCACGAGTGGGACGATAACGGCACGTTACATTGCTCAGAGGTGACGGTTCCACCACGAGTGGGATGATAACGGCACATTTCATTGCCTGAAGATGACGGATCCATCACGAGTGGGACGAGAACGGCACGCTACATTGCCTAGAGGGGACATATCCATCACGAGTGGGATGATAACGGCACATTTCATTGCCTGAAGATGACGGATCCATCACGAGTGAGATGATAACGGCACATTTCATTGCCTGAAGATGACGGATCCATCACGAGTGAGATGATAACGGCACGCTACATTGCCCAGATGTGACGGTTCCATCACGAGTGGGATGATAACGGCATATTTCATTGCCTAGAGGGGACATATCCATCACGAGTGGGATGATAACGGCACGTTACATTGCCCTAAGGTGACGGTTCCATCACGAGTGAGATGATAATGGCACGTTACATTGCCTAGATGTGACGGTTCCATCACGAGTGGGACGAGAACGGCACGCTACATTGCCTAGATGTGACGGTTCCATCACGAGTGGGACGATAACGGCACATTTCATTGCCTGAAGATGACGGATCCATCCCGAGTGGGATGATAACGGCACGTTACATTGCCTAGAGGTGACGGTTCCATCCTGAGTGGGATGATAACGGCACGTTACATTGCCCTAAGGTGACGGTTCCATCACGAGTGGGATGATAACGGCACATTTCATTGCCTGAAGATGACGGATCCATCCCGAGTGGGATGATAACGGCACGTTACATTGCCTAGAGGGGACATATCCATCACGAGTGGGATTACAACAGCACGTTACATTGCGTAGAGGTGACGGATCCATCCCGAGTGGGATGATAACGGCACGTTACATTGCCTAAAGGTGACAGATCCATCCCGAGTGTGATGATATTGGCACGTTACATTGCCTAAAGGTGACGGTTTCATCCCGAGTTGGATGATAACGACACGTTACATTGCCTCAAGGTGACGGTTCCATCCCGAGTGAGATGATAACGGCACGTTACATTGCCTAGAGGTGACGGTTCTATCCCGAGTGGGATGATAACGGCATGTTACATTGCCTGAAAGTGACAGATCCATCCCGAGTGTGATGATATTGGCACGTTACATTGCCTAGAGGTGACGGTTCTATCCCGAGTGGGACGAGAACGGCACGCTACATTGCCTAGATGTGACGGTTCCATCCCGAGTGGGATGATAACGGCACGTTACATTGCCTAGAGGTGACGGTTCTATCCCGAGTGGGATGATAACGGTATGTTACATTGCCTGAAAGTGACAGATCCATCCCGAGTGGGATGATAACGGTAAGTTACACTGTCATTAGGTAACTGATCCATCACAAGCTGAGATAGGTATAGTAAGTGAGGTGGCAAGGAATGATCAGATCTGTAACGTGGGATGGCACCGATCCATCCCTGCCGGGACGTTTTCATCAAAATATTAAAGCCCTGGCACGTGATTGTTCAGTAGCTCGGGAGTGGATCGTTCACTCCCTAGGACTGATCAGTGTTGTTTGGGTTTACTTTTCCCTCTTCTCTCGAAAGATCACGTCCACCATTCCTCACATGAATTCCGGACATTGTATTCACACAATCTGAAAGTAGGCTGTGTCAAAAGTGACTTAAAATGTGCACCCGATCACAATGGTCCATACACCTTGAGAAACACGATCAAGGGCAGTGTCTTGACGAAATATCTAGGAAGACTGTGATTTCTTTTTCCAACAACATTCTAGATATTGATCTCGAATTTCAAAATGAATCAAACTTACTGGATTATGGAAAGTATCCCACGAATTTTTAGAAATGTAATAATCTCTGCCAGATTCCAAATTGATGATCCAGAGGGTGGAACACATTTTACTGAATTACTGGAGCCCCGGATCCCCGAGAAACAAGTCTGTGTCATCCTCTCCCTCCTCCAAGTCTTCCCCTTTTCGCACCAACTCCCTCCATCTGGTTCTGTCTTCCAACAATCTTGCTTCTTCCACTTTGTTCCATATTTCTCCTCTTGCAGCTATATCATTCTCCATCAATTGACTTCATTTCTCTCTGGGTCTTCTCACACTTTTTTTTCCAAGTGATGAAGTTTCAAATTCATGCCTCGGAATTCTTCTCATGAAAATTCCTCTCCATGGAATTCCTTTTCATGTGGCCAAACCACCGTAGTCTTTCTCTACCCATTTTGAAATTTAATCTCTCCACTTTCCATTCACTTATAATCTTCCTACTTCTCACTCTGACTCCATCCTAGTCATTCCTTTTATACGTCTCAAAAATTTCATCCGTGCTGCTTGCAAATGGCTTCGTTCCTTCTCTGCTATCGCCCATGTTACGGCACCATATGTCAGGATGAGCAGAAAATACATTCTACAGATTAGTAGCTCACATTGCTGTGGAAAATCTTCATCCCACAACAGTTCCCTCACTGATTGGAAACATCTTTCTGCTTTCTGCACCCTCATATTAACATCCCTGTCAACTTAAGCTGTATGCGTGATTATAGTTCCTAGGTAATTGAACTCTTTCTTGTCTCTCATTTCCTTGTCATATAGCTTCATCAGAACTTTATTACTACTGGCCGAATATATGAAATAACTCTAGCAATAACCAACATCTCGCTTTCTGTCCTGCAGGAAGGTGAACTGTTCGGAGCACATCGCGGAGCGGATGTCACTGCCACTGGATCTGCTACGAGGCGCGTCCGGCCAAGTGGCGATGGAAGAGGAAGGCGCTCGAGTTCTGCCGTTGACTCGGTTCTCTGACGAGATCATCAACATGGCTTCTACTCAGCTCGTGAAGAACCACAGCCAACGTTTCCTCGGACAGAGAATACTGGCACAGGTGGAGCAGCTCAGATAATCATGTCTCGACCTCATTATTTCCCGTGCATATTCTTCTAGTATATCAATGATGATTAGGTCATCTTTATCCCACAGTATTGGATGTGAAGGTGACCTTATCACTCTTTGTCACTCATATCTCGGTTGAACAAATCGCGAGCTTCTTATTCGGATTGAAGCGATTCTCTCATTGGCTAACTTTCCACTTCTTCCATCATTCCATTATCCGCAAACATGATCAAGACTTTGTGGATATGCACCGTGTTCTCACTGACTGTGATTGTGTCTGGGTGTGTTTTGATGTACTTCATACTCCACAGTGGATAATGAATCGACAGAATCTAGTGTCTCGATCATCCACTAGGATCTTCTTGTGTTTCCCATCAGAAAGAGCTAGTATCGTGGGAACCGGGTGCGATCAATTTTACCATCGATTCTGTTCGTATTTCTGTTGAATGTCATTTCTGTCGAATAAACGATACTGACATTTCGAGATTGATTCTTTGTGTCCGTGTGTATCAACATATTCTCGAGTCAGAATGCCAGCCCTGAACACGAACACGAGAAGTGTCAATGGTATACTGATTGGACTGACCAATTCTCCCAAATTCCCATCCGATCATTAACTCAATCGTTTAGCTGACTGGTCTCCTGAAATAGTGGTACTAAGCTAGCAATATACGCTAGCTATAGAGCGCTCTGCTTCAGAGCTAAGCAATATACAGATATAATTTAATTTCTCTCTTCCCACAGTCAAGTTTCCCCCGGAGACTTTGTTGATAGTATTTTACTGTTCAGTGTTTCTATTTGTATGTACAAAACTGATGATGGTTAAAAAAATGAAAAAATCAATAATTGAATTTTTCAGCTGACTGGCCTCCTGAAATACTGGTACTAATTACTGTTTTTTCTGTCTGTAGCGACATCAGGTGCGTATCATCCCTGTTACTGGAATCAACTATGAATGGAAACGTCAGAAGAAAGAATTCTTCGTTTATGGTTTCGAAAATAAAGTGTATGCCCCAAATTACCCTCAGACTTGTTGTTGGGGTTGTACTCTATTTTAGGTTGCATAGTATCAGTATATCTGTGGCTCGGAATATTGGTGAAACCACTTTGACTCAATGCTAGTTCAGGATACATTGTATCCGTACAATTGGCTCCAAGCCATATATATATATATATATATATATATACATATGTTTTGAGTTCAACTACTGAGAAGACTTGTAGTCTTGACTCTATATAATGGTATGAACCTATTGAAGAATCATCTAGCATCAATAGATGATTGCATCAACAGGGATTCACAATACCAGATCTTATTAATGAGTTGGAAATAATAAATTGTGTGAAAAACACTGCATTTTTAGGTCTTAAAATAGATGAAAATATGAGTTGGAAAGCACATATTGATGATTTGTCCAAGAAACTGATCAAAGTATGTTTTGCATTACGTATATTGAGAGAGCAATTCAAAATCAAACATATGAAAAGTATATACTTAGGTTACTTCGAATTGCTGTCACGATATGGTATTATTTTTTGGGGTGGAGTGTACCAGAGTAAAAGAATTTTTAATATACAAAAAAGAGCACTAAGAATAATTTTTGAAAAATGGAGAAGGTGTTCCTGTAAATCAATTTATAGAGATTCCGGTGTTTTAACTTTACCGGGACTATATATTTATGAAACTATCTTAAACATACGACACAACCTGAATATTTTAAATCTTAACTCTGATATTCATCAGCACAACACACGCCAAAAGGAAAATATACGTAACATAGCACATAGAACCATTTTATTTGAACAGAATTGTACTTTCGAAGGAATAGGTTATTATAATAGTTTACCAAAGACTATCACCACAATTGAAAATAAGGGCATGTTTAAACTATTACTTGAAAAATTTTTAATACAAAAAGTAGTATATTGTGAAAAGGATTTTATTGATGCATGTAACCACCCATAAGTATATTTTTTTTAATTTTGACTTGACTCAATATTTCTAAATTGTGTCATTTATTTTTATTTTATTTTTTGACTGTTCCAATTTTAATGTTTATATTATATGTTTGTATTTGTTTTGTATCATGTATGTACCTAGTTATATGTACCTTACGTGCCAAATATTTCAATATGAAACTGGTTACACCCTGTAAAAAGAATATTGTAAATCTACTGGCAGAAGATTGAATAAATAAATAAAATAAATAAATATCGCTTCAATATTCTATTTTCATCACGTTGTAGTTCAGTGTTCCTCTCATAATGGTACGAGTATCACCTTCTAGGTCACATGGGATCATTCCCATGGGTATATTGTGAGAAAATAATGTCGACAGACCCCGATTCTGAGAAATTCAAGTGTATTCCTTATAGACTCATGACAATGAGATTATTAACAATAAAAATGAAATAAAAATGTCATAACAATGATACAAATATTCAAGATCATTGAGTTTGTCGTCGTCTTCCCATTTTATTATCTTTGGCAACCATTTCGGAAAATGTCCACCAGTCTTCGATATTATCCTGTCTGGGATCGAACTTTTCCGCTTGGAGAAATGTGAAGGAAAACATTGTCCGATGGTTTACTTCTTCGCCTGTCATTGTACCTGAAGTTTTAACCATGGTTTCTTCACTTGATTCCAAACTGTTGTTCTTTGTGTGTGTTCGTCTGCATCTATTGCAAAACGTGTCAGTTCTTTGTTCTGATGTTTCCTGGTCTGAGATGTTATCCTGTCTGGGATCGAACTTTCCTGCTTGGAGAAATGTGAAGGAAAACATTGTCCGATGGTTTACTTCTTCGCCTGTCATTGTACCTGAAGTTTTAACCATGGTTTCTCCACTTGATTCCAAACTGTTGTTATTTGTGTGTGTTCGACCGCATCTATTGCAAAACGTGTCAGTTCTTTGTTCTGATGTTTTATGGTCTGAGATGTTATCCTGTCTGGGATCGAACTTTTCTGCTTGAAGAAATGTGAAGTAAAACATTGTCCGATGGTTTACTTCTTCGCCTGTCATTGTACCTGAAGTTTTAACCATGGTTTCTCCACTTGATTCCAAACTGTTGTTATTTGTGTGTGTTCGACTGCATCTATTGCAAAACGTGTCAGTTCTTTGTTCTGATGTTTTATGGTCTGAGATGTTATCCTGTCTGGGATCGAACTTTTCTGCTTGGAGAAATGTGAAGGAAAACATTGTCCGATGGTTTACTTCTTCGCCTGTCATTGTACCTGAAGTTTTAACCATGGTTTCTCCACTTGATTCCAAACTGTTGTTATTTGTGTGTGTTCGACTGCATCTATTGCAAAACGTGTCAGTTCTTTGTTCTGATGTTTCATGGTCTGAGATGTTATCCTGTCTGGGATCGAACTTTCCTGCTTGGAGAAATGTGAAGTAAAACATTGTCCGATGGTTTACTTCTTCGCCTGTCATTGTACCTGGAGTTTTAACCATGGTTTCTTCACTTGATTCCAAACTGTTGTTATTTGTGTGTGTTCGACTGCATCTATTGCAAAACGTGTCAGTTCTTTGTTCTGATGTTTCCTGGTCTGAGATGTTATCCTGTCTGGGATCGAACTTTCCTGCTTGGAGAAATGTGAAGGAAAACATCGTCCGATGGTTTACTTCTTCGCCTGTCATTGTACCTGAAGTTTTGACCATGGTTTCTCCACTTGATTCCAAACTGTTGTTATTTGTGTGTGTTCGACTGCATCTATTGCAAAACGTGTCAGTTCTTTGTTCTGATGTTTTATGGTCTGAGATGTTATCCTGTCTGGGATCGAACTTTTCTGCTTGGAGAAATGTGAAGTAAAACATTGTCCGATGGTTTACTTCTTCGCCTGTCATTGTACCTGGAGTTTTAACCATGGTTTCTTCACTCGATTCCAAACTGTTGTTATTTGTGTGTGTTCGACTGCATCTATTGCAAAACGTGTCAGTTCTTTGTTCTGATGTTTAATGGTCTGAGATGTTATCCTGTCTGGGATCGAACTTTTCTGCTTGGAGAAATGTGAAGTAAAACATTGTCCGATGGTTTACTTCTTCGCCTGTCATTGTACCTGGAGTTTTAACCATGGTTTCTTCACTTGATTCCAAACTGTTGTTATTTGTGTGTGTTCGACTGCATCTATTGCAAAACGTGTCAGTTCTTTGTTCTGATGTTTCCTGGTCTGAGATGTTATCCTGTCTGGGATCGAACTTTCCTGCTTGGAGAAATGTGAAGGAAAACATCGTCCGATGGTTTACTTCTTCGCCTGTCATTGTACCTGAAGTTTTAACCATGGTTTCTCCACTTGATTCCAAACTGTTGTTATTTGTGTGTGTTCGACTGCATATATTGCAAAACGTGTCAGTTCTTTGTTCTGATGTTCCATGGTCTGAGATATTATCCTGTCTGGGATCGAACTTTCCTGCTTGGAGAAATGTGGAGGAAAACATTGTCCGATGGTTTACTTCTTCGCCTGTCATTGTACCTGAAGTTTTAACCATGGTTTCTTCACTTGATTCCAAACTGTTGTTATTTGTGTGTTCGACTGCATCTATTGCAGAACGTGTCAGTTCTTTGTTCTGATGTTTCCTGGTCTGAGATGTTATCCTGTCTGGGATCGAACTTTCCTGCTTGGAGAAATGTGAAGGAAAACATTGTCCGATGGTTTACTTCTTCGCCTGTCATTGTACCTGAAGTTTCAACCATGGTTTCTTCACTTGATTCCAAACTGTTGTTATTTGTGTGTGTTCGACTGCATCTATTGCAAAACGTGTCAGTTATTTGTTCTGATGTTTCATGGTCTGAGATGTTATCCTGTCTGGGATCGAACTTTCCCGCTTGGAGAAATGTGAAGGAAAACATTGTCCGATGGTTTACTTCTTCGCCTGTCATTGTACCTGAAGTTTTAACCATGGTTTCTTCACTTGATTCCAAACTGTTGTTATTTGTGTGTGTTCGACTGCATCTATTGCAAAACTTGTCAGTTCTTTGTTCTGATGTTCCATGGTCTGAGATGTTATCCTGTCTGGGATCGAACATTCCTGCTTGGAGAAATGTGAAGGAAAACATTGTCCGATGGTTTACTTCTTCGCCTGTCATTGTACCTGAAGTTTTAACCATGGTTTCTCCACTTGATTCCAAACTGTTGTTATTTGTGTGTGTTCGACTGCATCTATTGCAAAACGTGTCAGTTATTTGTTCTGATGTTTCATGGTCTGAGATGTTATCCTGTCTGGGATCGAACTTTCCTGCTTGGAGAAATGTGAAGGAAAACATTGTCCGATGGTTTACTTCTTCGCCTGTCATTGTACCTGAAGTTTTAACCATGGTTTCTTCACTTGATTCCAAACTGTTGTTATTTGTGTGTGTTCGACTGCATCTATTGCAAAACTTGTCAGTTCTTTGTTCTGATGTTCCATGGTCTGAGATGTTATCCTGTCTGGGATCGAACTTTCCTATTGGAGAAATGTGAAGGAAAACATTGTCCGATGGTTTACTTCTTCGCCTGTCATTGTACCTGAAGTTTTAACCATGGTTTCTTCACTTGATTCCAAACTGTTGTTATTTGTGTGTTCGACTGCATCTATTGCAGAACGTGTCAGTTCTTTGTTCTGATGTTTCCTGGTCTGAGATGTTATCCTGTCTGGGATCGAACTCTCCTGCTTGGAGAAATGTGAAGGAAAACATTGTCCGATGGTTTACTTCTTCGCCTGTCATTGTAACTGAAGTTTTAACCATGGTTTCTTCACTTGATTCCAAACTGTTGTTATCTGTGTGTGTTCGACTGCATCTATTGCAGAACGTGTCAGTTCTTTGTTCTGATGTTTCCTGGTCTGAGATGTTATCCTGTCTGGGATCGAACTCTCCTGCTTGGAGAAATGTGAAGGAAAACATTGTCCGATGGTTTACTTCTTCGCCTGTCATTGTAACTGAAGTTTAAACCATTGTTTCTTCACTTGATTCCAAACTGTTGTTATTTGTGTGTGTTCGACTGCATCTATTGCAAAACGTGTCAGTTCTTCGTTCTGATGTTCCATGGTCTGAGATGTTATCCTGTCTGGGATCGAACTTTCCTGCTTGGAGAAATGTGAAGGAAAACATTGTCCGATGGTTTACTTCTTCGCCTGTCATTGTACCTGAAGTTTAAACCATGGTTTCTTCACTTGATTCCAAACTGTTGTTATTTGTGTGTGTTCGACTGCATCTATTGCAAAACTTGTCAGTTCTCTGTTCTGATGTTCCATGGTCTGAGATGTTATCCTGTCTGGGATCGAACTTTCCTGCTTGGAGAAATGTGAAGGAAAACATTGTCCGATGGTTTACTCCTTCGCCTGTCAGTGTACCTGAAGTTCTAACCATGGTTTCTCCACTTGATTCCAAACTGTTGTTATTTGTGTGTGTTCGACTGCATCTATTGCAAAACGTGTCAGTTCTTTGTTCTGATGTTCCATGGTCTGAGATGTTATCCTGTCTGGGATCGGACTTTCCCGCTTGGAGAAATGTGAAATAAAACATTGTCCGATGGTTTACTTCTTCGCCTGTCATTGTACCTGAAGTTTTAACCATGGTTTCTTAACTTGATTCCAAACTGTTGTTATTTGTGTGTGTTCGACTGCATCTATCGCAAAACGTGTCAGTTCTTTGTTCTGATGTTTCCTGGTCTGAGATGTTATCCTGTCTGGGATCGGACTTTCCCGCTTGGAGAGATGTGAAGTGAAACATTGTCCGATGGTTCACTTCTTCGCCTGTCATTGTACCTGAAGTTTTAACCATGGTTTCTTCACTTGATTCCAAACTGTTGTTATTTGTGTGTTCGACTGCATCTATTGCGAAACGTGTCAGTTCTTTGTTCTGATGTTTCATGGTCTGAGATGTTATCCTCTCTGGGATCGAACTTTCCTGCTTGGAGAAATGTGGAGGAAAACATTGTCCTATGGTTTACTTCTTCGCCTGTCATTGTACCTGAAGTTTTAACCATGGTTTCTTAACTTGATTCCAAACTGTTGTTATTTGTGTGTGTTCGACTGCATCTATCGCAAAACGTGTCAGTTCTTTGTTCTGATGTTTCATGGTCTGAGATATTGTCCTGTCTGGGATCGAACTTTCCTGCTTGGAGAAATGTGGAGGAAAACATTGTCCGATGGTTTACTTCTTCGCCTGTCATTGTACCTGAA
Source organism: Brachyptera risi (assembly GCA_964007535.1). Taxonomy (NCBI): domain Eukaryota; kingdom Metazoa; phylum Arthropoda; class Insecta; order Plecoptera; family Taeniopterygidae; genus Brachyptera; species Brachyptera risi. Next base: position 24,283,385 of record OZ023338.1, on the reverse strand, counting down.
GTATTAACCATGGTTTCTTCACTTGATTCCAAACTGTTGTTATTTGTGTGTGTTCGACTGCATCTATCGCAAAACGTGTCAGTTCTTTGTTCTGATGTTCCATGGTCTGAGATGTTATCCTGTCTGGGATCGAACTTTCCTGCTTGGAGAAATGTGAAGGAAAACATTGTCCGATGGTTTACTTCTTCGCCTGTCATTGTACCTGAGGCTTCAACCATGGTTTCTTCACTTGATTCCAAACTGTTGTTATTTGTGTGTGTTCGACTGCATCTATTGCAAAACGTGTCAGTTCTTTGTTCTGATGTTCCATGGTCTGAGATGTTATCCTGTCTGGGATCGAACTTTCCTGCTTGGAGAAATGTGAAGGAAAACATTGTCCGATGGTTTACTTCTTCGCCTGTCATTGTACCTGAAGTTTTAACCATGGTTTCTTCACTTGATTCCAAACTGTTGTTATTTGTGTGTGTTCGACTGCATCTATTGCAAAACGTATCAGTTCTTTGTTCTGATGTTTCATGGTCTGAGATGTTATCCTGTCTGGGATCGAACTTTCCTGCTTGGAGAAATGTGGAGGAAAACATTGTCCGATGGTTTACTTCTTCGCCTGTCATTGTACCTGAAGTTTTAACCATGGTTTCTTCACTTGATTCCAAACTGTTGTTATTTGTGTGTGTTCGACTGCATCTATTGCAAAACGTGTCAGTTCTTTGTTCTGATGTTTCATGATCTGAGATGTTATCCTGTCTGGGATCAAACTTTCCTGCTTGGAGAAATGTGGAGGAAAATATTGTCCGATGGTTTACTTCTTCGCCTGTCATTGTACCTGAAGTTTTAACCATGGTTTCTTCACTTGATTCCAAACTGTTGTTATTTGTGTGTGTTCGACTGCATCTATTGCAAAACGTATCAGTTCTTTGTTCTGATGTTTCATGGTCTGAGATGTTATCCTGTCTGGGATCGAACTTTCCTGCTTGGAGAAATGTGGAGGAAAACATTGTCCGATGGTTTACTTCTTCGCCTGTCATTGTACCTGAAGTTTTAACCATGGTTTCTTCACTTGATTCCAAACTGTTGTTATTTGTGTGTGTTCGACTGCATCTATTGCAAAACGTGTCAGTTCTTTGTTCTGATGTTTCCTGGTCTGAGATGTTATCCTGTCTGGGATCGAACTTTCCTGCTTGGAGAAATGTGGAGGAAAACATTGTTCGATGGTTTACTTCTTCGCCTGTCATTGTACCTGAAGTTTTAACCATGGTTTCCCCACTTGATTCCGAACTGTTGTTATTTGTGTGTGTTCGACTGCATCTATTGCAAAACGTGTCAGTTATTTGTTCTGATGTTTCATGGTATGAGATGTTATCCTGTCTGGGATCGAACTTTCCTGCTTGGAGAAATGTGAAGGAAAACATTGTCCGATGGTTTACTTCTTCGCCTGTCATTGTACCTGAAGTTTTAACCATGGTTTCTTCACTTGATTCCAAACTGTTGTTATTTGTGTGTGTTCGACTGCATCTATTGCAAAACTTGTCAGTTCTTTGTTCTGATGTTCCATGGTCTGAGATGTTATCCTGTCTGGGATCGAACTTTCCTATTGGAGAAATGTGAAGGAAAACATTGTCCGATGGTTTACTTCTTCGCCTGTCATTGTACCTGAAGTTTTAACCATGGTTTCTTCACTTGATTCCAAACTGTTGTTATTTGTGTGTTCGACTGCATCTATTGCAGAACGTGTCAGTTCTTTGTTCTGATGTTTCCTGGTCTGAGATGTTATCCTGTCTGGGATCGAACTCTCCTGCTTGGAGAAATGTGAAGGAAAACATTGTCCGATGGTTTACTTCTTCGCCTGTCATTGTAACTGAAGTTTTAACCATGGTTTCTTCACTTGATTCCAAACTGTTGTTATCTGTGTGTGTTCGACTGCATCTATTGCAGAACGTGTCAGTTCTTTGTTCTGATGTTTCCTGGTCTGAGATGTTATCCTGTCTGGGATCGAACTCTCCTGCTTGGAGAAATGTGAAGGAAAACATTGTCCGATGGTTTACTTCTTCGCCTGTCATTGTAACTGAAGTTTAAACCATGGTTTCTTCACTTGATTCCAAACTGTTGTTATTTGTGTGTGTTCGACTGCATCTATTGCAAAACGTGTCAGTTCTTCGTTCTGATGTTCCATGGTCTGAGATGTTATCCTGTCTGGGATCGAACTTTCCTGCTTGGAGAAATGTGAAGGAAAACATTGTCCGATGGTTTACTTCTTCGCCTGTCATTGTACCTGAAGTTTAAACCATGGTTTCTTCACTTGATTCCAAACTGTTGTTATTTGTGTGTGTTCGACTGCATCTATTGCAAAACTTGTCAGTTCTCTGTTCTGATGTTCCATGGTCTGAGATGTTATCCTGTCTGCGATCGAACTTTCCTGCTTGGAGAAATGTGAAGGAAAACATTGTCCGATGGTTTACTCCTTCGCCTGTCAGTGTACCTGAAGTTCTAACCATGGTTTCTCCACTTGATTCCAAACTGTTGTTATTTGTGTGTGTTCGACTGCATTTATTGCAAAACGTGTCAGTTCTTTGTTCTGATGTTCCATGGTCTGAGATGTTATCCTGTCTGGGATCGGACTTTCCCGCTTGGAGAAATGTGAAGTAAAACATTGTCCGATGGTTTACTTCTTCGCCTGTCATTGTACCTGAAGTTTTAACCATGGTTTCTTAACTTGATTCCAAACTGTTGTTATTTGTGTGTGTTCGACTGCATCTATCGCAAAACGTGTCAGTTCTTTGTTCTGATGTTTCCTGGTCTGAGATGTTATCCTGTCTGGGATCGGACTTTCCCGCTTGGAGAGATGTGAAGTGAAACATTGTCCGATGGTTCACTTCTTCGCCTGTCATTGTACCTGAAGTTTTAACCATGGTTTCTTCACTTGATTCCAAACTGTTGTTATTTGTGTGTTCGACTGCATCTATTGCGAAACGTGTCAGTTCTTTGTTCTGATGTTTCATGGTCTGAGATGTTATCCTCTCTGGGATCGAACTTTCCTGCTTGGAGAAATGTGGAGGAAAACATTGTCCGATGGTTTACTTCTTCGCCTGTCATTGTACCTGAAGTTTTAACCATGGTTTCTTAACTTGATTCCAAACTGTTGTTATTTGTGTGTGTTCGACTGCATCTATCGCAAAACGTGTCAGTTCTTTGTTCTGATGTTTCATGGTCTGAGATATTGTCCTGTCTGGGATCGAACTTTCCTGCTTGGAGAAATGTGGAGGAAAACATTGTCCGATGGTTTACTTCTTCGCCTGTCATTGTACCTGAAGTATTAACCATGGTTTCTTCACTTGATTCCAAACTGTTGTTATTTGTGTGTGTTCGACTGCATCTATCGCAAAACGTGTCAGTTCTTTGTTCTGATGTTCCATGGTCTGAGATGTTATCCTGTCTGGGATCGAACTTTCCTGCTTGGAGAAATGTGAAGGAAAACATTGTCCGATGGTTTACTTCTTCGCCTGTCATTGTACCTGAGGCTTCAACCATGGTTTCTTCACTTGATTCCAAACTGTTGTTATTTGTGTGTGTTCGACTGCATCTATTGCAAAACGTGTCAGTTCTTTGTTCTGATGTTCCATGGTCTGAGATGTTATCCTGTCTGGGATCGAACTTTCCTGCTTGGAGAAATGTGAAGGAAAACATTGTCCGATGGTTTACTTCTTCGCCTGTCATTGTACCTGAAGTTTTAACCATGGTTTCTTCACTTGATTCCAAACTGTTGTTATTTGTGTGTGTTCGACTGCATCTATTGCAAAACGTATCAGTTCTTTGTTCTGATGTTTCATGGTCTGAGATGTTATCCTGTCTGGGATCGAACTTTCCTGCTTGGAGAAATGTGGAGGAAAACATTGTCTTATGGTTTACTTCTTCGCCTGTCATTGTACCTGAAGTTTTAACCATGGTTTCTTCACTCGATTCCAAACTGTTGTTATTTGTGTGTGTTCGACTGCATCTATTGCAAAACGTGTCAGTTCTTTGTTCTGATGTTTCATGATCTGAGATGTTATCCTGTCTGGGATCAAACTTTCCTGCTTGGAGAAATGTGGAGGAAAACATTGTCCGATGGTTTACTTCTTCGCCTGTCATTGTACCTGAAGTTTTAACCATAGTTTCTTCACTTGATTCCAAACTGTTGTTATTTGTGTGTGTTCGACTGCATCTATTGCAAAACGTATCAGTTCTTTGTTCTGATGTTTCATGGTCTGAGATGTTATCCTGTCTGGGATCGAACTTTCCTGCTTGGAGAAATGTGGAGGAAAACATTGTCCGATGGTTTACTTCTTCGCCTGTCATTGTACCTGAAGTTTTAACCATGGTTTCTTCACTTGATTCCAAACTGTTGTTATTTGTGTGTGTTCGACTGCATCTATTGCAAAACGTGTCAGTTCTTTGTTCTGATGTTTCCTGGTCTGAGATGTTATCCTGTCTGGGATCGAACTTTCCTGCTTGGAGAAATGTGAAGGAAAACATTGTCCGATGGTTTACTTCTTCGCCTGTCATTGTACCTGAAGTTTTAACCATGGTTCCTTCACTTGATTCCAAACTGTTGTTATTTGTGTGTGTTCGACTACATCTATTGCAAAACGTGTCAGTTCTTTGTTCTGATGTTCCATGGTCTGAGATGTTATCCTGTCTGGGATCGAACTTTCCTGCTTGGAGAAATGTGAAGGAAAACATTGTCCGATGGTTTACTTCTTCGCCTGTCATTGTACCTGGAGTTTTAACCATGGTTTCTTCACTTGATTCCAAACTGTTGTTATTTGTGTGTGTTCGACTGCATCTATTGCAAAACGTGTCAGTTCTTTGTTCTGATGTTCCATGGTCTGAGATGTTATCCTGTCTGGGATCGAACTTTCCTGCTTGGAGAAATGTGGAGGAAAACATTGTCCGATGGTTTACTTCTTCGCCTGTCATTGTACCTGAAGTTTTAACCATGGTTTCCCCACTTGATTCCGAACTGTTGTTATTTGTGTGTGTTCGACTGCATCTATTGCAAAACGTGTCAGTTCTTTGTTCTGATGTTTCCTGGTCTGAGATGTTATCCTGTCTGGGATCGAACTTTCCTGCTTGGAGAAATGTGAAGGAAGACATTGTCCGAAGGTTTACTTCTTCGCCTGTCATTGTACCTGAAGTTTTAACCATGGTTTCTTCACTTGATTCCAAACTGTTGTTATTTGTGTGTGTTCGACTGCATCTATTGCAAAACGTGTCAGTTCTTTGTTCTGATGTTTCATGGTCTGAGATGTTATCGTGTCTGGGATCAAACTTTCCTGCTTGGAGAAATGTGAAGGAAAACATTGTCCGATGGTTTACTTCTTCGCCTGTCATTGTACCTGAAGTTTTACCCATGGTTTCTCCACTTGATTCCAAACTGTTGTTATTTGTGTGTGTTCGACTGCATCCATTGCAAAACGTGTCAGTTCTTTGTTCTGATGTTCCATGATCTGAGATGTTATCCTGTCTGGGATCGAACTTTCCTGCTTGGAGAAATGTGAAGGAAAACATTGTCCGATGGTTTACTTCTTCGCCTGTCATTGTACCTGGAGTTTTGACCATGGTTTCTTCACTTGATTCCAAACTGTTGTTATTTGTGTGTGTTCGACTGCATCTATTGCAAAACGTGTCAGTTCTTTGTTCTGATGTTCCATGGTCTGAGATGTTATCCTGTCTGGGATCGAACTTTCCTGCTTGGAGAAATGTGAAAGAGAACATTGTCCGATGGTTTACTTCTTCGCCTGTCATTGTACCTGAAGTTTTAACCATGGTTTCTTCACTTGATTCCAAACTGTTGTTATTTGTGTGTGTTCGACTGCATCTATTGCAAAACGTGTCAGTTCTTTGTTCTGATGTTCCATGGTCTGAGATGTTATCCTGTCTGGGATCGAACTTTCCTGCTTGGAGAAATGTGAAGGAAAACATTGTCCGATGGTTCACTTCTTCGCCTGTCATTGTACCTGGAGTTTTAACCATGGTTTCTCCACTTGATTCCAAACTGTTGTTATTTGTGTGTGTTCGATTGCATCTATTGCGAAACGTGTCAGTTCTTTGTCCTGATGTTCCATGGTCTGAGATGTTATCCTGTCTGGGATCGAACTTTCCTGCTTGGAGAAATGTGAAAGAGAACATTGTCCGATGGTTTACTTCTTCGCCTGTCATTGCACCTGAAGTTTTAACCATGGTTTCTTCACTTGATTCCAAACTGTTGTTATTTGTGTGTTCGACTGCATCTATTGCAGAACGTGTCAGTTCTTTGTTCTGATGTTTCCTGGTCTGAGATGTTATCCTGTCTGGGATCGAACTCTCCTGCTTGGAGAAATGTGAAGGAAAACATTGTCCGATGGTTTACTTCTTCGCCTGTCATTGTAACTGAAGTTTTAACCATGGTTTCTTCACTTGATTCCAAACTGTTGTTATCTGTGTGTGTTCGACTGCATCTATTGCAGAACGTGTCAGTTCTTTGTTCTGATGTTTCCTGGTCTGAGATGTTATCCTGTCTGGGATCGAACTCTCCTGCTTGGAGAAATGTGAAGGAAAACATTGTCCGATGGTTTACTTCTTCGCCTGTCATTGTAACTGAAGTTTAAACCATTGTTTCTTCACTTGATTCCAAACTGTTGTTATTTGTGTGTGTTCGACTGCATCTATTGCAAAACGTGTCAGTTCTTCGTTCTGATGTTCCATGGTCTGAGATGTTATCCTGTCTGGGATCGAACTTTCCTGCTTGGAGAAATGTGAAGGAAAACATTGTCCGATGGTTTACTTCTTCGCCTGTCATTGTACCTGAAGTTTAAACCATGGTTTCTTCACTTGATTCCAAACTGTTGTTATTTGTGTGTGTTCGACTGCATCTATTGCAAAACTTGTCAGTTCTCTGTTCTGATGTTCCATGGTCTGAGATGTTATCCTGTCTGGGATCGAACTTTCCTGCTTGGAGAAATGTGAAGGAAAACATTGTCCGATGGTTTACTCCTTCGCCTGTCAGTGTACCTGAAGTTCTAACCATGGTTTCTCCACTTGATTCCAAACTGTTGTTATTTGTGTGTGTTCGACTGCATCTATTGCAAAACGTGTCAGTTCTTTGTTCTGATGTTCCATGGTCTGAGATGTTATCCTGTCTGGGATCGGACTTTCCCGCTTGGAGAAATGTGAAATAAAACATTGTCCGATGGTTTACTTCTTCGCCTGTCATTGTACCTGAAGTTTTAACCATGGTTTCTTAACTTGATTCCAAACTGTTGTTATTTGTGTGTGTTCGACTGCATCTATCGCAAAACGTGTCAGTTCTTTGTTCTGATGTTTCCTGGTCTGAGATGTTATCCTGTCTGGGATCGGACTTTCCCGCTTGGAGAGATGTGAAGTGAAACATTGTCCGATGGTTCACTTCTTCGCCTGTCATTGTACCTGAAGTTTTAACCATGGTTTCTTCACTTGATTCCAAACTGTTGTTATTTGTGTGTTCGACTGCATCTATTGCGAAACGTGTCAGTTCTTTGTTCTGATGTTTCATGGTCTGAGATGTTATCCTCTCTGGGATCGAACTTTCCTGCTTGGAGAAATGTGGAGGAAAACATTGTCCTATGGTTTACTTCTTCGCCTGTCATTGTACCTGAAGTTTTAACCATGGTTTCTTAACTTGATTCCAAACTGTTGTTATTTGTGTGTGTTCGACTGCATCTATCGCAAAACGTGTCAGTTCTTTGTTCTGATGTTTCATGGTCTGAGATATTGTCCTGTCTGGGATCGAACTTTCCTGCTTGGAGAAATGTGGAGGAAAACATTGTCCGATGGTTTACTTCTTCGCCTGTCATTGTACCTGAAGTATTAACCATGGTTTCTTCACTTGATTCCAAACTGTTGTTATTTGTGTGTGTTCGACTGCATCTATCGCAAAACGTGTCAGTTCTTTGTTCTGATGTTCCATGGTCTGAGATGTTATCCTGTCTGGGATCGAACTTTCCTGCTTGGAGAAATGTGAAGGAAAACATTGTCCGATGGTTTACTTCTTCGCCTGTCATTGTACCTGAGGCTTCAACCATGGTTTCTTCACTTGATTCCAAACTGTTGTTATTTGTGTGTGTTCGACTGCATCTATTGCAAAACGTGTCAGTTCTTTGTTCTGATGTTCCATGGTCTGAGATGTTATCCTGTCTGGGATCGAACTTTCCTGCTTGGAGAAATGTGAAGGAAAACATTGTCCGATGGTTTACTTCTTCGCCTGTCATTGTACCTGAAGTTTTAACCATGGTTTCTTCACTTGATTCCAAACTGTTGTTATTTGTGTGTGTTCGACTGCATCTATTGCAAAACGTATCAGTTCTTTGTTCTGATGTTTCATGGTCTGAGATGTTATCCTGTCTGGGATCGAACTTTCCTGCTTGGAGAAATGTGGAGGAAAACATTGTCCGATGGTTTACTTCTTCGCCTGTCATTGTACCTGAAGTTTTAACCATGGTTTCTTCACTTGATTCCAAACTGTTGTTATTTGTGTGTGTTCGACTGCATCTATTGCAAAACGTGTCAGTTCTTTGTTCTGATGTTTCATGATCTGAGATGTTATCCTGTCTGGGATCAAACTTTCCTGCTTGGAGAAATGTGGAGGAAAATATTGTCCGATGGTTTACTTCTTCGCCTGTCATTGTACCTGAAGTTTTAACCATGGTTTCTTCACTTGATTCCAAACTGTTGTTATTTGTGTGTGTTCGACTGCATCTATTGCAAAACGTATCAGTTCTTTGTTCTGATGTTTCATGGTCTGAGATGTTATCCTGTCTGGGATCGAACTTTCCTGCTTGGAGAAATGTGGAGGAAAACATTGTCCGATGGTTTACTTCTTCGCCTGTCATTGTACCTGAAGTTTTAACCATGGTTTCTTCACTTGATTCCAAACTGTTGTTATTTGTGTGTGTTCGACTGCATCTATTGCAAAACGTGTCAGTTCTTTGTTCTGATGTTTCCTGGTCTGAGATGTTATCCTGTCTGGGATCGAACTTTCCTGCTTGGAGAAATGTGGAGGAAAACATTGTTCGATGGTTTACTTCTTCGCCTGTCATTGTACCTGAAGTTTTAACCATGGTTTCCCCACTTGATTCCGAACTGTTGTTATTTGTGTGTGTTCGACTGCATCTATTGCAAAACGTGTCAGTTATTTGTTCTGATGTTTCATGGTATGAGATGTTATCCTGTCTGGGATCGAACTTTCCTGCTTGGAGAAATGTGAAGGAAAACATTGTCCGATGGTTTACTTCTTCGCCTGTCATTGTACCTGAAGTTTTAACCATGGTTTCTTCACTTGATTCCAAACTGTTGTTATTTGTGTGTGTTCGACTGCATCTATTGCAAAACTTGTCAGTTCTTTGTTCTGATGTTCCATGGTCTGAGATGTTATCCTGTCTGGGATCGAACTTTCCTATTGGAGAAATGTGAAGGAAAACATTGTCCGATGGTTTACTTCTTCGCCTGTCATTGTACCTGAAGTTTTAACCATGGTTTCTTCACTTGATTCCAAACTGTTGTTATTTGTGTGTTCGACTGCATCTATTGCAGAACGTGTCAGTTCTTTGTTCTGATGTTTCCTGGTCTGAGATGTTATCCTGTCTGGGATCGAACTCTCCTGCTTGGAGAAATGTGAAGGAAAACATTGTCCGATGGTTTACTTCTTCGCCTGTCATTGTAACTGAAGTTTTAACCATGGTTTCTTCACTTGATTCCAAACTGTTGTTATCTGTGTGTGTTCGACTGCATCTATTGCAGAACGTGTCAGTTCTTTGTTCTGATGTTTCCTGGTCTGAGATGTTATCCTGTCTGGGATCGAACTCTCCTGCTTGGAGAAATGTGAAGGAAAACATTGTCCGATGGTTTACTTCTTCGCCTGTCATTGTAACTGAAGTTTAAACCATGGTTTCTTCACTTGATTCCAAACTGTTGTTATTTGTGTGTGTTCGACTGCATCTATTGCAAAACGTGTCAGTTCTTCGTTCTGATGTTCCATGGTCTGAGATGTTATCCTGTCTGGGATCGAACTTTCCTGCTTGGAGAAATGTGAAGGAAAACATTGTCCGATGGTTTACTTCTTCGCCTGTCATTGTACCTGAAGTTTAAACCATGGTTTCTTCACTTGATTCCAAACTGTTGTTATTTGTGTGTGTTCGACTGCATCTATTGCAAAACTTGTCAGTTCTCTGTTCTGATGTTCCATGGTCTGAGATGTTATCCTGTCTGCGATCGAACTTTCCTGCTTGGAGAAATGTGAAGGAAAACATTGTCCGATGGTTTACTCCTTCGCCTGTCAGTGTACCTGAAGTTCTAACCATGGTTTCTCCACTTGATTCCAAACTGTTGTTATTTGTGTGTGTTCGACTGCATTTATTGCAAAACGTGTCAGTTCTTTGTTCTGATGTTCCATGGTCTGAGATGTTATCCTGTCTGGGATCGGACTTTCCCGCTTGGAGAAATGTGAAGTAAAACATTGTCCGATGGTTTACTTCTTCGCCTGTCATTGTACCTGAAGTTTTAACCATGGTTTCTTAACTTGATTCCAAACTGTTGTTATTTGTGTGTGTTCGACTGCATCTATCGCAAAACGTGTCAGTTCTTTGTTCTGATGTTTCCTGGTCTGAGATGTTATCCTGTCTGGGATCGGACTTTCCCGCTTGGAGAGATGTGAAGTGAAACATTGTCCGATGGTTCACTTCTTCGCCTGTCATTGTACCTGAAGTTTTAACCATGGTTTCTTCACTTGATTCCAAACTGTTGTTATTTGTGTGTTCGACTGCATCTATTGCGAAACGTGTCAGTTCTTTGTTCTGATGTTTCATGGTCTGAGATGTTATCCTCTCTGGGATCGAACTTTCCTGCTTGGAGAAATGTGGAGGAAAACATTGTCCGATGGTTTACTTCTTCGCCTGTCATTGTACCTGAAGTTTTAACCATGGTTTCTTAACTTGATTCCAAACTGTTGTTATTTGTGTGTGTTCGACTGCATCTATCGCAAAACGTGTCAGTTCTTTGTTCTGATGTTTCATGGTCTGAGATATTGTCCTGTCTGGGATCGAACTTTCCTGCTTGGAGAAATGTGGAGGAAAACATTGTCCGATGGTTTACTTCTTCGCCTGTCATTGTACCTGAAGTATTAACCATGGTTTCTTCACTTGATTCCAAACTGTTGTTATTTGTGTGTGTTCGACTGCATCTATCGCAAAACGTGTCAGTTCTTTGTTCTGATGTTCCATGGTCTGAGATGTTATCCTGTCTGGGATCGAACTTTCCTGCTTGGAGAAATGTGAAGGAAAACATTGTCCGATGGTTTACTTCTTCGCCTGTCATTGTACCTGAGGCTTCAACCATGGTTTCTTCACTTGATTCCAAACTGTTGTTATTTGTGTGTGTTCGACTGCATCTATTGCAAAACGTGTCAGTTCTTTGTTCTGATGTTCCATGGTCTGAGATGTTATCCTGTCTGGGATCGAACTTTCCTGCTTGGAGAAATGTGAAGGAAAACATTGTCCGATGGTTTACTTCTTCGCCTGTCATTGTACCTGAAGTTTTAACCATGGTTTCTTCACTTGATTCCAAACTGTTGTTATTTGTGTGTGTTCGACTGCATCTATTGCAAAACGTATCAGTTCTTTGTTCTGATGTTTCATGGTCTGAGATGTTATCCTGTCTGGGATCGAACTTTCCTGCTTGGAGAAATGTGGAGGAAAACATTGTCTTATGGTTTACTTCTTCGCCTGTCATTGTACCTGAAGTTTTAACCATGGTTTCTTCACTCGATTCCAAACTGTTGTTATTTGTGTGTGTTCGACTGCATCTATTGCAAAACGTGTCAGTTCTTTGTTCTGATGTTTCATGATCTGAGATGTTATCCTGTCTGGGATCAAACTTTCCTGCTTGGAGAAATGTGGAGGAAAACATTGTCCGATGGTTTACTTCTTCGCCTGTCATTGTACCTGAAGTTTTAACCATAGTTTCTTCACTTGATTCCAAACTGTTGTTATTTGTGTGTGTTCGACTGCATCTATTGCAAAACGTATCAGTTCTTTGTTCTGATGTTTCATGGTCTGAGATGTTATCCTGTCTGGGATCGAACTTTCCTGCTTGGAGAAATGTGGAGGAAAACATTGTCCGATGGTTTACTTCTTCGCCTGTCATTGTACCTGAAGTTTTAACCATGGTTTCTTCACTTGATTCCAAACTGTTGTTATTTGTGTGTGTTCGACTGCATCTATTGCAAAACGTGTCAGTTCTTTGTTCTGATGTTTCCTGGTCTGAGATGTTATCCTGTCTGGGATCGAACTTTCCTGCTTGGAGAAATGTGAAGGAAAACATTGTCCGATGGTTTACTTCTTCGCCTGTCATTGTACCTGAAGTTTTAACCATGGTTCCTTCACTTGATTCCAAACTGTTGTTATTTGTGTGTGTTCGACTACATCTATTGCAAAACGTGTCAGTTCTTTGTTCTGATGTTCCATGGTCTGAGATGTTATCCTGTCTGGGATCGAACTTTCCTGCTTGGAGAAATGTGAAGGAAAACATTGTCCGATGGTTTACTTCTTCGCCTGTCATTGTACCTGGAGTTTTAACCATGGTTTCTTCACTTGATTCCAAACTGTTGTTATTTGTGTGTGTTCGACTGCATCTATTGCAAAACGTGTCAGTTCTTTGTTCTGATGTTCCATGGTCTGAGATGTTATCCTGTCTGGGATCGAACTTTCCTGCTTGGAGAAATGTGGAGGAAAACATTGTCCGATGGTTTACTTCTTCGCCTGTCATTGTACCTGAAGTTTTAACCATGGTTTCCCCACTTGATTCCGAACTGTTGTTATTTGTGTGTGTTCGACTGCATCTATTGCAAAACGTGTCAGTTCTTTGTTCTGATGTTTCCTGGTCTGAGATGTTATCCTGTCTGGGATCGAACTTTCCTGCTTGGAGAAATGTGAAGGAAGACATTGTCCGAAGGTTTACTTCTTCGCCTGTCATTGTACCTGAAGTTTTAACCATGGTTTCTTCACTTGATTCCAAACTGTTGTTATTTGTGTGTGTTCGACTGCATCTATTGCAAAACGTGTCAGTTCTTTGTTCTGATGTTTCATGGTCTGAGATGTTATCGTGTCTGGGATCAAACTTTCCTGCTTGGAGAAATGTGAAGGAAAACATTGTCCGATGGTTTACTTCTTCGCCTGTCATTGTACCTGAAGTTTTACCCATGGTTTCTCCACTTGATTCCAAACTGTTGTTATTTGTGTGTGTTCGACTGCATCCATTGCAAAACGTGTCAGTTCTTTGTTCTGATGTTCCATGATCTGAGATGTTATCCTGTCTGGGATCGAACTTTCCTGCTTGGAGAAATGTGAAGGAAAACATTGTCCGATGGTTTACTTCTTCGCCTGTCATTGTACCTGGAGTTTTGACCATGGTTTCTTCACTTGATTCCAAACTGTTGTTATTTGTGTGTGTTCGACTGCATCTATTGCAAAACGTGTCAGTTCTTTGTTCTGATGTTCCATGGTCTGAGATGTTATCCTGTCTGGGATCGAACTTTCCTGCTTGGAGAAATGTGAAAGAGAACATTGTCCGATGGTTTACTTCTTCGCCTGTCATTGTACCTGAAGTTTTAACCATGGTTTCTTCACTTGATTCCAAACTGTTGTTATTTGTGTGTGTTCGACTGCATCTATTGCAAAACGTGTCAGTTCTTTGTTCTGATGTTCCATGGTCTGAGATGTTATCCTGTCTGGGATCGAACTTTCCTGCTTGGAGAAATGTGAAGGAAAACATTGTCCGATGGTTCACTTCTTCGCCTGTCATTGTACCTGGAGTTTTAACCATGGTTTCTCCACTTGATTCCAAACTGTTGTTATTTGTGTGTGTTCGATTGCATCTATTGCGAAACGTGTCAGTTCTTTGTCCTGATGTTCCATGGTCTGAGATGTTATCCTGTCTGGGATCGAACTTTCCTGCTTGGAGAAATGTGAAAGAGAACATTGTCCGATGGTTTACTTCTTCGCCTGTCATTGCACCTGAAGTTTTAACCATGGTTTCTTCACTTGATTCCAAACTGTTGTTATTTGTGTGTTCGACTGCATCTATTGCAGAACGTGTCAGTTCTTTGTTCTGATGTTTCCTGGTCTGAGATGTTATCCTGTCTGGGATCGAACTTTCCTGCTTGGAGAAATGTGAAGGAAAACATTGTCCGATGGTTTACTTCTTCGCCTGTCATTGTACCTGAAGTTTTAACCATGGTTTCTTCACTCGATTCCAAACTGTTGTTATTTGTGTGTGTTCGACTGCATCTATTGCAAAACGTGTCAGTTCTTTGTTCTGATGTTTCATGATCTGAGATGTTATCCTGTCTGGGATCAAACTTTCCTGCTTGGAGAAATGTGAAGTAAAACATTGTCCGATGGTTTACTTCTTCGCCTGTCATTGTACCTGGAGTTTTAACCATGGTTTCTTCACTTGATTCCAAACTGTTGTTATTTGTGTGTGTTCGACTGCATCTATTGCAAAACGTGTCAGTTCTTTGTTCTGATGTTTCCTGGTCTGAGATGTTATCCTGTCTGGGATCGAACTTTCCTGCTTGGAGAAATGTGAAGGAAAACATCGTCCGATGGTTTACTTCTTCGCCTGTCATTGTACCTGAAGTTTTAACCATGGTTTCTCCACTTGATTCCAAACTGTTGTTATTTGTGTGTGTTCGACTGCATATATTGCAAAACGTGTCAGTTCTTTGTTCTGATGTTCCATGGTCTGAGATATTATCCTGTCTGGGATCGAACTTTCCTGCTTGGAGAAATGTGGAGGAAAACATTGTCCGATGGTTTACTTCTTCGCCTGTCATTGTACCTGAAGTTTTAACCATGGTTTCTTCACTTGATTCCAAACTGTTGTTATTTGTGTGTTCGACTGCATCTATTGCAGAACGTGTCAGTTCTTTGTTCTGATGTTTCCTGGTCTGAGATGTTATCCTGTCTGGGATCGAACTTTCCTGCTTGGAGAAATGTGAAGGAAAACATTGTCCGATGGTTTACTTCTTCGCCTGTCATTGTACCTGAAGTTTCAACCATGGTTTCTTCACTTGATTCCAAACTGTTGTTATTTGTGTGTGTTCGACTGCATCTATTGCAAAACGTGTCAGTTATTTGTTCTGATGTTTCATGGTCTGAGATGTTATCCTGTCTGGGATCGAACTTTCCCGCTTGGAGAAATGTGAAGGAAAACATTGTCCGATGGTTTACTTCTTCGCCTGTCATTGTACCTGAAGTTTTAACCATGGTTTCTTCACTTGATTCCAAACTGTTGTTATTTGTGTGTGTTCGACTGCATCTATTGCAAAACTTGTCAGTTCTTTGTTCTGATGTTCCATGGTCTGAGATGTTATCCTGTCTGGGATCGAACATTCCTGCTTGGAGAAATGTGAAGGAAAACATTGTCCGATGGTTTACTTCTTCGCCTGTCATTGTACCTGAAGTTTTAACCATGGTTTCTCCACTTGATTCCAAACTGTTGTTATTTGTGTGTGTTCGACTGCATCTATTGCAAAACGTGTCAGTTATTTGTTCTGATGTTTCATGGTCTGAGATGTTATCCTGTCTGGGATCGAACTTTCCTGCTTGGAGAAATGTGAAGGAAAACATTGTCCGATGGTTTACTTCTTCGCCTGTCATTGTACCTGAAGTTTTAACCATGGTTTCTTCACTTGATTCCAAACTGTTGTTATTTGTGTGTGTTCGACTGCATCTATTGCAAAACTTGTCAGTTCTTTGTTCTGATGTTCCATGGTCTGAGATGTTATCCTGTCTGGGATCGAACTTTCCTATTGGAGAAATGTGAAGGAAAACATTGTCCGATGGTTTACTTCTTCGCCTGTCATTGTACCTGAAGTTTTAACCATGGTTTCTTCACTTGATTCCAAACTGTTGTTATTTGTGTGTTCGACTGCATCTATTGCAGAACGTGTCAGTTCTTTGTTCTGATGTTTCCTGGTCTGAGATGTTATCCTGTCTGGGATCGAACTCTCCTGCTTGGAGAAATGTGAAGGAAAACATTGTCCGATGGTTTACTTCTTCGCCTGTCATTGTAACTGAAGTTTTAACCATGGTTTCTTCACTTGATTCCAAACTGTTGTTATCTGTGTGTGTTCGACTGCATCTATTGCAGAACGTGTCAGTTCTTTGTTCTGATGTTTCCTGGTCTGAGATGTTATCCTGTCTGGGATCGAACTCTCCTGCTTGGAGAAATGTGAAGGAAAACATTGTCCGATGGTTTACTTCTTCGCCTGTCATTGTAACTGAAGTTTAAACCATTGTTTCTTCACTTGATTCCAAACTGTTGTTATTTGTGTGTGTTCGACTGCATCTATTGCAAAACGTGTCAGTTCTTCGTTCTGATGTTCCATGGTCTGAGATGTTATCCTGTCTGGGATCGAACTTTCCTGCTTGGAGAAATGTGAAGGAAAACATTGTCCGATGGTTTACTTCTTCGCCTGTCATTGTACCTGAAGTTTAAACCATGGTTTCTTCACTTGATTCCAAACTGTTGTTATTTGTGTGTGTTCGACTGCATCTATTGCAAAACTTGTCAGTTCTCTGTTCTGATGTTCCATGGTCTGAGATGTTATCCTGTCTGGGATCGAACTTTCCTGCTTGGAGAAATGTGAAGGAAAACATTGTCCGATGGTTTACTCCTTCGCCTGTCAGTGTACCTGAAGTTCTAACCATGGTTTCTCCACTTGATTCCAAACTGTTGTTATTTGTGTGTGTTCGACTGCATCTATTGCAAAACGTGTCAGTTCTTTGTTCTGATGTTCCATGGTCTGAGATGTTATCCTGTCTGGGATCGGACTTTCCCGCTTGGAGAAATGTGAAATAAAACATTGTCCGATGGTTTACTTCTTCGCCTGTCATTGTACCTGAAGTTTTAACCATGGTTTCTTAACTTGATTCCAAACTGTTGTTATTTGTGTGTGTTCGACTGCATCTATCGCAAAACGTGTCAGTTCTTTGTTCTGATGTTTCCTGGTCTGAGATGTTATCCTGTCTGGGATCGGACTTTCCCGCTTGGAGAGATGTGAAGTGAAACATTGTCCGATGGTTCACTTCTTCGCCTGTCATTGTACCTGAAGTTTTAACCATGGTTTCTTCACTTGATTCCAAACTGTTGTTATTTGTGTGTTCGACTGCATCTATTGCGAAACGTGTCAGTTCTTTGTTCTGATGTTTCATGGTCTGAGATGTTATCCTCTCTGGGATCGAACTTTCCTGCTTGGAGAAATGTGGAGGAAAACATTGTCCGATGGTTTACTTCTTCGCCTGTCATTGTACCTGAAGTTTTAACCATGGTTTCTTAACTTGATTCCAAACTGTTGTTATTTGTGTGTGTTCGACTGCATCTATCGCAAAACGTGTCAGTTCTTTGTTCTGATGTTTCATGGTCTGAGATATTGTCCTGTCTGGGATCGAACTTTCCTGCTTGGAGAAATGTGGAGGAAAACATTGTCCGATGGTTTACTTCTTCGCCTGTCATTGTACCTGAAGTATTAACCATGGTTTCTTCACTTGATTCCAAACTGTTGTTATTTGTGTGTGTTCGACTGCATCTATCGCAAAACGTGTCAGTTCTTTGTTCTGATGTTCCATGGTCTGAGATGTTATCCTGTCTGGGATCGAACTTTCCTGCTTGGAGAAATGTGAAGGAAAACATTGTCCGATGGTTTACTTCTTCGCCTGTCATTGTACCTGAGGCTTCAACCATGGTTTCTTCACTTGATTCCAAACTGTTGTTATTTGTGTGTGTTCGACTGCATCTATTGCAAAACGTGTCAGTTCTTTGTTCTGATGTTCCATGGTCTGAGATGTTATCCTGTCTGGGATCGAACTTTCCTGCTTGGAGAAATGTGAAGGAAAACATTGTCCGATGGTTTACTTCTTCGCCTGTCATTGTACCTGAAGTTTTAACCATGGTTTCTTCACTTGATTCCAAACTGTTGTTATTTGTGTGTGTTCGACTGCATCTATTGCAAAACGTATCAGTTCTTTGTTCTGATGTTTCATGGTCTGAGATGTTATCCTGTCTGGGATCGAACTTTCCTGCTTGGAGAAATGTGGAGGAAAACATTGTCCGATGGTTTACTTCTTCGCCTGTCATTGTACCTGAAGTTTTAACCATGGTTTCTTCACTTGATTCCAAACTGTTGTTATTTGTGTGTGTTCGACTGCATCTATTGCAAAACGTGTCAGTTCTTTGTTCTGATGTTTCATGATCTGAGATGTTATCCTGTCTGGGATCAAACTTTCCTGCTTGGAGAAATGTGGAGGAAAATATTGTCCGATGGTTTACTTCTTCGCCTGTCATTGTACCTGAAGTTTTAACCATGGTTTCTTCACTTGATTCCAAACTGTTGTTATTTGTGTGTGTTCGACTGCATCTATTGCAAAACGTATCAGTTCTTTGTTCTGATGTTTCATGGTCTGAGATGTTATCCTGTCTGGGATCGAACTTTCCTGCTTGGAGAAATGTGGAGGAAAACATTGTCCGATGGTTTACTTCTTCGCCTGTCATTGTACCTGAAGTTTTAACCATGGTTTCTTCACTTGATTCCAAACTGTTGTTATTTGTGTGTGTTCGACTGCATCTATTGCAAAACGTGTCAGTTCTTTGTTCTGATGTTTCCTGGTCTGAGATGTTATCCTGTCTGGGATCGAACTTTCCTGCTTGGAGAAATGTGGAGGAAAACATTGTTCGATGGTTTACTTCTTCGCCTGTCATTGTACCTGAAGTTTTAACCATGGTTTCCCCACTTGATTCCGAACTGTTGTTATTTGTGTGTGTTCGACTGCATCTATTGCAAAACGTGTCAGTTATTTGTTCTGATGTTTCATGGTATGAGATGTTATCCTGTCTGGGATCGAACTTTCCTGCTTGGAGAAATGTGAAGGAAAACATTGTCCGATGGTTTACTTCTTCGCCTGTCATTGTACCTGAAGTTTTAACCATGGTTTCTTCACTTGATTCCAAACTGTTGTTATTTGTGTGTGTTCGACTGCATCTATTGCAAAACTTGTCAGTTCTTTGTTCTGATGTTCCATGGTCTGAGATGTTATCCTGTCTGGGATCGAACTTTCCTATTGGAGAAATGTGAAGGAAAACATTGTCCGATGGTTTACTTCTTCGCCTGTCATTGTACCTGAAGTTTTAACCATGGTTTCTTCACTTGATTCCAAACTGTTGTTATTTGTGTGTTCGACTGCATCTATTGCAGAACGTGTCAGTTCTTTGTTCTGATGTTTCCTGGTCTGAGATGTTATCCTGTCTGGGATCGAACTCTCCTGCTTGGAGAAATGTGAAGGAAAACATTGTCCGATGGTTTACTTCTTCGCCTGTCATTGTAACTGAAGTTTTAACCATGGTTTCTTCACTTGATTCCAAACTGTTGTTATCTGTGTGTGTTCGACTGCATCTATTGCAGAACGTGTCAGTTCTTTGTTCTGATGTTTCCTGGTCTGAGATGTTATCCTGTCTGGGATCGAACTCTCCTGCTTGGAGAAATGTGAAGGAAAACATTGTCCGATGGTTTACTTCTTCGCCTGTCATTGTAACTGAAGTTTAAACCATGGTTTCTTCACTTGATTCCAAACTGTTGTTATTTGTGTGTGTTCGACTGCATCTATTGCAAAACGTGTCAGTTCTTCGTTCTGATGTTCCATGGTCTGAGATGTTATCCTGTCTGGGATCGAACTTTCCTGCTTGGAGAAATGTGAAGGAAAACATTGTCCGATGGTTTACTTCTTCGCCTGTCATTGTACCTGAAGTTTAAACCATGGTTTCTTCACTTGATTCCAAACTGTTGTTATTTGTGTGTGTTCGACTGCATCTATTGCAAAACTTGTCAGTTCTCTGTTCTGATGTTCCATGGTCTGAGATGTTATCCTGTCTGGGATCGAACTTTCCTGCTTGGAGAAATGTGAAGGAAAACATTGTCCGATGGTTTACTCCTTCGCCTGTCAGTGTACCTGAAGTTCTAACCATGGTTTCTCCACTTGATTCCAAACTGTTGTTATTTGTGTGTGTTCGACTGCATTTATTGCAAAACGTGTCAGTTCTTTGTTCTGATGTTCCATGGTCTGAGATGTTATCCTGTCTGGGATCGGACTTTCCCGCTTGGAGAAATGTGAAGTAAAACATTGTCCGATGGTTTACTTCTTCGCCTGTCATTGTACCTGAAGTTTTAACCATGGTTTCTTAACTTGATTCCAAACTGTTGTTATTTGTGTGTGTTCGACTGCATCTATCGCAAAACGTGTCAGTTCTTTGTTCTGATGTTTCCTGGTCTGAGATGTTATCCTGTCTGGGATCGGACTTTCCCGCTTGGAGAGATGTGAAGTGAAACATTGTCCGATGGTTCACTTCTTCGCCTGTCATTGTACCTGAAGTTTTAACCATGGTTTCTTCACTTGATTCCAAACTGTTGTTATTTGTGTGTTCGACTGCATCTATTGCGAAACGTGTCAGTTCTTTGTTCTGATGTTTCATGGTCTGAGATGTTATCCTCTCTGGGATCGAACTTTCCTGCTTGGAGAAATGTGGAGGAAAACATTGTCCGATGGTTTACTTCTTCGCCTGTCATTGTACCTGAAGTTTTAACCATGGTTTCTTAACTTGATTCCAAACTGTTGTTATTTGTGTGTGTTCGACTGCATCTATCGCAAAACGTGTCAGTTCTTTGTTCTGATGTTTCATGGTCTGAGATATTGTCCTGTCTGGGATCGAACTTTCCTGCTTGGAGAAATGTGGAGGAAAACATTGTCCGATGGTTTACTTCTTCGCCTGTCATTGTACCTGAAGTATTAACCATGGTTTCTTCACTTGATTCCAAACTGTTGTTATTTGTGTGTGTTCGACTGCATCTATCGCAAAACGTGTCAGTTCTTTGTTCTGATGTTCCATGGTCTGAGATGTTATCCTGTCTGGGATCGAACTTTCCTGCTTGGAGAAATGTGAAGGAAAACATTGTCCGATGGTTTACTTCTTCGCCTGTCATTGTACCTGAGGCTTCAACCATGGTTTCTTCACTTGATTCCAAACTGTTGTTATTTGTGTGTGTTCGACTGCATCTATTGCAAAACGTGTCAGTTCTTTGTTCTGATGTTCCATGGTCTGAGATGTTATCCTGTCTGGGATCGAACTTTCCTGCTTGGAGAAATGTGAAGGAAAACATTGTCCGATGGTTTACTTCTTCGCCTGTCATTGTACCTGAAGTTTTAACCATGGTTTCTTCACTTGATTCCAAACTGTTGTTATTTGTGTGTGTTCGACTGCATCTATTGCAAAACGTATCAGTTCTTTGTTCTGATGTTTCATGGTCTGAGATGTTATCCTGTCTGGGATCGAACTTTCCTGCTTGGAGAAATGTGGAGGAAAACATTGTCTTATGGTTTACTTCTTCGCCTGTCATTGTACCTGAAGTTTTAACCATGGTTTCTTCACTCGATTCCAAACTGTTGTTATTTGTGTGTGTTCGACTGCATCTATTGCAAAACGTGTCAGTTCTTTGTTCTGATGTTTCATGATCTGAGATGTTATCCTGTCTGGGATCAAACTTTCCTGCTTGGAGAAATGTGGAGGAAAACATTGTCCGATGGTTTACTTCTTCGCCTGTCATTGTACCTGAAGTTTTAACCATAGTTTCTTCACTTGATTCCAAACTGTTGTTATTTGTGTGTGTTCGACTGCATCTATTGCAAAACGTATCAGTTCTTTGTTCTGATGTTTCATGGTCTGAGATGTTATCCTGTCTGGGATCGAACTTTCCTGCTTGGAGAAATGTGGAGGAAAACATTGTCCGATGGTTTACTTCTTCGCCTGTCATTGTACCTGAAGTTTTAACCATGGTTTCTTCACTTGATTCCAAACTGTTGTTATTTGTGTGTGTTCGACTGCATCTATTGCAAAACGTGTCAGTTCTTTGTTCTGATGTTTCCTGGTCTGAGATGTTATCCTGTCTGGGATCGAACTTTCCTGCTTGGAGAAATGTGAAGGAAAACATTGTCCGATGGTTTACTTCTTCGCCTGTCATTGTACCTGAAGTTTTAACCATGGTTCCTTCACTTGATTCCAAACTGTTGTTATTTGTGTGTGTTCGACTACATCTATTGCAAAACGTGTCAGTTCTTTGTTCTGATGTTCCATGGTCTGAGATGTTATCCTGTCTGGGATCGAACTTTCCTGCTTGGAGAAATGTGAAGGAAAACATTGTCCGATGGTTTACTTCTTCGCCTGTCATTGTACCTGGAGTTTTAACCATGGTTTCTTCACTTGATTCCAAACTGTTGTTATTTGTGTGTGTTCGACTGCATCTATTGCAAAACGTGTCAGTTCTTTGTTCTGATGTTCCATGGTCTGAGATGTTATCCTGTCTGGGATCGAACTTTCCTGCTTGGAGAAATGTGGAGGAAAACATTGTCCGATGGTTTACTTCTTCGCCTGTCATTGTACCTGAAGTTTTAACCATGGTTTCCCCACTTGATTCCGAACTGTTGTTATTTGTGTGTGTTCGACTGCATCTATTGCAAAACGTGTCAGTTCTTTGTTCTGATGTTTCCTGGTCTGAGATGTTATCCTGTCTGGGATCGAACTTTCCTGCTTGGAGAAATGTGAAGGAAGACATTGTCCGAAGGTTTACTTCTTCGCCTGTCATTGTACCTGAAGTTTTAACCATGGTTTCTTCACTTGATTCCAAACTGTTGTTATTTGTGTGTGTTCGACTGCATCTATTGCAAAACGTGTCAGTTCTTTGTTCTGATGTTTCATGGTCTGAGATGTTATCCTGTCTGGGATCAAACTTTCCTGCTTGGAGAAATGTGAAGGAAAACATTGTCCGATGGTTTACTTCTTCGCCTGTCATTGTACCTGAAGTTTTACCCATGGTTTCTCCACTTGATTCCAAACTGTTGTTATTTGTGTGTGTTCGACTGCATCCATTGCAAAACGTGTCAGTTCTTTGTTCTGATGTTCCATGATCTGAGATGTTATCCTGTCTGGGATCGAACTTTCCTGCTTGGAGAAATGTGAAGGAAAACATTGTCCGATGGTTTACTTCTTCGCCTGTCATTGTACCTGGAGTTTTGACCATGGTTTCTTCACTTGATTCCAAACTGTTGTTATTTGTGTGTGTTCGACTGCATCTATTGCAAAACGTGTCAGTTCTTTGTTCTGATGTTCCATGGTCTGAGATGTTATCCTGTCTGGGATCGAACTTTCCTGCTTGGAGAAATGTGAAAGAGAACATTGTCCGATGGTTTACTTCTTCGCCTGTCATTGTACCTGAAGTTTTAACCATGGTTTCTTCACTTGATTCCAAACTGTTGTTATTTGTGTGTGTTCGACTGCATCTATTGCAAAACGTGTCAGTTCTTTGTTCTGATGTTCCATGGTCTGAGATGTTATCCTGTCTGGGATCGAACTTTCCTGCTTGGAGAAATGTGAAGGAAAACATTGTCCGATGGTTCACTTCTTCGCCTGTCATTGTACCTGGAGTTTTAACCATGGTTTCTCCACTTGATTCCAAACTGTTGTTATTTGTGTGTGTTCGATTGCATCTATTGCGAAACGTGTCAGTTCTTTGTCCTGATGTTCCATGGTCTGAGATGTTATCCTGTCTGGGATCGAACTTTCCTGCTTGGAGAAATGTGAAAGAGAACATTGTCCGATGGTTTACTTCTTCGCCTGTCATTGCACCTGAAGTTTTAACCATGGTTTCTTCACTTGATTCCAAACTGTTGTTATTTGTGTGTTCGACTGCATCTATTGCAGAACGTGTCAGTTCTTTGTTCTGATGTTTCCTGGTCTGAGATGTTATCCTGTCTGGGATCGAACTTTCCTGCTTGGAGAAATGTGAAGGAAAACATTGTCCGATGGTTTACTTCTTCGCCTGTCATTGTACCTGAAGTTTTAACCATGGTTTCTTCACTTGATTCCAAACTGCTGTTATTTGTGTGTGTTCGATTGCATCTATTGCAAAACGTGTCAGTTCCTCGTTCTGATGTTTCATGTTCTGAGATGTTATCCTGTCTGGGATCAAACTTTTCTGCTTGGAGAAATGTGAAGTAAAACATTGTCCGATGGTTTACTTCTTCGCCTGTCATTGTACCTGAAGTTCTAACCATGGTTTCTTCCCATGATTCCAAACTGTTGTTATTTGTTTGTGTTCGACTGCATCTTTTGCAAAACGTGTCAGTTCTTTGTTCTGATGTTCCATGGTCTGAGATGTTATCCTGTCTGGGATCGAACTTTCCTGCTTGGAGAAATGTGAAAGAGAACATTGTCCGATGGTTTACTTCTTCGCCTGTCATTGTACCTGAAGTTTTAACCATGGTTTCTCCACTTGATTCCAAACTGTTGTTATTTGTGTGTGTTCGATTGCATCCATTGCAAAACGTGTCAGTTCTTTGTTCTGATGTTTCATGGTCTGAGATGTTATCCTGTCTGGGATCAAACTTTCCTGCTTGGAGAAATGTGAAGGAAAACATTGTCCGATGGTTTACTTCTTCGCCTGTCATTGTACCTGAAGTTTTACACATGGTTTCTCCACTTGATTCCAAACTGTTGTTATCTGTGTGTGTTCGACTGCATCCATTGCAAAACGTGTCAGTTCTTTGTTCTGATGTTCCATGATCTGAGATGTTATCCTGTCTGGGATCGAACTCTCCTGTTTGGAGAAATGTGAAGGAAAACATTGTCCGATGGTTTACTTCTTCGCCTGTCATTGTACCTGGAGTTTTAACCATGGTTTCTTCACTTGATTCCAAACTGTTGTTATTTGTGTGTGTTCGACTGAATCTATTGCAAAACGTGTCAGTTCTTTGTTCTGATGTTCCATGGTCTGAGATGTTATCCTGTCTGGGATCGAACTTTCCTGCTTGGAGAAATGTGAAGGGAAACATTGTCCGATGGTTTACTTCTTCGCCTGTCATTGAACCTGAAGTTTTAAGCATGGTTTCTCCACTTGATTCCAAACTGTTGTTATTTGTGTGTGTTCGACTGCATCTATTGCAAAACGTGTCAGTTCTTTGTTCTGATGTTCCATGGTCTGAGATGTTATCCTGTCTGGGATCGAACTTTCCTGCTTGGAGAAATGTGAAAGAGAACATTGTCCGATGGTTTACTCCTTCGCCTGTCATTGTACCTGAAGTTTTAACCATGGTTTCTCCACTTGATTCCAAACTGTTGTTATTTGTGTGTGTTCGATTGCATCTATTGCAAAACGTGTCAGTTCCTCGTTCTGATGTTCCATGGTCTGAGATGGTATCCTGTCTGGGATCGAACTTTTCTGCTTGGAGAAATGTGAAGGAAAACATTGTCCGATGGTTTACTTCTTCGCCTGTCATTGTACCTGAAGTTTTAACCATGGTTTCTCCACTTGATTCCAAACTGTTGTTATTTGTGTGTGTTCGACTGAATCTATTGCAAAACGTGTCAGTTCTTTGTTCTGATGTTCCATGGTCTGAGATGTTATCCTGTCTGGGATCGAACTTTCCTGCTTGGAGAAATGTGAAGGAAAACATTGTCCGATGGTTTACTTCTTCGCCTGTCATTGTACCTGAAGTCTTAACCATGGTTTCTCCACTTGATTCCAAACTGTTGTTATTTGTGTGTGTTCGACTGCATCTATTGCAAAACGTGTCAGT
Source organism: Brachyptera risi (assembly GCA_964007535.1). NCBI lineage: Eukaryota > Metazoa > Arthropoda > Insecta > Plecoptera > Taeniopterygidae > Brachyptera > Brachyptera risi. Next base: position 24,257,664 of record OZ023338.1, on the reverse strand, counting down.
TCTTTGTTCTGATGTTTCATGGTCTGAGATATTGTCCTGTCTGGGATCGAACTTTCCTGCTTGGAGAAATGTGAAGGAAAACATTGTCCGATGGTTTACTTCTTCGCCTGTCATTGTACCTGAAGTTTTAACCATGGTTTCTCCACTTGATTCCAAACTGTTGTTATTTGTGTGTGTTCGACTGCATCTATTGCAAAACGTGTCAGTTCTTTGTTCTGATGTTCCATGGTCTGAGATGTTATCCTGTCTGGGATCGAACTTTCCTGCCTGGAGAAATGTGAAGGAGAACATTGTCCGATGGTTTACTTCTTCGCCTGTCATTGTACCTGGAGTTTTAACCATGGTTTCTCCACTTGATTCCAAACTGTTGTTATTTGTGTGTGTTCGACTGCATCTATTGCAAAACGTGTCAGTTCTTTGTTCTGATGTTCCATGGTCTGAGATGTTATCCTGTCTGGGATCGAACTTTCCTGCTTGGAGAAATGTGAAGGAAAACATTGTCCGATGGTTTACTTCTTCGCCTGTCATTGTACTTGAAGTTTTAACCATGGTTTCTTCACTTGATTCCAAACTGTTGTTATTTGTGTGTGTTCGACTGCATCTATTGCAAAACGTGTCAGTTCTTTGTTCTGATGTTCCATGATCTGGGATGTTATCCTGTCTGGGATCTAACTTTCCTGCTTGGAGAAATGTGAAGGAAAGCATTGTCCGATGGTTTACTTCTTCGCCTGTCATTGTACCTGAAGTTTTAACCATGGTTTCTTCACTTGATTCCAAACTGTTGTTATTTGTGTGTGTTCGACTGCATCTATTGCAAAACGTGTCAGTTCTTTGTACTGATGTTCCATGGTCTGATATGTTATCCTGTCTGGGATCGAACTTTCCTGCTTGGAGAAATGTGAAGGAAAACATTGTCCGATGGTTTACTTCTTCGCCTGTCATTGTACCTGAAGTTTTAACCATGGTTTCTTCACTTGATTCCAAACTGTTGTTATTTGTGTGTGTTCGACTGCATCTATTGCAAAACGTGTCAGTTCTTTGTTCTGATGTTCCATGGTCTGAGATGTTATCCTGTCTGGGATCGAACTTTCCTGCTTGGAGAAATGTGAAGGATAGCATTGTCCGATGGTTTACTTCTTCGCCTGTCATTGTACCTGAAGTTTCAACCATGGTTTCTTCACTTGATTCCAAACTGTTGTTATTTGTGTGTGTTCGACTGCATCTATTGCAAAACGTGTCAGTTCTTTGTTCTGATGTTTCATGGTCTGAGATGTTATGCTGTCTGGGATCGAACTTTCCTGCTTGGAGAAATGTGGAGGAAAACATTGTCCGATGGTTTACTTCTTCGCCTGTCATTGTACCTGAAGTTTTAACCATGGTTTCTTCACTTGATTCCAAACTGTGTTTATTTGTGTGTGTTCGACTGCATCTATTGCAAAACGTGTCAGTTCTTTGTTCTGATGTTCCATGGTCTGAGATGTTATCCTGTCTGGGATCGAACTTTCCTGCTTGGAGAAATGTGAAGGAAAACATTGTCCGATGGTTTACTTCTTCGCCTGTCATTGTACCTGGAGCTCCAACCATGGTTTTTTCACTTGATTCCAAACTGTTGTTATTTGTGTGTGTTCGACTGCATCTATTGCAAAACGTGTCAGTTCTTTGTTCTGATGTTCCATGGTCTGAGATGTTATCCTGTCTGGAATCGAACTTTCCTGCTTAGAGAAATGTGAAGGAAAACATTGTCCTATGTTTTATTTCTTCGCCTGTCATTGTACCTGAAGTTTCAACCATGGTTTCTTCACTTGATTCCAAACTGTTGTTATTTGTGTGTGTTCGACTGCATCTATTGCAAAACGTGTCAGTTCTTTGTTCTGATGTTTCATGGTCTGAGATGTTATCCTGTCTGGGATCTAACTTTCCTGCTTGGAGAAATGTGAAGGAAAACATTGTCCGATGGTTTACTTTTTCGCCTGTCATTGTACCTGAAGTTTTAACCATGGTTTCTTCACTTGATTCCAAACTGTTGTTATTTGTGTGTGTTCGACTGCATCTATTGCAAAACGTGTCAGTTCTCTGTTCTGATGTTCCATGGTCTGAGATGTTATCCTGTCTGGGATCGAACTTTCCTGCTTGGAGAAATGTGAAGGAAAACATTGTCCGATGGTTTACTTCTTCGCCTGTCATTGTACCTGAAGTTTTAACCATGGTTTCTCCACTTGATTCCAAACTGTTGTTATTTGTGTGTGTTCGACTGCATCTATTGCAAAAAGTGTCAGTTCTTTGTTCTGATGTTCCATGATCTGAGATGTTATCCTGTCTGGGATCGAACTTTCCTGCTTGGAGAAATGTGGAGGAAAACATTGTCCGATGGTTTACTTCTTCGCCTGTCATTGTACCTGAAGTTTTAACCATGGTTTCTTCACTTGATTCCGAACTGTTGTTATTTGTGTGTGTTCGACTGCATCTATTGCAAAACGTGTCAGTTCTTTGTTCTGATGTTTCATGGTCTGAGATATTATCCTGTCTGGGATCGAACTTTCCTGCTTGGAGAAATGTGAAGGAAAACATTGTCCGATGGTTTACTTCTTCGCCTGTCATTGTACCTGAAGTTTTAACCATGTTTCTTCACTTGATTCCAAACTGTTGTTAATTGTGTGTGTTCGACTGCATCTATTGCAAAACGTGTCAGTTCTCTGTTCTGATATTCCATGGTCTGAGATGTTATCCTGTCTGGGATCGAACTTTCCTGCTTGGAGAAATGTGAAGGAAAACATTGTCCGATGGTTTACTTCTTCGCCTGTCATTGTACCTGGAGTTTAACCACGGTTTCTCCACTTGATTCCAAACTGTTGTTATTTGTGTGTGTTCGACTGCATCTATTGCGAAACGTGTCAGTTCTTTGTTCTGATGTTCCATGGTCTGAGATGTTATCCTGTCTGGGATCGAACTTTCCTGTTTGGAGACATGTGAAGGAAAACATTGTCCGATGGTTTACTTCTTCGCCTGTCATTGTACCTGAAGTTTCAACCATGGTTTCTTCACTTGATTCCAAACTGTTGTTATTTGTGTGTGTTCGACTGCATCTATTGCAAAACGTGTCAGTTCTTTGTTCTGATGTTTCATGGTCTGAGATGTTATCCTGTCTGGGATCGAACTTTCCTGTTTGGAGACATGTGAAGGAAAACATTGTCCGATGGTTTACTTCTTCGCCTGTCATTGTACCTGAAGCTTCAACCATGGTTTCTCCACTTGATTCCAAACTGTTGTTATTTGTGTGTGTTCGACTGCATCTATTGCAAAACGTGTCAGTTCTTTGTTCTGATGTTTCATGGTCTGAGATGTTATCCTGTCTGGGATCGAACTTTCCTGTTTGGAGACATGTGAAGGAAAACATTGTCCGATGGTTTACTTCTTCGCCTGTCATTGTACCTGAAGCTTCAACCATGGTTCCTCCACTTGATTCCAAACTGTTGTTATTTGTGTGTGTTCGACTGCATCTATTGCAAAACGTGTCAGTTCTTTGTTCTGATGTTCCATGGTCTGAGATGTTATCCTGTCTGGGATCGAACTTTCCTGTTTGGAGACATGTGAAGGAAAACATTGTCCGATGGTTTACTTCTTCTCCTGTCATTGTACCTGAAGTTTTAACCATGGTTTCTTCACTTGATTCCAAACTGTTGTTATTTGTGTGTGTTCGACTGCATCTATTGCAAAACGTGTCAGTTCTTTGTTCTGAGGTTCCATGGTCTGAGATGTTATCCTGTCTGGGATCGAACTCTCCTGTTTGGAGACATGTGAAGGAAAACATTGTCCGATGGTTTACTTCTTCGCCTGTCATTGTACCTGAAGCTTCAACCATGGTTTCTCCACTTGATTCCAAACTGTTGTTATTTGTGTGTGTTCGACTGCATCTATTGCAAAACGTGTCAGTTCTTTGTTCTGATGTTTCATGGTCTGAGATGTTATCCTGTCTGGGATCTAACTTTCCTGCTTGGAGAAATGTGAAGGAAAACATTGTCCGATGGTTTACTTTTTCGCCTGTCATTGTACCTGAAGTTTTAACCATGGTTTTTTCACTTGATTCCAAACTGTTGTTATTTGTGTGTGTTCGACTGCATCTATTGCAAAACGTGTCAGTTCTTTGTACTGATGTTCCATGGTCTGAGATGTTATCCTGTCTGGGATCGAACTTTCCTGCTTGGAGAAATGTGGAGGAAAACATTGTCCGATGGTTTACTTCTTCGCCTGTCATTGTACCTGGAGTTTTAACCATGGTTTCTCCACTTGATTCCAAACTGTTGTTATTTGTGTGTGTTCGACTGCATCTATTGCAAAACGTGTCAGTTCTTTGTTCTGATGTTTCATGGTCTGAGATATTATCCTGTCTGGGATCGAACTTTCCTGCTTGGAGAAATGTGAAGGAAAACATTGTCCGATGGTTTACTTCTTCGCCTGTCATTGTACCTGAAGTTTTAACCATGATTTCTTCACTTGATTCCAAACTGTTGTTATTTGTGTGTGTTCGACTGCATCTATTGCAAAACGTGTTAGTTCTTTGTTCTGATGTTTCCTGGTCTGAGATGTTATCCTGTCTGGAATCGAACTTTCCTGCTTGGAGAAATGTGAAGGAAAGCATTGTCCGATGGTTTACTTCTTCGCCTGTCATTGTACCTGAAGTTTTAACCATGGTTTCTTCACTTGATTACAAACTGTTGTTATTTGTGTGTGTTCGACTGCATCTATTGCAAAACGTGTCAGTTCTCTGTTCTGATATTCCATGGTCTGAGATGTTATCCTGTCTGGGATCGAACTTTCCTGATTGGAGAAATGTGGAGGAAAACATTGTCCGATGGTTTACTTCTTCGCCTTTCATTGTACCTGAAGTTTTAACCATGGTTTCTTCACTTGATTCCAAACTGTTGTTATATGTGTGTGTTCGACTGCATCTATTGCAAAACGTGTCAGTTCTTTGTTCTGATGTTCCATGATCTGAGATGTTATCCTGTCTGGGATCGAACTTTCCTGCTTGGAGAAATGTGAAGGAAAACATTGTCCGATGGTTTACTTCTTCGCCTGTCATTGTACCTGGAGTTTAACCACGGTTTCTCCACTTGATTCCAAACTGTTGTTATTTGTGTGTGTTCGACTGCATCTATTGCAAAACGTGTCAGTTCTTTGTTCTGATGTTTCATGGTCTGAGATGTTATCCTGTCTGGGATCTTACTTTCCTGCTTGGAGAAATATGAAGGAAAACATTGTCCGATGGTTTACTTTTTCGCCTGTCATTGTACCTGAAGTTTTAACCATGGTTTCTTCACTTGATTCCAAACTGTTGTTATTTGTGTGTGTTCGACTGCATCTATTGCAAAACGTGTCAGTTCTTTGTACTGATGTTTCATGGTCTGAGATGTTATCCTGTCTGGGATCGAACTTTCCTGCTTGGAGAAATGTGGAGGAAAACATTGTCCGATGGTTTACTTCTTCGCCTGTCATTGTACCTGGAGTTTTAACCATGGTTTCTCCACTTGATTCCAAACTGTTGTTATTTGTGTGTGTTCGACTGCATCTATTGCAAAACGTGTCAGTTCTCTGTTCTGATGTTTCATGGTCTGAGATGTTATCCTGTCTGGGATCTAAATTTCCTGCTTGGAGAAATGTGAAGGAAAGCATTGTCCGATGGTTTACTTCTTCGCCTGTCATTGTACCTGAAGTTCTAACCATGGTTTCTTCATTTGATTCCAAACTGTGTTTATTTGTGTGTGTTCGACTGCATCTATTGCAAAACGTGTCAGTTCTTTGTTCTGATGTTTCATGGTCTGAGATGTTATCCTGTCTGGGATCGAACTCTCCTGCTTGGAGAAATGTGAAGGAAAACATCGTCCGATGGTTTACTTCTTCGCCTGTCATTGTACCTTAAGTTTTAACCATAGTTTCTTCACTTGATTCCAAACTGTTGTTATTTGTGTGTGTTCGATTGCATCTATTGCAAAACGTGTCAGTTCTTTGTTCTGATGCTCCATGGTCTGAGATGTTATCCTGTCTGGGATCGACCTTTTCCGCTTGGAGAAATGTGAAGGAAAACATTGTCCGATGGTTCACTTCTTCGCCTGTCATTGTACCTGAAGTTTTAACCATGGTTTCTTCACTTGATTCCAAACTGTTGTTATTTGTGTGTGTTCGACTGCATCTATTGCAAAACGTGTCAGTTCTTTGTTCTGATGCTCCATGGTCTGAGATGTTATCCTGTCTGGGATCTAACTTCCCTGCTTGGAGAAATGTGTAGGAAAACATTGTCCGATGGTTTACTTCTGCGCCTGTCATTGTACCTGAAGTTTTAACCATGGTTTCTTCACTCGATTCCAAACTGTTGTTATTTGTGTGTGTTCGACTGCATCTATTGCAAAACGTGTCAGTTCTTTGTTCTAATGTTCCATGGTCTGAGATGTTATCCTGTCTGGGATCGAACTTTCCTGCTTGGAGAAATGTGAAGGAAAGCATTGTCCGATGGTTTACTTCTTCGCCTGTCATTGTACCCGAAGTTTTAACCATGGTTTCTTCACTTGATTCCAAACTGTGTCTATTTGTGTGTGTTCGACTGCATCTATTGCAAAACGTGTCAGTTCTTTGTTCTGATGTTCCATGGTCTGAGATGTTATCCTGTCTGGGATCGCACTTTCCTGCTTGGAGAAATGTGGAGGAAAACATTGTCCGATGGTTTACTTCTTCGCCTGTCATTGTACCTGAAGTTTTAACCATGGTTTCTCCACTTGATTCCAAACTGTTGTTATTTGTGTGTGTTCGACTGCATCTATTGCAAAACGTGTCAGTTCTTTGTTCTGATGTTCCATGGTCTGAGATGTCATCCTGTCTGGGATCGAACTTTCCTGCTTGGAGAAATGTGAAGGAAAACATTGTCCGATGGTTTACTTCCTTGCCTGTCATTGTACCTGAAGTTTTAACCATGGTTTCTCCACTTGATTCCAAACTGTTGTTATTTGTGTGTGTTCGACTGCATCTATTGCAAAACGTGTCAGTTCTTTGTTCTGATGTTTCCTGGTCTGAGATATTATCCTGTCTGGGATCGAACTTTCCTGCTTGGAGAAATGTGAAGGAAAACATTGTCCGATGGTTTACTTCTTCTTTCGTCATTGTACCTGGAGTTTTAACCACGGTTTCTCCACTTGATTCCAAACTGTTGTTATTTGTGTGTGTTCGACTGCATCTATTGCAAAACGTGTCAGTTCTTTGTTCTGATGTTTCATGGTCTGAGATGTTATCCTGTCTGGGATCTAACTTTCCTGCTTGGAGAAATGTGAAGGAAAACATTGTCCGATGGTTTACTTCTTCGCCTGTCATTGTACCTGAAGTTTTAACCATGGTTTCTTCACTTGATTCCAAACTGTTGTTATTTGTGTGTGTTCGACTGCATCTATTGCAAAACGTGTCAGTTCTTTGTTCTGATGTTCCATGGTCTGAGATGTTATCCTGTCTGGGTTCTAACTTTCCTGCTTGGAGAAATGTAAAGGAAAACATTGTCCGATGGTTTACTTCTTCGCCTGTCATTGTACCTGAAGTTTTAACCATGGTTTCTTCATTTGATTCCAAACTGTTGTTATTTGTGTGTTCGACTGCATCTATTGCAAAACGTGTCAGTTCTTTGTACTGATGTTCCATGGTCTGAGATGTTATCCTGTCTGGGATCGAACTTTCCTGCTTGGAGAAATGTGAAGGAAAACATTGTCCGATGGTTTACTTCTTCGCCTGTCATTGTACCTGGAGTTTTAACCATGGTTTCTCCACTTGATTCCAAACTGTTGTTATTTGTGTGTGTTCGACTGCATCTATTGCAAAACGTGTCAGTTCTTTGTTCTGATGTTTCATGGTCTGAGATGTTATCCTGTCTGGGATCGAACTTTCCTGCTTGGAGAAATGTGAAGGAAAACATTGTCCGATGGTTTACTTCTTCGCCTGTCATTGTACCTGAAGCTTCTACCATGGTTTCTTCACTTGATTCCAAACTGTTGTTATGTGTGTGTGTTCGACTGCATCTATTGCAAAACGTGTCAGTTCCTTGTTCTGATGTTTCATGGTCTGAGATGTTATCCTGTCTGGGATCTAACTTTCCTGCTTGGAGAAATGTGTAGGAAAGCATTGTCCGATGGTTTACTTCTTCGCCTGTCATTGTACCTGAAGTTTTAACCATGGTTTCTTCATTTGATTCCAAACTGTGTTTATTTGTGTGTGATCGACTGCATCTATTGCAAAACGTGTCAGTTCTTTGTTCTGATGTTTCATGGTCTGAGATGTTATCCTGTCTGGGATCGAACTCTCCTGCTTGGAGAAATGTGAAGGAAAACATTGTCCGATGGTTTACTTCTTCGCCTGTCATTGTACCTGAAGCTTCTACCATGGTTTCTTCACTTGATTGTAAACTGTTGTTATGTGTGTGTGTTCGACTGCATCTATTGCAAAACGTGTCAGTTCTTTGTTCTGATGTTTCATGGTCTGAGATGTTATCCTGTCTGGGATCGAACTTTCCTGCTTGAAGAATTGTGAAGGAAAACATTGTCCGATGGTTTACTTCTTCGCCTGTCATTGTACCTGAAGCTTCTACCATGGTTTCTTCACTTGATTGTAAACTGTGTTTATTTGTGTGTGTTCGACTGCATCTATTGCAAAACGTGTCAGTTCTTTGTTCTGATGTTTCATGGTCTGAGATGTTATCCTGTCTGGGATCTAACTTTCCTGCTTGGAGAAATGTGTAGGAAAGCATTGTCCGATGGTTTACTTCTTCGCCTGTCATTGTACCTGAAGTTTTAACCATGGTTTCTTCATTTGATTCCAAACTGTGTTTATTTGTGTGTGTTCGACTGCATCTATTGCAAAACGTGTAAGTTCTTTGTTCTGATGTTTCATGGTCTGAGATGTTATCCTGTCAGGGATCAAACTTGCCTGCTTGGAGAAATGTGAAGGAAAACATTGTCCGATGGTTTACTTCTTCGCCTGTCATTGTACCTGAAGTTTTAACCATGGTTTCTCCACTTGATTCCAAACTGTGTTTTTTTGTGTGTGTTCGACTGCATCTATTGCAAAACGTGTCAGTTCTTTGTTCTGATGTTTCATGGTCTGAGATGTTATCCTGTCTGGGATCAAACTTTCCTGCTTGGAGAAATGTGTAGGAAAACATTGTCCGATGGTTTACTTCTTCGCCTGTCATTGTACCTGAAGTTTTAACCATGGTTTCTTCATTTGATTCCAAACTGTGTTTATTTGTGTGTGTTCGACTGCATCTATTGCAAAACGTGTCAGTTCTTTGTTCTGATGTTTCATGGTCTGAGATGTTATCCTGTCTGGGATCGAACTTTCCTGCTGGGAGAAATGTGAAGGAAAACATTGTCCGATGGTTTACTTCTTCGCCTGTCATTGTAACTGAAGTTTTAACCATGGTTTCTTCACTTGATTCCAAACTGTTGTCATTTGTGTGTGTTCGACTGCATCTATTGCAAAACGTGTCAGTTCTTTGTTCTGCTGTTTCATGATATGAGATGTTATCCTGTCTGGGATCGAACTCTCCTGCTTGGAGAAATGTGAAGGAAAACATTGTCCGATGGTTTACTTCTTCGCCTGTCATTGTACCTGAAGTTTTAACCATGGTTTCTTCACTTGATTCCTAACTGTTGTTATTTGTGTGTGTTCGATTGCATCTATTGCAAAACGTGTCAGTTCTTTGTTCTGATGCTCCATGGTCTGAGATGTTATCCTGTCTGGGATCGACCTTTTCCGCTTGGAGAAATGTGAAGGAAAACATTGTCCGATGGTTTACTTCTTCGCCTGTCATTATACCTGAAGTTTTAACCATGGTTTCTTCACTTGATTCCAAACTGTTGTTATTTGTGTGTGTTCGACTGCATCTATTGCAAAACGTGTCAGTTCTTTGTTCTGATGCTCCATGGTCTGAGATGTTATCCTGTCTGGGATCGACCTTTTCCGCTTGGAGAAATGTGAAGGAAAACATTGTCCGATGGTTTACTTCTTCGCCTGTCATTGTACCTGAAGTTTTACCCATGGTTTCTTCACTTGATTCCAAACTGTTGTTATTTGTGTGTGTTCGACTGCATCTATTGCAAAACGTGTCAGTTCTTTGTTCTGATGTTTCTTGGTCTGAGATATTATCCTGTCTGGGATCGAACTTTCCTGCTTGGAGAAATGTGAAGGAAAACATTGTCCGATGGTTCACTTCTTCGCCTGTCATTGTACCTGAAGTGTTAACCATGGTTTCTTCACTTGATTCCAAACTGTTGTTATTTGTGTGTGTTCGACTGCATCTGTTGCAGAACGTGTCAGTTCTTTGTACTGATGTTCCATGGTCTGAGATGTTATCCTGTCTGGGATCGAACTTTCCTGCTTGGAGAAATGTGAAGGAAAACATTGTCCGATGGTTTACTTCTTCGCCTGTCATTGTTCCTGAAGTTTTAACCATGGTTTCTTCACTTGATTCCAAACTGTTGTTATTTGTGTGTGTTCGACTGCATCTGTTGCAGAACGTGTCAGTTCTTTGTACTGATGTTCCATGGTCTGAGATGTTATCCTGTCTGGGATCGAACTTTCCTGCTTGGAGAAATGTGAAGGAGAACATTGTCCGATGGTTTACTTCTTCGCCTGTCATTGTACCTGAAGTTTTAACCATGGTTTCTTCACTTGATTCCAAACTGTTGTTATTTGTGTGTGTTCGACTGCATCTATTGCAAAACGTGTCAGTTCTTTGTTCTGATGTTTCATGGTCTGAGATGTTATCCTGTCTGGGATCGAACTTTCCTGCATGAAGAAATGTGAAGGAAAACATTGTCCGATGGTTTACTTCTTCGCCTGTCATTGTACCTGAAGTTTTAACCATGGTTTCTTCACTCGATTCTAAACTGTTGTTATTTGTGTGTGTTCGACTGCATCTATTGCAAAACGTGTCAGTTCTTTGTTCTGATGTTCCATGGTCTGAGATGTTATCCTGTCTGGGATCTAACTTTCCTGCTTGGAGAAATGTGAAGGAAAACATTGTCCGATGGTTTACTTCTTCGCCTGTCATTGTACCTGAAGTTTTAACCATGGTTTCTGCACTCGATTCCGAACTGTTGTTATTTGTGTGTGTTCGACTGCATCTATTGCAAAACGTGTCAGTTCTTTGTTCTGATGTTCCATGGTCTGAGATGTTATCCTGTCTGGGATCGAACTTTCCTGCTTGGAGAAATGTGAAGGAAAGCATTGTCCGATGGTTTACTTCTTCGCCTGTCATTGTACCCGAAGTTTTAACCATGGTTTCACTTGATTCCAAACTGTGTCTATTTGTGTGTGTTCGACTGCATCTATTGCAAAACGTGTCAGTTCTTTGTTCTGATGTTCCATGGTCTGAGATGTTATCCTGTCTGGGATCGCACTTTCCTGCTTGGAGAAATGTGGAGGAAAACATTGTCCGATGGTTTACTTCTTCGCCTGTCATTGTACCTGAAGTTTTAACCATGGTTTCTCCACTTGATTCCAAACTGTTGTTATTTGTGTGTGTTCGACTGCATCTATTGCAAAACGTGTCAGTTCTTCGTTCTGATGTTCCATGGTCTGAGATGTCATCCTGTCTGGGATCGAACTTTCCTGCTTGGAGAAATGTGAAGGAAAACATTGTCCGATGGTTTACTTCTTCGCCTGTCATTGTACCTGAAGTTTTAACCATGGTTTCTCCACTTGATTCCAAACTGTTGTTATTTGTGTGTGTTCGACTGCATATATTGCAAAACGTGTCAGTTCTTTGTTCTGATGTTTCATGGTCTGAGATATCATCCTGTCTGGGATCGAACTCTCCTGCTTGGAGAAATGTGAAGGAAAACATTGTCCGATGGTTTACTTCTTCGCCTGTCATTGTACCTGGAGTTTTACCCATGGTTTCTTCACTTGATTCCAAACTGTTGTTATTTGTGTGTGTTCGACTGCATCTATTGCAAAACGTGTCAGTTCTTTGTTATGATGTTCCATGGTCTGAGATGTTATCCTGTCTGGGATCGAACTCTCCTGCTTGGAGAAATGTGAAGGAAAACATTGTCCGATGGTTTACTTCTTCGCCTGTCATTGTACCTGGAGTTTTACCCATGGTTTCTTCACTTGATTCCAAACTGTTGTTATTTGTGTGTGTTCGACTGCATCTATTGCAAAACGTGTCAGTTCTTTGTTCTGATGTTTCATGGTCCGAGATGTTATCCTGTCTGGGATCGAACTTTCCTGCTTGGAGAAATGTGAAGGAAAACATTGTCCGATGGTTTACTTCTTCGCCTGTCATTGTACCTGCAGTTTTAACCATGGTTTCTTCACTCGATTCCGAACTGTTGTTATTTGTGTGTGTTCGACTGCATCTATTGCAAAACGTGTCAGTTCTTTGTTCTGATGTTCCATGGTCTGAGATGTTATCCTGTCTGGGATCGAACTTTCCTGCTTGGAGAAATGTGAAGGAAAGCATTGTCCGATGGTTTACTTCTTCGCCTGTCATTGTACCCGAAGTTTTAACCATGGTTTCACTTGATTCCAAACTGTGTCTATTTGTGTGTGTTCGACTGCATCTATTGCAAAACGTGTCAGTTCTTTGTTCTGATGTTCCATGGTCTGAGATGTTATCCTGTCTGGGATCGCACTTTCCTGCTTGGAGAAATGTGGAGGAAAACATTGTCCGATGGTTTACTTCTTCGCCTGTCATTGTACCTGAAGTTTTAACCATGGTTTCTCCACTTGATTCCAAACTGTTGTTATTTGTGTGTGTTCGACTGCATCTATTGCAAAACGTGTCAGTTCTTCGTTCTGATGTTCCATGGTCTGAGATGTCATCCTGTCTGGGATCGAACTTTCCTGCTTGGAGAAATGTGAAGGAAAACATTGTCCGATGGTTTACTTCTTCGCCTGTCATTGTACCTGAAGTTTTAACCATGGTTTCTCCACTTGATTCCAAACTGTTGTTATTTGTGTGTGTTCGACTGCATCTATTGCAAAACGTGTCAGTTCTTTGTTCTGATGTTTCATGGTCTGAGATATCATCCTGTCTGGGATCGAACTCTCCTGCTTGGAGAAATGTGAAGGAAAACATTGTCCGATGGTTTACTTCTTCGCCTGTCATTGTACCTGGAGTTTTACCCATGGTTTCTTCACTTGATTCCAAACTGTTGTTATTTGTGTGTGTTCGACTGCATCTATTGCAAAACGTGTCAGTTCTTTGTTATGATGTTCCATGGTCTGAGATGTTATCCTGTCTGGGATCGAACTCTCCTGCTTGGAGAAATGTGAAGGAAAACATTGTCCGATGGTTTACTTCTTCGCCTGTCATTGTACCTGGAGTTTTACCCATGGTTTCTTCACTTGATTCCAAACTGTTGTTATTTGTGTGTGTTCGACTGCATCTATTGCAAAACGTGTCAGTTCTTTGTTCTGATGTTTCATGGTCCGAGATGTTATCCTGTCTGGGATCGAACTTTCTTGCTTGGAGAAATGTGAAGGAAAACATTGTCCGATGGTTTACTTCTTCGCCTGTCATTGTACCTGAAGTTTCAACCATGGGTTCTTCACTTGATTCCAAACTGTTGTTATTTGTGTGTGTTCGACTGCATCTATTGCAAAACGTGTCAGTTCTTTGTTCTGATGTTTCATGATCTGAGATGTTATTCTGTCTGGGATCAAACTTTCCTGCTTGGAGAAATGTGAAGGAAAACATTGTCCGATGCTTTACTTCTTCGCCTGTCATTGTACCTGAAGTTTTAACCATGGTTTCTGCACTTGATTCCAAACTGTTGTTTTTTGTGTGTGTTCGACTGCATCTATTGCAAAACGTGTCAGTTCTTTGTTCTGATGTTTCATGGTCTGAGATGTTATCCTGTCTGGGATCGAACTTTCCTGCTTGGAGAAATGTAAAGGAAAACATTGTCCGATGGTTTACTTCTTCGCCTGTCATTGTACCTGGAGTTTTAACCATGTTTTCTCCACTTGATTCCAAACTGTTGTTATTTGTGTGTGTTCGACTGCATCTATTGCAAAACGTGTCAGTTCTTTGTTCTGATGCTCCATGGTCTGAGATGTTATCCTGTCTGGGATCGACCTTTTCCGCTTGGAGAAATGTGAAGGAAAACATTGTCTGATGGTTTACTTCTTCGCCTGTCATTGTACCTGAAGTTTTAACCAAGGTTCCTTCACTTGATTCCAAACTGTTGTTATTTGTGTGTCTTCGACTGCATCTATTGCAGAACGTGTCAGTTCTTTGTTCTGATGTTCCATGATCTGAGATATTATCCTGTCTGGGATCGAACTTTCCTGCTTGGAGAAATGTGAAGGAGAACATTGTCCGATGGTTCACTGTTTCGCCTGTCATTGTACCTGAAGTTTTAACTATGGTTTCTTCACTTGATTCCAAACTGTTGTTATTTGTGTGTGTTCGACTGCATCTATTGCAAAACGTGTCAGTTCTTTGTTCTGATGTTCTATGATCTGAGATGTTATCCTGTCTGGGATCGAACTTTCCTGCTTGTGAAATGTGAAGGAGAACATTGTCCGATGGTTCACTTCTTCGCCTGTCATTGTACCTGAAGCTTCTACCATGGTTTCTTCACTTGATTCCAAACTGTTGTTATTTGTGTGTGTTCGACTGCATCTATTGCAAAACGTGTCAGTTCTTTGTTCTGATGTTTCATGGTCTGAGATGTTATCCTGTCTGGGATCGACCTTTTTCGCTTGGAGAAATGTGAAGGAAAACATTGTCCGATGGTTTACTTCTTCGCCTGTCATTGTACCCGGAGTTTTGACCACGGTTTCTCCACTTGATTCCAAACTGTTGTTATTTGTGTGTGTTCGACTGCATCTATTGCAAAACGTGTCAGTTCTTTGTTCTGATGTTTCATGGTCTGAGATGTTATCCTGTCTGGGATCTAACTTTCCTGCTTGGAGAAATGTGAAGGAAAACATTGTCCGATGGTTAACTTCTTCGCCTGTCATTGTACCTGTAGCTTAAACCATGGTTTCTTCACTTGATTCCGAACTGTTGTTATTTGTGTGTGTTCGACTGCATCTATTGCAAAACGTGTCAGTTCTTTGTTCTGATGTTTCATGGTCTGAGATGTTATCCTGTCTGGGATCGAACTTTCCTGCTTGGAGAAATGTGAAGGAAAACATTGTCCGATGGATTACTTTCTCGCCTGTCATTGTACCTGAATTTTTAACCATGGTTTCTTCACTTGATTCCAAACTGTTGTTATTTGTGTGTGTTCGACTGCATCTATTGCAAAACGTGTCAGTTCTTTGTTCTGATGTTTCATGGTCTGAGATGTTATCCTGTCTGGGATCTAACTTTCCTGCTTGGAGAAATGTGAAGGAAAACATTGTCCGATGGTTAACTTCTTCGCCTGTCATTGTACCTGTAGCTTAAACCATGGTTTCTTCACTTGATTCCAAACTGTTGTTATTTGTGTGTGTTCGACTGCATCTATTGCAAAACGTGTCAGTTCTTTGTTCTGATGTTTCATGGTCTGAGATGTTATCCTGTCTGGGATCGAACTTTCCTGCTTGGAGAAATGTGAAGGAAAACATTGTCCGATGGTTTACTTTTTCGCCTGTCATTGTACCTGAATTTTCAACCATGGTTTCTTCACTTGATTCCAAACTGTTGTTATTTGTGTGTGTTCGACTGCATCTATTGCAAAACGTGTCAGTTCTTTGTACTGATGTTCCATGGTCTGAGATGTTATCCTGTCTGGGATCGAACTTTCCTGCTTGGAGAAATGTGGAGGAAAACATTGTCCGATGGTTTACTTCTTCGCCTGTCATTGTACCTGGAGTTTCAACCATGGTTTCTCCACTTGAATCCAAACTGTTGTTATTTGTGTGTGTTCGACTGCATCTATTGCAAAACGTGTCAGTTCTTTGTTCTGATGTTTCATGGTCTGAGATGTTATCCTGTCTGGGATCTAACTTTCCTGCTTGGAGAAATGTGAAGGAAAGCATTGTCCGATGGTTTACTTCTTCGCCTGTCATTGTACCTGAAGTTTTAACCATGGTTTCTTCATTTGATTCCAAACTGTGTTTATTTGTGTGTGTTCGACTGCATCTATTGCAAAACGTGTCAGTTCTTTGTTCTGATGTTTCATGGTCTGAGATGTTATCCTGTCTGGGATCGAACTCTCCTGCTTGGAGAAATGTGAAGGAAAACATTGTCCGATGGTTTACTTCTTCGCCTGTCATTGTACCTGAAGTTTCAACCATGGTTTCTTCACTTGATTCCAAACTGTTGTTATTTGTGTGTGTTCGACTGCATCTATTGCAAAACGTGTCAGTTCTTTGTTCTGATGCTCCATGGTCTGAGATGTTATCCTGTCTGGGATCGACCTTCTCCGCTTTGAGAAATGTGAAGGAAAACATTGTCCGATGGTTTACTTCTTCGCCTGTCATTGTACCTGAAGTTTTAACCATGGTTTCTTCACTTGATTCCAAACTGTTGTTATTTGTGTGTGTTCGATTGCATCTATTGCAAAACGTGTCAGTTCTTTGTTCTGATGCTCCATGGTCTGAGATGTTATCCTGTCTGGGATCGACCTTTTCCGCTTGGAGAAATGTGAAGGAAAACATTGTCCGATGGTTTACTCCTTCGCCTGTCATTGTACCTGAAGTTTTAACCATGGTTTCTTCACTTGATTCCAAACTGTTGTTATTTGTGTGTGTTCGACTGCATCTATTGCAAAACGTGTCAGTTCTTTGTTCTGATGCTCCATGGTCTGAGATGTTATCCTGTCTGGGATCGACCTTCTCCGCTTTGAGAAATGTGAAGGAAAACATTGTCCGATGGTTTACTTCTTCGCCTGTCATTGTACCTGAAGTTTTACCCATGGTTTCTTCACTTGATTCCAAACTGTTGTTATTTGTGTGTGTTCGACTGCATCTATTGCAAAACGTGTCAGTTCTTTGTTCTGATGTTTCATGGTCTGAGATGTTATCCTGTCTGGGATCGAACTTTCCTGCTTGGAGAAATGTGAAGGAAAACATTGTCCGATGGTTTACTTCTTCGCCTGTCATTGTACCTGGAGTTTTAACCATGGTTTATTCACTTGATTCCAAACTGTTGTTATTTGTGTGTGTTCGACTGCATCTATTGCAAAACGTGTCAGTTCTTTGTACTGATGTTCCATGGTCTGAGATGTTATCCTGTCTGGGATCGAACTCTCCTGCTTGGAGAAATGTGAAGGAAAACATTGTCCGATGGTTTACTTCTTCGCCTGTCATTGTACCTGGAGTTTTACCCATGGTTTCTTCACTTGATTCCAAACTGTTGTTATTTGTGTGTGTTCGACTGCATCTATTGCAAAACGTGTCAGTTCTTTGTTCTGATGCTCCATGGTCTGAGATGTTATCCTTTCTGGGATCGACCTT
Organism: Brachyptera risi; assembly: GCA_964007535.1. Taxonomy (NCBI): domain Eukaryota; kingdom Metazoa; phylum Arthropoda; class Insecta; order Plecoptera; family Taeniopterygidae; genus Brachyptera; species Brachyptera risi. The sequence continues at coordinate 24,240,234 of OZ023338.1, read as the reverse complement.
TTCCGCTTGGAGAAATGTGAAGGAAAACATTGTCCGATGGTTTACTTCTTCGCCTGTCATTGTACCTGAAGTTTTAACCATGGTTCCTTCACTTGATTCCAAACTGTTGTTATTTGTGTGTGTTCGACTGCATCTATTGCAGAACGTGTCAGTTCTTTGTTCTGATGTTCCATGATCTGAGATATTATCCTGTCTGGGATCGAACTTTCCTGCTTGGAGAAATGTGAAGGAGAACATTGTCCGATGGTTCACTTCTTCGCCTGTCATTGTACCTGAAGTTTTTACTGTGGTTTCTTCACTTGATTCCAAACTGTTGTTATTTGTGTGTGTTCGACTGCATCTATTGCAAAACGTGTCAGTTCTTTGTTCTGATGTTCTATGATCTGAGATGTTATCCTGTCTGGGATCGAACTTACCTGCTTGGAGAAATGTGAAGGAGAACATTGTCCGATGGTTCACTTCTTCGCCTGTCATTGTACCTGAAGCTTCAACCATGGTTTCTTCACTTGATTCCAAACTATTGTTATTTGTGTGTGTTCGACTGCATCTATTGCAAAACGTGTCAGTTCTTTGTTCTGATGCTCCATGGTCTGAGATGTTATCCTGTCTGGGATCGAACTTTCCTGCTTGGAGAAATGTGAAGGAAAACATTGTCCGATGGTTTACTTCTTCGCCTGTCATTGTACCTGAAGTTTTAACCATGGTTTCTTCACTTGATTCCAAACTGTTGTTATTTGTGTGTGTTCGATTGCATCTATTGCAAAACGTGTCAGTTCTTTGTTCTGATGTTTCATGGTCTGAGATGTTATCCTGTCTGGGATCGAACTTTCCTGCTTGGAGAAATGTGAAGGAAAACATTGTCCGATGGTTTACTTCTTCGCCTGTCATTGTACCTGAAGTTTTAACCATGGTTTCCCCACTTGATTCCAAACTGTTGTTATTTGTGTGTGTTCGACTGCATCTATTGCAAAACGTGTCAGTTCTCTGTTCTGATGTTTCATGGTCTGAGATGTTATCCTGTCTGGGATCGAACTTTCCTGCTTGGAGAAATGTGAAGGAAAACATTGTCCGATGGTTTACTTCTTCGCCTGTCATTGTACCTGAAGTTTTAACCATGGTTCCTTCACTTGATTCCAAACTGTTGTTATTTGTGTGTGTTCGACTGCATCTATTGCAGAACTTGTCAGTTCTTTGTTCTGATGCTCCATGGTCTGAGATGTTATCCTGTCTGGGATCGAACTTTCCTGCTTGGAGAAATGTGAGGGAAAACATTGTCCGATGGTTTACTTTTTCGCCTGTCATTGTACCTGAAGTTTTACTCATGGTTTCTTCACTTGATTCCAAACTGTTGTTATTTGTGTGTGTTCGACTGCATCTATTGCAAAACGTGTCAGTTCTTTGTTCTGATGTTCCATGGTCTGAGATGTTATCCAGTCTGGGATCGAACTTTCTTGCTTGGAGAAATGTGGAGGAAAACATTGTCCGATGGTTTACTTCTTCGCCTGTCATTGTATCTGAAGTTTTAACCATGGTTTCTTCACTTGATTCCAAACTGTTGTTATTTGTGTGTGTTCGACTGCATCTATTGCAAAACGTGTCAGTTCTTCGTTCTGATGTTTCATGATCTGAGATGTTATCCTGTCTGGGATCTAACTTTCCTGCTTGGAGAAATGTGAAGGAAAACATTGTCCGATGGTCTTCTTCTTCGCCTGTTATTGTACCTGAAGCTTCAACTATGGTTTTTTCACTTGATTCCAAACTGTTGTTATTTGTGTGTGTTCGACTGCATCTATTGCAAAACGTGTCAGTTCTTTGTTCTGATGTTTCATGGTCTGAGATGTTATCCTGTCTGGGATCGAACTTTCCTGCTTGGAGAAATGTGAAGGAAAACATTGTCCGATGGTCTTCTTCTTCGCCTGTCATTGTACCTGAAGCTTCAACCATGGTTTTTTCACTTGATTCCAAACTGTTGTTATTTGTGTGTGTTCGACTGCATCTATTGCAAAACGTGTCAGTTCTTTGTTCTGATGTTTCATGGTCTGAGATGTTATCCTGTCTGGGATCGAACTTTCCTGCTTGGAGAAATGTGAAGGTAAACATTGTCCGATGGTTTACTTCTCGCCTGTCATTGTACCTGAAGCTTCAACCATGGTTTCTTCACTTGATTCCAAACTGTTGTTATTTGTGTGTGTTCGACTGCATCTATTGCAAAACGTGTCAGTTCTTTGTTCTGATGTTTTATGGTCTGAGATGTCATCCTGTCTGATATCGAACTTTCCTGCTTGGAGAAATGTGAAGGAAAACATTGTCCGATGGTTTACTTCTTCGCCTGTCATTGTACCTGAAGTTTTAACCATGGTTTCTCCACTTGATTCCAAACTGTTGTTATTTGTGTGTGTTCGACTGCATCTATTGCAAAACGTGTCAGTTCTTTGTTCTGATGTTTCATGGTCCGAGATGTTATCCTGTCTGGGATCGAACTTTCCTGCTTGAAGAAATGTGAAGGAAAACATTGTCCGATGGTCTTCTTCGCCTGTCATTGTACCTGGAGTTTTAACCATGGTTTCTCCACTTGATTCCAAACTGTTGTTATTTGTGTGTGTTCGACTGCATCTATTGCAAAACGTGTCAGTTCTTTGTTCTGATGTTTCATGGTCTGAGATGTTATCCTGTCTGGGATCGAACTTTCCTGCTTGGAGAAATGTGAAGGTAAACATTGTCCGATGGTTTACTTCTCGCCTGTCATTGTACCTGAAGCTTCAACCATGGTTTCTTCACTTGATTCCAAACTGTTGTTATTTGTGTGTGTTCGACTGCATCTATTGCAAAACGTGTCAGTTCTTTGTTCTGATGTTTTATGGTCTGAGATGTCATCCTGTCTGATATCGAACTTTCCTGCTTGGAGAAATGTGAAGGAAAACATTGTCCGATGGTTTACTTCTTCGCCTGTCATTGTACCTGAAGTTTTAACCATGGTTTCTTCACTTGATTCCAAACTGTTGTTATTTGTGTGTGTTCGATTGCATCTATTGCAAAACGTGTCAGTTCTTTGTTCTGATGTTTCATGGTCTGAGATGTTATCCTGTCTGGGATCGAACTTTCCTGCTTGGAGAAATGTGAAGGAAAACATTGTCCGATGGTTTACTTCTTCGCCTGTCATTGTACCTGAAGTTTTACTCATGGTTTCTTCACTTGATTCCAAACTGTTGTTATTTGTGTGTGTTCGACTGCATCTATTGCAAAACGTGTCAGTTCTTTGTTCTGATGTTCCATGGTCTGAGATGTTATCCAGTCTGGGATCGAACTTTCTTGCTTGGAGAAATGTGGAGGAAAACATTGTCCGATGGTTTACTTCTTCGCCTGTCATTGTATCTGAAGTTTTAACCATGGTTTCTTCACTTGATTCCAAACTGTTGTTATTTGTGTGTGTTCGACTGCATCTATTGCAAAACGTGTCAGTTCTTCGTTCTGATGTTTCATGATCTGAGATGTTATCCTGTCTGGGATCTAACTTTCCTGCTTGGAGAAATGTGAAGGAAAACATTGTCCGATGGTCTTCTTCTTCGCCTGTTATTGTACCTGAAGCTTCAACTATGGTTTTTTCACTTGATTCCAAACTGTTGTTATTTGTGTGTGTTCGACTGCATCTATTGCAAAACGTGTCAGTTCTTTGTTCTGATGTTTCATGGTCTGAGATGTTATCCTGTCTGGGATCGAACTTTCCTGCTTGGAGAAATGTGAAGGAAAACATTGTCCGATGGTCTTCTTCTTCGCCTGTCATTGTACCTGAAGCTTCAACCATGGTTTTTTCACTTGATTCCAAACTGTTGTTATTTGTGTGTGTTCGACTGCATCTATTGCAAAACGTGTCAGTTCTTTGTTCTGATGTTTCATGGTCTGAGATGTTATCCTGTCTGGGATCGAACTTTCCTGCTTGGAGAAATGTGAAGGTAAACATTGTCCGATGGTTTACTTCTCGCCTGTCATTGTACCTGAAGCTTCAACCATGGTTTCTTCACTTGATTCCAAACTGTTGTTATTTGTGTGTGTTCGACTGCATCTATTGCAAAACGTGTCAGTTCTTTGTTCTGATGTTTTATGGTCTGAGATGTCATCCTGTCTGATATCGAACTTTCCTGCTTGGAGAAATGTGAAGGAAAACATTGTCCGATGGTTTACTTCTTCGCCTGTCATTGTACCTGAAGTTTTAACCATGGTTTCTCCACTTGATTCCAAACTGTTGTTATTTGTGTGTGTTCGACTGCATCTATTGCAAAACGTGTCAGTTCTTTGTTCTGATGTTTCATGGTCCGAGATGTTATCCTGTCTGGGATCGAACTTTCCTGCTTGAAGAAATGTGAAGGAAAACATTGTCCGATGGTCTTCTTCGCCTGTCATTGTACCTGGAGTTTTAACCATGGTTTCTCCACTTGATTCCAAACTGTTGTTATTTGTGTGTGTTCGACTGCATCTATTGCAAAACGTGTCAGTTCTTTGTTCTGATGTTTCATGGTCTGAGATGTTATCCTGTCTGGGATCGAACTTTCCTGCTTGGAGAAATGTGAAGGTAAACATTGTCCGATGGTTTACTTCTCGCCTGTCATTGTACCTGAAGCTTCAACCATGGTTTCTTCACTTGATTCCAAACTGTTGTTATTTGTGTGTGTTCGACTGCATCTATTGCAAAACGTGTCAGTTCTTTGTTCTGATGTTTTATGGTCTGAGATGTCATCCTGTCTGATATCGAACTTTCCTGCCTGGAGAAATGTGAAGGAAAACATTGTCCGATGGTTTACTTCTTCGCCTGTCATTGTACCTGAAGTTTTAACCATGGTTTCTCCACTTGATTCCAAACTGTTGTTATTTGTGTGTGTTCGACTGCATCTATTGCAAAACGTGTCAGTTCTTTGTTCTGATGTTCCATGGTCTGAGATGTTATCCTGTCTGGGATCGAACTTTCCTGCTTGGAGAAATGTGAAGGAAGACATTGTCCGATGGTGTACTTCTTCGCCTGTCATTGTACCTGAAGCTTAAACCATGGTTTCTTCACTTGATTCCAAACTGTTGTTATTTGTGTGTGTTCGACTGCATCTATTGCAAAACGTGTCAGTTCTTTGTTCTGATGTTTCATGGTCTGAGATGGTATCCTGTCTGGGATCGAACTTTCCTGCTTGGAGAAATGTGAAGGAAAACATTGTCCGATGGTTTACGTCTCGCCTGTCATTATACCTGAAGTCTTAACCATGGTTTCTTCACTTGATTCATAACTGTTGTCATTTGTGTGTGTTCGACTGCATCTATTGCAAAACGTGTCAGTTCTCTGTTCTGATGTTCCATGGTCTGAGTTGTTATCCTGTCTGGGATCGCACTTTCCTGCTTGGAGAAATGTGAAGGAAAACATTGTCCGATGGTTCACTTCTTCGCCTGTCATTGTACCTGAAGTTTCAACCTTGGTTTCTTCACTTGATTCCAAACTGTTGTTATTTGTGTGTGTTTGACTGCATCTATTGCAAAACGTGTTAGTTCTTTGTTCTGATGTTTCATGGTCTGAGATGGTATCCTGTCTGGGATCGAACTTTCCTGCTTGGAGACATGTGAAGGAAGACATTGTTCGATGGTTTACTTCTTCGCCTGTCATTGTACCTGAAGTTTACACCATGGTTTCTTCACTTGATTCCAAACTGTTGTTATTTGTGTGTGTTCGACTGCATCTATTGCAAAACGTGTCAGTTCTTTGTTCTGATGTTCCATGGTCTGAGATGTTATCCTGTCTGGGATCGAACGTTCCTGCTTGGAGAAATGTGAAGGAAAACATTGTCCGATGGTTTACTTCTTCGCCTGTCATTGTACCTGAAGCTTTAACCATGGTTTCTCCACTTGATTCCAAACTGTTGTTATTTGTGTGTGTTCGACTGCATCTATTGCAAAACGTGTCGTTCTTTGTTCTGATGTTCCATGGTCTGAGATGTTATCCTGTCTGGGATCGAACTTTCCTGCTTGGAGAAATGTGGAGGAAAACATTGTCCGATGGTTTACTTCTTCGCCTGTCATTGTACCTGGAGTTTTAACCATGGTTTCTCCACTTGATTCCAAACTGTTGTTATTTGTGTGTGTTCGACTGCATCTATTGCAAAACGTGTCAGTTCTTTGTTCTGATGTTTCATGGTCTGAGATGTTATCCTGTCTGGGATCTAACTTTCCTGCTTGGAGAAATGTGAAGGAAAGCATTGTCCGATGGTTTACTTCTTCGCCTGTCATTGTACCTGAAGTTTTAACCATGGTTTCTTCATTTGATTCCAAACTGTGTTTATTTGTGTGTGTTCGACTGCATCTATTGCAAAACGTGTCAGTTCTTTGTTCTGATGTTTCATGGTCTGAGATGTTATCCTGTCTGGGATCGAACTCTCCTGCTTGGAGAAATGTGAAGGAAAACATTGTCCGATGGTTTACTTCTTCGCCTGTCATTGTACCTGAAGTTTTAACCATGGTTTCTTCACTTGATTCCAAACTGTTGTTATTTGTGTGTGTTCGATTGCATCTATTGCAAAACGTGTCAGTTCTTTGTTCTGATGCTCCATGGCCTGAGATGTTATCCTGTCTGGGATCGACCTTTTCCGCTTGGAGAAATGTGAAGGAAAACATTGTCCGATGGTTTACTTCTTCGCCTGTCATTGTACCTGAAGTTTTAACCATTGTTTCTTCATTTGATTCCAAACTGTGTTTATTTGTGTGTGTTCGTCTGCATCTATTGCAAAACGTGTCAGTTCTTTGTTCTGATGTTTCATGGTCTGAGATGTTATCCTGTCTGGGATCGAACTCTCCTGCTTGGAGAAATGTGAAGGAAGACATTGTCCGATGGTTTACTTCTTCGCCTGTCATTGTACCTGAAGTTTTAACCATGGTTTCTTCACTTGATTCCAAACTGTTGTTATTTGTGGGTGTTCGACTGCATCTATTGCAAAACGTGTCAGTTCTTTGTTCTGATGTTTCATGGTCTGAGATGTTATCCTGTCTGGGATCGAACTTTCCTGCTTGGAGAAATGTGAAGGAAAACATTGTCCGATGGTTTACTTCTTCGCCTGTCATTGTACCTGAAGTTTCAACCATGGTTTTTTCACTTGATTCCAAACTGTTGTTATTTGTGTGTGTTCGACTGCATCTATTGCAAAACGTGTCAGTTCTTTGTTCTGATGTTTCCTGGTCTGAGATGTTATCCTGTCTGGGATCGAACTCTCCTGCTTGGAGAAATGTGGAGGAAAACATTGTCCGATGGTTTACTTCTTCGCCTGTCATTGTACCTGAAGTTTCAACCATGGTTTCTTCACTTGATTCCAAACTGTTGTTATTTGTGTGTGTTCGACTGCATCTATTGCAAAACGTGTCAGTTCTTTGTACTGATGTTCCATGGTCTGAGATGTTATCCTGTCTGGGATCGAACTTTCCTGCTTGGAGAAATGTGAAGGAAAACATTGTCCGATGGTTTACTTCTTCGCCTGTCATTGTACCTGAAGTCTTAACCATGGTTTCTTCACTTGATTCCAAACTGTTGTTATTTGTGTGTGTTCGACTGCATCTATTGCAAAACGTGTCAGTTCTTTGTTCTGATGTTTCCTGGTCTGAGATGTTATCCTGTCTGGGATCGAACTTTCCTGCTTGGAGAAATGTGAAGGAAGACATTGTCCGATGGTTTACTTCTTCGCCTGTCATTGTACCTGGAGTTTTAACCATGGTTTCTTCATTTGATTCCAAACTGTTGTTATTTGTGTGTGTTCGACTGCATCTATTGCAAAACGTGTCAGTTCTTTGTTCTGATGTTTCCTGGTCTGAGATGTTATCCTGTCTGAGATCGAACTTTCCTGCTCGGAGAAATGTGGAGGAAAACATTGTCCGATGGTTTACTTCTTCGCCTGTCATTGTACCTGAAGTTTCAACCATGGTTTCTTCACTTGATTCCAAACTGTCGTTATTTGTGTGTGTTCGACTGCATCTATTGCAAAACGTGTCAGTTCTTTGTTCTGATGCTCCATGGTCTGAGATGTTATCCTGTCTGGGATCGACCTTCTCCGCTTGGAGAAATGTGAAGGAAAACATTGTCCGATGGTTTACTTCTTCGCCTGTCATTGTACCTGAAGTTTTACCCATGGTTTCTTCACTTGATTCCAAACTGTTGTTATTTGTGTGTGTTCGACTGCATCTATTGCAAAACGTGTCAGTTCTTTGTTCTGATGTTTCATGGTCTGAGATGTTATCCTGTCTGGGATCGAACTTTCCTGCTTGGAGAAATGTGAAGGAAAACATTGTCCGATGGTTTACTTCTTCGCCTGTCATTGTACCTGGAGTTTTAACCATGGTTTATTCACTTGATTCCAAACTGTTGTTATTTGTGTGTGTTCGACTGCATCTATTGCAAAACGTGTCAGTTCTTTGTACTGATGTTCCATGGTCTGAGATGTTATCCTGTCTGGGATCGAACTCTCCTGCTTGGAGAAATGTGAAGGAAAACATTGTCCGATGGTTTACTTCTTCGCCTGTCATTGTACCTGGAGTTTTACCCATGGTTTCTTCACTTGATTCCCAACTGTTGTTATTTGTGTGTGTTCGACTGCATCTATTGCAAAACGTGTCAGTTCTTTGTTCTGATGCTCCATGGTCTGAGATGTTATCCTGTCTGGGATCGACCTTTTCCGCTTGGAGAAATGTGAAGGAAAACATTGTCCGATGGTTTACTTCTTCGCCTGTCATTGTACCTGAAGTTTTAACCATGGTTCCTTCACTTGATTCCAAACTGTTGTTATTTGTGTGTGTTCGACTGCATCTATTGCAGAACGTGTCAGTTCTTTGTTCTGATGTTCCATGATCTGAGATATTATCCTGTCTGGGATCGAACTTTCCTGCTTGGAGAAATGTGAAGGAGAACATTGTCCGATGGTTCACTTCTTCGCCTGTCATTGTACCTGAAGTTTTTACTATGGTTTCTTCACTTGATTCCAAACTGTTGTTATTTGTGTGTGTTCGACTGCATCTATTGCAAAACGTGTCAGTTCTTTGTTCTGATGTTCTATGATCTGAGATGTTATCCTGTCTGGGATCGAACTTACCTGCTTGGAGAAATGTGAAGGAGAACATTGTCCGATGGTTCACTTCTTCGCCTGTCATTGTACCTGAAGCTTCTACCATGGTTTCTTCACTTGATTCCAAACTGTTGTTATTTGTGTGTGTTCGACTGCATCTATTGCAGAACGTGTCAGTTCTTTGTTCTGATGCTCCATGGTCTGAGATGTTATCCTGTCTGGGATCGAACTTTCCTGCTTGGAGAAATGTGAAGGAGAACATTGTCCGATGGTTTACTTCTTCGCCTGTCATTGTACCTGAAGTTTTAACCATGGTTTCTTCACTCGATTCCGAACTGTTGTTATTTGTGTGTGTTCGACTGCATCTATTGCAAAACGTGTCAGTTCTTTGTACTGATGTTCCATGGTCTGAGATGTTATCCTGTCTGGGATCGACCTTTTCCGCTTGGAGTAATGTGAAGGAAAACATTGTCCGATGGTTTACTTCTTCGCCTGTCATTGTACCTGAAGTTTTAACCATGGTTTCTTCACTTGATTCCAAACTGTTGTTATTTGTGTGTGTTCGATTGCATCTATTGCAAAACGTGTCAGTTCTTTGTTCTGATGTTTCATGGTCTGAGATGTTATCCTGTCTGGGATCGAACTTTCCTGCTTGGAGAAATGTGAAGGAAAACATTGTCCGATGGTTTACTTCTTCGCTTGTCATTGTACCTGAAGTTTTAACCATGGTTTCCCCACTTGATTCCAAACTGTTGTTATTTGTGTGTGTTCGACTGCATCTATTGCAAAACGTGTCAGTTCTCTGTTCTGATGTTTCATGGTCTGAGATGTTATCCTGTCTGGGATCGAACTTCCCTGCTTGGAGAAATGTGAAGGAAAACATTGTCCGATGGTTTACTTCTTCGCCTGTCATTGTACCTGAAGTTTTAACCATGGTTCCTTCACTTGATTCCAAACTGTTGTTATTTGTGTGTGTTCGACTGCATCTATTGCAGAACTTGTCAGTTCTTTGTTCTGATGCTCCATGGTCTGAGATGTTATCCTGTCTGGGATCGAACTTTCCTGCTTGGAGAAATGTGAGGGAAAACATTGTCCGATGGTTTACTTCTTCGCCTGTCATTGTACCTGAAGTTTTACCCATGGTTTCTTCACTTGATTCCAAACTGTTGTTATTTGTGTGTGTTCGACTGCATCTATTGCAAAACGTGTCAGTTCTTTGTTCTGATGTTCCATGGTCTGAGATGTTATCCAGTCTGGGATCGAACTTTCCTGCTTGGAGAAATGTGAAGGAAAACATTGTCCGATGGTTCACTTCTTCGCCTGTCATTGTACCTGAAGTTTTAACCATGGTTTCTTCACTTGATTCCCAACTGTTGTTATTTGTGTGTGTTCGACTGCATCTATTGCAGAACGTGTCAGTTCTTTGTCCTGATGTTTCATGGTCTGAGATGTTATCCTGTCTGGGATCGAACTCTCCCGCTTGGAGAAATGTGAAGGAAAACATTGTCCGATGGTTTACTTCTTCGCCTGTCATTGTACCTGAAGTTTTAACCATGGTTTCTTCACTTGATTACAAACTGTTGTTATTTGTATGTGTTCGACTGCATCTATTGCAAAACGTGTCAGTTCTTTGTTCTGATGTTTCATGGTCTGAGATGTTATCCTGTCTGGGATCGAACTTTCCTGCTTGGAGAAATGTGAAGGAAAACATTGTCCGATGGTTCACTTCTTCGCCTGTCATTATACCTGAAGTTTAACCCAGGGTTTCTTCACTTGATTCCAAACTGTTGTTATTTGTGTGTGTTCGACTGCATCTATTGCAGAACGTGTCAGTTCTTTGTCCTGATGTTTCATGGTCTGAGATGTTATCCTGTCTGGGATCGAACTTTCCCGCTTGGAGAAATGTGAAGGAAAACATTGTCCGATGGTTTACTTCTTCGCCTGTCATTGTACCTGAAGTTTTAACCATGGTTTCTTCACTTGATTACAAACTGTTGTTATTTGTATGTGTTCGACTGCATCTATTGCAAAACGTGTCAGTTCTTTGTTCTGATGTTTCATGGTCTGAGATGTTATCCTGTCTGGGATCGAACTTTCCCGCTTGGAGAAATGTGAAGGAAAACATTGTCCGATGGTTTACTTCTTCGCCTGTCATTGTACCTGAAGTTTTAACCAAGGTTCCTTCACTTGATTCCAAACTGTTGTTATTTGTGTGTGTTCGACTGCATCTATTGCAAAACGTGTCAGTTCTTTGTTCTGATGTTTCATGGTCTGAGATGTTATCCTGTCTGGGATCGAACTTTCCTGCTTGGAGAATTGTGAAGGAAAACATTGTCCGATGGTCTTCTTCTTCGCCTGTCATTGTACCTGAAGCTTCAACCATGGTTTTTTCACTTGATTCCAAACTGTTGTTATTTGTGTGTGTTCGACTGCATCTATTGCAAAACGTGTCAGTTCTTTGTTCTGATGTTTCATGGTCTGAGATGTTATCCTGTCTGGGATCGAACTTTCCTGCTGGGAGAAATGTGAAGGTAAACATTGTCCGATGGTTTACTTCTCGCCTGTCATTGTACCTGAAGCTTCAACCATGGTTTCTCCACTTGATTCCAAACTGTTGTTATTTGTGTGTGTTCGACTGCATCTATTGCAAAACGTGTCAGTTCTTTGTTCTGATGTCTCATGGTCCGAGATGTTATCCTGTCTGGGATCGAACTTTCCTGCTTGAAGAAATGTGAAGGAAAACATTTTCCGATGGTCTTCTTCGCCTGTCATTGTACCTGGAGTTTTAACCATGGTTTCTCCACTTGATTCCAAACTGTTGTTATTTGTGTGTGTTCGACTGCATCTATTGCAAAACGTGTCAGTTCTTTGTTCTGATGTTTCATGGTCTGAGATGTTATCCTGTCTGGGATCGAACTTTCCTGCTTGGAGAAATGTGAAGGAAAACATTGTCCGATGGTTTACTTCTTCGCCTGTCATTGTACCTGAAGCTTCAACCATGGTTTCTTCACTTGATTCCAAACTGTGTTTATTTGTGTGTGTTCGACTGCATCTATTGCAAAACGTGTCAGTTCTTTGTTCTGATGTTCCATGGTCTGAGTTGTTATCCTGTCTGGGATCGAACTTTCCTGCTTGGAGAAATGTGAAGGAAAACATTGTCCGATGGTTTACTTCTCGCCTGTCATTGTACCTGAAGCTTAAACCATGGTTTCTTCACTTGATTCCAAACTGTTGTTATTTGTGTGTGTTCGACTGCGTCTATTGCAAAACGTGTCAGTTCTTTGTTCTGATGTTTCATGGTCTGAGATGTCATCCTGTCTGGGATCGAACTTTCCTGCTTGGAGAAATGTGAAGGAAAACATTGTCCGATGGTTTACTTCTTCGCCTGTCATTGTAACTGAAGTCTTAACCATGGTTTCTTCACTTGATTCCAAACTGTTGTTATTTGTGTGTGTTCGACTGCATCTATTGCAAAACGTGTCAGTTCTCTGTTCTGATGTTCCATGGTCTGAGTTGTTATCCTGTCTGAGATCGCACTTTCCTGCTTGGAGAAATGTGAAGGAAAACATTGTCCGATGGTTCACTTCTTCGCCTGTCATTGTACCTGAAGTTTCAACCTTGGTTTCTTCACTTGATTCCAAACTGTTGTTATTTGTGTGTGTTCGACTGCATCTATTGCAAAACGTGTTAGTTCTTTGTTCTGATGTTTCATGGTCTGAGATGGTATCCTGTCTGGGATCGAACTTTCCTGCTTGGAGACATGTGAAGGAAGACATTGTTCGATGGTTTACTTCTTCGCCTGTCATTGCACCTGAAGCTTTAACCATGGTTTCTTCACTTGATTCCAAACTGTTGTTATTTGTGTGTGTTCGACTGCATCTATTGCAAAACGTGTCAGTTCTTTGTTCTGATGTTCCATGGTCTGAGATTTTATCCTGTCTGGAATCGAACTTTCCTGCTTGGAGAAATGTGAAGGAAAACATTGTCCGATGGTTTACTTCTTCGCCTGTCATTGTACCTGAAGTTTTAACCATGGTTTCTTCACTTGATTCCAAACTGTTGTTATTTGTGTGTGTTCGACTGCATCTATTGCAAAACGTGTCAGTTCTTTGTTCTGATGTTCCATGGTCTGAGATTTTATCCTGTCTGGAATCGAACTTTCCTGCTTGGAGAAATGTGAAGGAAAACATTGTCCGATGGTTTACTTCTTCGCCTGTCATTGCACCTGAAGTTTTAACCATGGTTTCTTCACTTGATTCCCAACTGTTGTTATTTGTGTGTTTTCGACTGCATCTATTGCAAAACGTGTCAGTTCTTTGTTCTGATGTTTCCTGGTCTGAGATGTTATCCTGTCTGGGATCGAACTTTCCTGCTTGGAGAAATGTGAAGGAAAACATTGTCCGATGGTTTACTTCTTCGCCTGTCATTGTACCTGAAGTTTTAACCATGGTTTCTTCACTTGATTCCAAACTGTTGTTATTTGTGTGTGTTCGACTGCATCTATTGCAAAACGTGTCAGTTCTTTGTTCTGATGTTCCATGGTCTGAGATTTTATCCTGTCTGGAATCGAACTTTCCTGCTTGGAGAAATGTGAAGGAAAACATTGTCCCATGGTTTACTTCTTCGCCTGTCATTGTACCTGAAGTTTTAACCATGGCTTCTCCACTTGATTTCAAACTGTTGTTATGTGTGTGTGTTCGACTGCATCTATTGCAAAACGTGTCAGTTCTTTGTTCTGATGTTTCATGGTCTGAGATGTTATCCTGTCTGAGATCGAACTTTCCTGCTTGGAGAAATGTGAAGGAAAACATTGTCCGATGGTTTACTTCTTCGCCTGTCATTGTACCTGAAGTTTCAACCTTGGTTTCTTCACTTGATTCCAAACTGTTGTTATTTGTGTGTGTTCGACTGCATCTATTGCAAAACGTGTCAGTTCTTTGTTCTGATGTTTCATGGTCTGAGATGTTATCCTGTCTGGGATCGGACTTTCCTGCTTGGAGAAATGTGAAGGAAAACATTGTCCGATGGTTTACTTCTTCGCCTGTCATTGTACCTGAAGTTTTAACCATGGTTTCTCCACTTGATTCCAAACTGTTGTTATTTGTGTGTGTTCGACTGCATCTATTGCAAAACGTGTCAGTTCTTTGTACTGATGCTCCATGGTCTGAGATATTATCCTGTCTGGGATCGAACTTTCCTGCTTGGAGAAATGTGAAGGAAGACATTGTCCGATGGTGTACTTCTTCGCCTGTCATTGTACCTGAAGTTTTAACCATGGTTTCTTCACTTGATTCCAAACTGTTGTTATTTGTGTGTGTTCGACTGCATCTATTGCAAAACGTGTCAGTTCTTTGTTCTGATGTTCCATGATCTGAGATGTTATCCTGTCTGAGATCGAACTTTCCTGCTTGGAGAAATGTGAAGGAAAACATTGTCCGATGGTTTACTTCTTCGCCTGTCATTGTACCTGAAGTTTTAACCATGGTTTCTTCACTTGATTCCAAACTGTTGTTATTTGTGTGTGTTCGACTGCATCTATTGCAAAACGTGTCTGTTCTTGTTCTGATGTTTTATGGTCTGAGATGTTATCCTGTCTGGGATCGAACTTTTCCGCTTGGAGAAATGTGAAGGAAAACATTGTCCCATGGTTTACTTCTCCGCCTGTCATTGTACCTGAAGTCTTAACCATGGTTTCTTCACTTGATTTCAAACTGTTGATATTTGTGTGTGTTCGACTGCATCTATTGCAAAACGTGTCAGTTCTTTGTTCTGATGTTTCATGGTCTGAGATGTTATCCTGTCTGGGATCGAACTTTCCTGCTTGGAGAAATGTGAAGGAAAACATTGTCCGATGGTTTACTTCTTCGCCTGTCATTGTACCTGAAGTTTTAACCATGGTTTCTTCACTTGATTCCAAACTGTTGTTATTTGTGTGTGTTCGACTGCATCTATTGCAAAACGTGTCAGTTCTTTGTTCTGATGTTCCATGGTCTGAGATGTTATCCTGTCTGGGATCGAACTTTCCTGCTTGAAGAAATGTGAAGGAAGACATTGTCCGATGGTTTACTTCTTCGCCTGTCATTGTACCTGAAGTTTACACCACGGTTTCTTCACTTGATTCCAAACTGTTGTTATTTGTGTGTTTTCGACTGCATCTATTGCAAAACGTGTCAGTTCTTTGTTCTGATGTTTCATGGTCTGAGATGTTATCCTGTCTGGGATCGAACTTTCCTGCTTGGAGAAATGTGAAGGAAAACATTGTCCGATGGTTTACTTCTTCGCCTGTCATTGTACCTGAAGTTTTAACCATGGTTTCTTCACTTGATTCCAAACTGTTGTTATTTGTGTGTGTTCGACTGCATCTATTGCAAAACGTGTCAGTTCTTTGTTCTGTTGTTTCATGGTCTGAGATGTTATCCTGTCTGGGATCGAACTTTCCTGCTTGGAGAAATGTGTAGGAAAACATTGTCCGATGGTTTACTTCTTCGCCTGTCATTGTACCTGAAGTTTTAACCATGGTTTCTCCACTTGATTCCAAACTGTTGTTATTTGTGTTTGTTCGACTGCATCTATTGCAAAACGTGTCAGTTCTTTGTTCTGATGTTCCATGATCTGAGATGTTATCCTGTCTGGGATCGAACTTTCCTGCTTGAAGAAATGTGAAGGAAAACATTGTCCGATCGTTTACTTCTTCGCCTGTCATTGTACCTGGAGTTTTAACCATGGTTTCTTCACTTGATTCCAAACTGTTGTTATTTGTGTGTGTTCGACTGCATCTATTGCAAAACGTGTCAGTTCTCTGTTCTGATATTCCATGGTCTGAGATGTTATCCTGTCTGGGATCGAACTTTCCTGCTTGGAGAAATGTGAAGGAAAACATTGTCCGATGGTTTACTTCTTCGCCTGTCATTGTACCTGAAGTTTACACCATGGTTTCTTCACTTGATTCCAAACTGTTGTTATTTGTGTGTGTTCGACTGCATCTATTGCAAAACGTGTCAGTTCTTTGTTCTGATGTTCCATGGTCTGAGATGTTATCCTGTCTGGGATCGAACTTTCCTGCTTGAAGAAATGTGAAGGAAGACATTGTCCGATGGTTTACTTCTTCGCCTGTCATTGTACCTGAAGTTTTAACCATGGTTTCTTCACTTGATTCCAAACTGTTGTTATTTGTGAGTGTTCGACTGCATCCATTGCAAAACGTGTCAGTTCTTTGTTCCGATGTTCCATGTTCTGATATGTTATCCTGTCTGGGATCGAACTTTCCTGCTTCGAGAAATGTGAAGGAAAACATTGTCCGATGGTTTACTTCTTCGCCTGTCATTGTACCTGAAGTTTTAACCATGGTTTCCCCACTTGATTCCAAACTGTTGTTATTTGTGTGTGTTCGACTGCATCTATTGCAAAACGTGTCAGTTCTTTGTTCTGATGTTCCATGGTCTGAGATGTTATCCTGTCTGGGATCGAACTTTCCTTCTTGGAGAAATGTTAAGGAAAACATTGTCCGATGGTTTACTTCTTCGCCTGTCATTGTACCTGAAGTTTTAACCATGGTTTCTCCACTTGATTCCAAACTGTTGTTATTTGTGTGTGTTCGACTGCATCTATTGCAAAACGTGTCAGTTCTTTGTTCTGATGTTTCATGGTCTGGGATGGTATCCTGTCTGGGATCGAACTTTCCTGCTTGGAGAAATGTGAAGGAAAACATTGTCCGATGGTTTACTTCTTCGCCTGTCATTGTACCTGAAGTTTCAACCATGGTTTCTTCACTTGATTCCAAACTGTTGTTATTTGTGTGTGTTCAACTGCATCTATTGCAAAACGTGTCAGTTCTTTGTTCTGATGTTCCATGGTCTGAGATGTTATCCTGTCTGAGATCTAACTTTCCTGTTTGGAGACATGTGAAGGAAAACATTGTCCGATGGTTTACTTCTTCGCCTGTCATTGTACCTGAAGTTTTAACCATGGTTTCTCCACTTGATTCCAAACTGTTGTTATTTGTGTGTTCGACTGCATCTATTGCAAAACGTGTCAGTTCTTTGTTCTGATGTTTCATGGTCTGAGATGGTATCCTGTCTGGGATCGAACTTTCCTGTTTGGAGACATGTGAAGGAAAACATTGTCCGATGGTTTACTTCTTCGCCTGTCATTGTACCTGAAGTTTTAACCATGGTTTCTCCACTTGATTCCAAACTGTTGTTATTTGTGTGTGTTCGACTGCATCTATTGCAAAACGTGTCAGTTCTTTGTTCTGATGTTCCATGGTCTGAGATGTTATCCTGTCTGGGATCGAACTTTCCTGTTTGGAGACATGTGAAGGAAAACATTGTCCGATGGTTTACTTCTTCGCCTGTCATTGTACCTGAAGTTTTAACCATGGTTTCCCCACTTGATTCCGAACTGTTGTTATTTGTGTGTGTTCGACTGCATCTATTGCAAAACGTGTCAGTTCTTTGTTCTGATGTTTCATGGTCTGAGATGGTATCCTGTCTGGGATCGAACTTCCCTGATGGAGACATGTGAAGGAAAACATTGTCCGATGGTTTACTTCTTCGCCTGTCATTGTACCTGAAGTTTTGACCATGGTTTCTTCACTTGATTCCAAACTGTTGTCATTTGTGTGTGTTCGACTGCATCTATTGCAAAACGTGTCAGTTCTTTGTTCTGATGTTTCATGGTCTGAGATGTTATCCTGTCTGGGATCGAACTCTTCCGCTTGGAGAAATGTGAAGGAAAACATTGTCCGATGGTTTACTTCTTCGCCTGTCATTGTACCTGAAGTTTCAACCATGGTTTCTCCACTTGATTCCAAACTGTTGTTATTTGTGTGTGTTCGACTGCATCTATTGCAAAACGTGTCAGTTCTTCGTTCTGATGTTCCATGGTCTGAGATGTTATCCTGTCTGGGATCGAACTTTCCTGTTTGGAGACATGTGAAGGAAAACATTGTCCGATGGTTTACTTCTTCGCCTGTCATTGTACCTGAAGTTTTAACCATGGTTTCTCCACTTGATTCCAAACTGTTGTTATTTGTGTGTGTTCGACTGCATCTATTGCAAAACGTGTCAGTTCTTTGTTCTGATGTTCCATGGTCTGAGATGTTATCCTGTCTGGGATCGAACTTTCCTGTTTGGAGACATGTGAAGGAAAACATTGTCCGATGGTTTACTTCTTCGCCTGTCATTGTACCTGAAGTTTTAACCATGGTTTCTCCACTTGATTTCAAACTGTTGTTATTTGTGTGTGTTCGACTGCATCTATTGCAAAACGTGTCAGTTCTTTGTTCTGATGTTCCATGGTCTGAGATGTTATCCTGTCTGGGATCGAACTTTCCTGTTTGGAGACATGTGAAGGAAAACATTGTCCGATGGTTTACTTCTTCGCCTGTCATTGTACCTGAAGTTTTAACCATGGTTTTCCCACTTGATTCCGAACTGTTGTTATTTGTGTGTGTTCGACTGCATCTATTGCAAAACGTGTCAGTTCTTTGTTCTGATGTTCCATGGTCTGAGATGTTATCCTGTCTGGGATCGAACTTTCCTGCTTGGAGAAATGTGAAGGAAAACATTGTCCGATGGTTTACTTCTTCGCCTGTCATTGTACCTGAAGTTTTATCCATGGTTTCTACACTTGATTCCAAACTGTTGTTATTTGTGTGTGTTCGACTGCATCTATTGCAAAACGTGTCAGTTCTTTGTTCTGGTGTTTCATGATCTGAGATGTTATCCGATGTGTTTGTCTAATTGTGTATTCCCTTCTTTTTCTAGTTCTGGTGATTTCTTTCTGTGGTATGTTGTCTCCAAGTGATGCTTTGCCCTGTCTCATGTGGTCAGTACCTTTTCGAGGAATTTCTCAATCG
Source organism: Brachyptera risi (assembly GCA_964007535.1). Taxonomy (NCBI): domain Eukaryota; kingdom Metazoa; phylum Arthropoda; class Insecta; order Plecoptera; family Taeniopterygidae; genus Brachyptera; species Brachyptera risi. Next base: position 24,221,304 of record OZ023338.1, on the reverse strand, counting down.
ATATGTTTCCATTGGACATTCGATATTTGATTGACAAACCAGTATGTGCATGTATCGTATTCGATTTCTCACGCTTGAGCGATCATTTGGTTATCATTATATACCACTAGTAAAACTTGGAGAAAGAGAAGCATTTTTCACGTATTTGATGACCACGTGTTTGAGAAAACAAAAATTATGTCCTCTGTGTGTTTGAAGAATTTGTGCAGTTCATGAGATGTTACACGAGAGTCTGATGTAGCAGATCGTGTGCCATTTTGCGTATTATCACTTTGCCCCGTTGGTATATTTTCTGTTCGTGGTGTGTTGTTTTCCAGTGTAGCTATACCCTGTACGTTGTCAGTATTGGTCCTCAAATATGTCTGGAGTGAGTTTTCTGTATGACAATTGATTCGTAGAACACTGACCTGTGTGCGCATGTATCGTCCACGATCTATCACCCCCCGAGTAAGCACTGCATTATTCATCAGATTATCACCCTTAATCTGTTACCTGGGAAGAAAATAACTATCGCAAACCTGACTCATCCCGTGTAAAGATATAAATATATATATATATATATATATATATATATATATATATATATATATATATATATATATATATATATATATATATTCATCATATTAATTTGCGCTAGGACGGAATTGTTTCAATCAAATGTCGAACGCAATGCTAAGCGCCTCGGTGTGATGTCAGAAATATTGCTCAGCACTTCCACCAAATGTCACGAATATGAGTAGTCTATGAATAATTATGGGTTGAACGAGTGATACCTATACTTATAATCAGTGATTGAGAAATTTAGCTCATACGTTTGGGAGCGATCAATTGGGTATCACTTGGCATGTGAAAGGTAAGGATCTTATTCATGAATTTGGTTATTGATGGTTAACACATTCTAACTAATGAGACACTGGCATGTTAGCTAACGAACATAGATTTAATGACTGATTGGGAGAGGTGAGAATGCTAAATAGGCATTCGAACAATGAAAGGTTATAGATGCGAACACATGCATCGTTTTAGTTATACAACTGTTCCAACACTGTCTGAACAATCAACCCATCCACAATGATAGATAATGAATTTATTGATTTGTAATACTCATCGGTCAGTGGATATATGCACGCAAGTCATCCGCCCGAGTTATTGACTATCGATCTCGAAGGCGGTCCTCATCTCCAAACACACACACGTTGCACGCTTATAAAGATAGGTGTGGATCGTCGGTTGTTCTAGGCGGAAGTGACCGTGAGTGTACGTATGATCTCTCTGAGATATGATCACTCTAGTTCTATCCCTGGTCACTCTGATAACGTGTCGCATAGTCCCGCTACGATAATGATGGCCATCACTCAAGGCCGTGGTTGTTGTCATAACATGTGAGATGACAGTTGGGTTTGGGCATGGCCGTGACAATGTTGTTTTGTGTTTACCGAGACCCTTATTCTCAAGTATAATTGGATGAGCGAAGCGAAGACTCAATTTCACTATACCGAAAAAAAAGTGCCTGTGTTTTTGTTTTTGTTCGCGCTCCACAGGTCAGACGAAAATTCAAAATCAGTTGAAACTTGGCACACACATGAACCCCTATCTGACTTGATGCTGTATAGTTTTGAGGTGCGATCGGTTGATCAACTTCTGAGAAAACTCATTCCAAAGTTTTCAAAAATCCCATTAGAATAACCCAGAGGAAAACATTCGTGAAAAATATTTCATCTGAGAGGATTCAAATTCTCAGGGAATTTCAAACTGATAATGATACACATTATTCCGAACTTTCACTCAAATCGAATCGGCCGTTTCGATGTAAGAAAATATATAATGTTATTTGTGTTAATTATTGAAAGCTATTAAGATACCCATTAAATCAAAGCAACAAGTGTCACCACTTGATTGTAAACGATTAAAACAAGCCTTCTTGATTATCATATTAATTTTTAATGGAAAATAGGATGGCAGTGATGTAATGGTTTGGATCTCAAGGTGTATATATATATATATAATAACCAATCCAAAGATAAGTTGATATGTTCCAGCTCATCCATCAACGCGGAAACACATAACGCGTTTGCCTAGTAAGTACAGTGAGATTATGAGATGAGATTATTCAGTTGAAATTCTGGTAATCTCACTGAACATGACTGATTGATATTCCCTAAACACTCATTCCACATTTATTTCATTAATTATATTAATAAATTAAATTAAATATATTAAATTAAATATAATATAACACAAATATTCATTTCTGCATAATTCTATTCGTAACATCTTCATCTACAATAAAACAAGTTTTTTGATTGAATGTCATTCCTTTTAGTATATTTTAATGATGTGTTGAATAATAAAAACGCATACAATTTGAAGGTTGTGTGTTAAATGATAGGGAAACATCCAGTATTTGAATTGATATATCTCAAAATTTATCCCGGTTAGCCTATCATATGTTTTGATATTATTATCGAGCACATCAAAACGAATCGACTGACAAAAAATCATATTTTTTTCATGACCATGAGGTAATGGAGGTTAGACCTTAAGCTGGATTCACAATACGAATAAATTATTAGTGACTAATACTGAATACTGAAATTATCAAACTGAGCATCCACATGGACTTGAAATCAGAATTCATTTTGACGGAAATGACGTACTTTTTTATCAGTCGTAGCTGTCTTAGAATGGCGGATTCAAATTGAAATCTTAAAGTTGGAAGGCTGTAAACGAGCGCTTCATCGAGCGGGTGAGCTTTCTTTTACATTGACTTACCGTCGTTTCGAATTCACGACTTCTGATTGGTCAGACTGATGATTGAAACTAATGATTGATATTAAAGTTGAAAGTCGGTTAACTCTCAAGGTCAGTCACTGATAATAATCACAATGTGAAGGTCAACACCGATTCTCTTTCTGCCAACTTTAGTTAATCATTACTCACTAATCATTAGTTCGCATTGTCAATCCAGCTTCGGTGAAATACCAATGTGAGTTGTGAAATATTGTGCATGGCACTCAAGAAGACTCTGCATCTCCATCACTAGGATAACTAACTAGGAAAGGCAGCTTGCATCCTGTTAGTTCACATTTTCACGGGCCGCTAATCTAAAATGACCAGGCAATCGCGTCATGTGTTGCCGCGTTGATGGATGAGCTGGAACATGTCACCTTATCTTTGGATTGGTTATTACATATATACACCTTGAGATCCAAACCATTACATCACTGCCATCTTATTTTCCATTATTAATTTCTATGATGATGGAGATTATCTTAATCGTCTACACTTAAGAGGTGACACCTGTGGTTTGGATTTAATTGGTATCTTGAAAGCTTTGAGTGATTTACGAAAATTACACTATATAGTTTTTTACATCAAAACGGCTGATCCAATGTAAGTGATGGTTTGGAATAATGTGTTTAATTATTATATAAAAATTTCCTGATAATTTGACATGTCTCGGATGAAAATTATTCCAAGAATATTTTCCTCTGGGTCATTCTAATAAGATTTTTGAAAACTTAAAAATGAGTTTTCTCAGAAGTGGCTCAACTGATTGCGCCTCAAAACTATACAGTATCGAATTAGATAATGAAACTTGTGTATGCCAGGTTTCAACTGATTTTGAATTTTCGTTTGACCTGTGGAGCGCGAAAAAAAAACAGTCACTCTTTTTTCGGGTATGGCGAAATTGAGTCTTCGCTTCGCTCATCCAATTACTCACGAAGGAGTAATCACCATAGACAAAAACCCAGCGTTAGTTGCAAACACTCTCGTCGATTACTTCAGTGATGTGGATGAAAAAAATGGCAGAAAATATTTTGACTGATCTTAAAAACTCTCAAATAACTCAACTTCCTCCTATCCCCTCTAATGATTCTCCGATGTTCATGACTCCCGTCACCACCATTGAAATCTTGGGTGACAAAGACAGAATGAATCCTTCCACTGCCACTGGGCCCAACCACATTGGTATTCAAGTTATCAAATTTCTCAAATTCAATCTAGCTATACCTCTTGCCCACATCATCAATCAAAGTTTTTTGACCGGGATTTATCCTGAACCTTTTAAACACACTCTAATCAAACCAATTCACAAAAAAGAAAATCATGAACTGGTATCAAACTATAGACCCATCTCTATCTTATCAAACATTTCGAAAATCCATGAAAAGTGTATTAAAAGTCGCTTATCTAATTTCCTAGAGCAAAATAATCTGTTATCTCGAAATCAATTCGGTTTCCGCGCAGACACTAGCACCGAGGATGCAATTGCCAAACTCACCTCTCTAATTCACTCTCAAATTGACAACAACGAGGAACCCCTCGCCATAGTTCAGACCTCGCAAAGGCATTTGACACTGTCGACCACAACATTGTATTTCGCAAGCTTCACCAATTGGGTGTCAGGGGTTTAACCCTGGCCCTGCTCATCGACTATTCATCTAATCGCGAACAAATGGTTTACATTGATGAAACCATGAGCAAGCCTCGTGGTATCAAATATGGTGTTCCACAAGGTTCGGTTCTTGGACTCATTCTCTTTCTCATCTATATGAATTATCCATGCTCCCTAGATGCCAACTGCCAAATAATTACCTGTGCAGATGACACTGTATTGCTATTTCCTCTGAAAACTGGCATGAGACACACGTTCTTGCTTCATTAGGTCATGTAAAAGTTCAGCATCGGCTAAACACCAGCTTACTCTATTCAAATATTTTAAGAACAACGTACATCACCTTTTCCCCTCGGATCAATCCTCAACCTACCTCTTCCGCTTTGAAACTTCATGCAAATACTTGTTCGGCATCCAATCAACCTTGCACCTGCCACACTGTCACTAAATCTACATTCACAACAAATCCAGTTATAATAATTGACCAACATCTCAGATGGGCTTGTCATATTCAATCAATACTTAATAAACTGAGATTCACAATGGCCAGTCTTTACAACCTGCGAGACATACTTTCGTTCCACACTCGGAAAACAGTCTACTTCGCACTAGTACAATCCGCCTCCCAATACTGCATTGCAAGTTGGGGAGCCGCATATGATTCACATATACAACCCTCAATCACATTTCAGATCTCAATAATCAAACTAATCATGAGAAGAGATCAGCGATACCCAACCACACAAATCTATGAAACAACTAAAGTTCTCCAAATTCGAAAACTAGACGCTCTGACCATCTTCGGACTCATTCATTCGAAGGAAATTCAACCGCCAAAACCTCCTGAGCCATTATCCAACTCCAATATTATTACCCGTTTCAAATCATCCAACGAACTTCCCCATGTTGGAGTCAACAAGGGCATATCTCTCAACGTGGTCTGAATTTTCTCGGCAGTACGCTATATAATGTTCTTCTAAACTCTATTCGTGATACTAGATCAAAATACAGTTTCAAATTTAAAGCCAAAAAGTGGCTTTTATGCAAAGTGGCTTTCACTGGATGCATTAATTAGCATTTGATTTCGTTGTCAACTGTCTTCAGTTATGCCCGCAGGCCTATATGTATGTTAATGTATGTATATATTCATTCATTGAATGATGAATTACAATATTAAGATAAGAAGTGATGATTCGATGAGCGTGAGCGAAGATTCCATCCCATCCCACTTTTATAGGGCTTTATCTGTGTGTGTGTTTTTTTTTGTGGGCACTGCACAGGTCGCAAGGGTTGACTGATCAACATGAAACTTTTTTCATACACGCAAACTTATCCCACTTGAAACTGTATAGTTTTTGGTATGAATCGGTTCGACCAATTTTGAGGAATATCATAAGATTGGGCTGAGCAAGAAAATTTGAAAAAATAAAATCTCTACATATGGGATGAAATTTTCTGTGAATGTGTATAAATGATTGATACACATTATCACGATTTTGTATGCAATTCGAACGAGCCGTTTCGAAGAAAAAAAATAAATAAATCATCTGTTTTTATTCATCAAACATCATTATTGGATGAGCGAAGCGAAGACTCAATTTCGCTATACCCGAAAAAAAGTGACTGTTTTATTTTTCTGTTCGCGCTCCACAGGTCAAACAAAAATTTAACATCAGTTGAAACTTGAAATACACAAGTGTCATTATCTAATTCAATACTGTATAGTTTTGAGGCGCGATCGGTGGAACCACTTATGACAAAACTCATTTTGAAGTTTTCAAATATCCTGTTAGAATAACCCAGAGAAGAATATACGTATGATAAGTTTCATCCGAAACATTTCAAATTCTCAGTGAATAAGAATATAATAATGATACACATTATTCAGAACTTTCATTCAAATCGGATCAGCCGTTTTGATGTAAAAAAATATATAATGTAATTTTTGTGAATCACTTAAAGCTATTAGGATACCAATTGAATCTAAGCTACAGGTGTCACCTCTTAACTGTGAACAATTGAAACAAAGCCTTCTTCATAATCATAGAAATTAATAATGGAAAATAAGATGGCAGTGAAGTGATGTTTTGGATCTCAAGGTGTATATATATATATATATATATATATATATATATATATATATATATATATATATATATATATATATATATATATATATATATATATATATATATATATATATATATATATATATATAATGACCAATCCAAAGATGAGTTGATATGTTCCAGCTCATCAATCAACGCGGCAACACATAACGCGTCTGCCTAGTTATATAACTTATTCAGATATCTCGCTCATCTTACAACGCATATTTCGCGTTCGCCTAATATCCCAACATCGTTGAAATGAATTTCCTACGAAACAATACATTCAGTTCCATCAACTTTCATACAAATCCATACAAATTATTATCGGATATTATTGAGTGAAAACAGATGAGGTATTTTTTTCATAATTCCAAATATCACTCCTCAGAATAACAGTAATACGCTAAAAAATGACATAACACACAATTTTCGCCTTCTGCAAATAAGAAGCATTTTATCAACCTCTTTCATTTCATCATGCAAAATATAATTGCTGATATATAATTCAAGTGAAGATTATATAACTGACAGTGGCACAAAAGTTCTTGAATGCGGGCCGTCAAGAGAAAAAAAATAATTCATGAATATTGTAGCTCGTAGCAGAGACAGAAGACATGATATAAAATGGGCAAACGCGAATTATGCGTTGTGAGATGAGCGAGATATCTGAATAAGGTATAATAACAGTCCCACATTTGCCACTTCATCGACTCTGGTATTCTACACACTTTGTCCTTCATTCAATTGCTACTTCATCTCATCTGGTATTCTACACACCTTGAAGAATATAAAGAATGATAATTGATGAGCGTAGCGAAGTCTCCGTCCCACTCATATAGGGCTTTGTCTGTGTGTTTTTTTTTTTTTTTTTTTTTTTTTTAAGCACTCCACAGATCGCAAGGGTTGATTGATCAACATGAAACTTTTTTTCACACGCGAACTCATCCAACTTAGAATTGTATAGTTTTTGAAATGAATCGGTCGAACCGATTTTTAGAAAAATCATCTCAAAGTTTCTAAAAACCCCATAAGATTTGGCTGGGCGGAAAATGTTGAAAAATAAAATCTCTCCAAATGGGATAACATTCCCTCTGAATGTGTATACATGGATTTCACACATTACTACGATTTTATAAGCAATTCTGATCAGTCGTTTTGAAAAAAAAATCAAATGACAGATAATATTCACAAAATATATCATAAAAATTGTGACAGAATCAGGTTGTCGAGATCCACTGCTTTCTAGATTCAAGAGTTGACCAACAATGAAGTATTTTTTATATGCGTCAAGGTGTGTAGAGTCAATGAAGTGACAATAGTAGAACTGATTTAACGACTTTTATAGCTTATTCAGATATCAAGGTGTGTAGAATACCAGAGTCGATAAAGTAGCAAGGGTGGAACTACTTTATCGACTTTGATATGCTTTGTTATACGCTTATCAAAGCGTATCAAAGTCGTTGAAGTAGTTCTACCCATGCTACTTTATCGACTCTGGTATTCTACACACCTTGATATCTGAATAAGCTATAAAAGTCGTTAAAGTAGTTCTACTCTTGCCACTTCATCGACCCCACACACCTTGACGCTTTTAAAAAAATACTTCATTGTTGTTCAATTCTTGAGTCTAGAAAGCAGTGAATCTCGACAACTTAATTCTGTCATTGCAGAAAGCGTATTTGTAGCTATTATTAGTATTAGTAGTAGCATTATTAGGATTAATAGTAGGATTATTAGTAGCACTGGAAAGAATTGATATCAGAGGGCCCATGTTTATGTTGGTTCAGAAATTTTTTATCAAATCGAACAATGACAGTAAAATTTGGTGACAACCTCAGCAAATTAGTTCCTGTCACATCTGGTGTACCTCAGGGTTCAAATTCAGGTCCCTCACTTCATCTCATTTATGTAAATGATATGTTGGAAGAAATTGAAAAATGCTCAGTTTTTCTGTATGCTGATGACACAGCTCTAGTTGCAATCCATAATGATTTCTCAACAGCTAACGATTTCCTCCAATCTGACTCCAATAATATTCTGTGTTGGTCACATGACAATGGTTTGACAATTGTTTATAAAAAAAAACAAAGTAATGCATATTCATTCACCTTTCAAATTTCTGGAGAACGTAAACCTAATATATCATGATTAGGCTTGCTTGCATGCCAATTTTAGAACAGATTGTACGCACTCTACCGCAGCTTGTAGTTTCACATTCACAATAGGAAATGCTCATCATGTAACTTATTCAGGCTTGTAATTGATGAGCGTAGCGAAGTCACCATCCCACTCTTATAGGGCTTTGTCTGTGTGTTTTTTTTTTTTTTTTGTAAGCACTCCACAGGTCGCAAGGGTTGACTGATCAACATGAAACTTTTTTTGTACACGCAAACTCATCCCACTCAGAACTGTATAGTTTTTGGAATGAATCGGTCGGACCGATTTTGAGAAAAATCATCTCAAAGTTTCTAAAAACCCCATGAGATTTGGCCGGGCGGAAAATGTTGAAAAATAAAATCTCTCCAAATGGGATGAAATTTTCTCCATATGTGTATACATGGATTTTACACATCATTACGATTTTGTAAGCAATTCTGATCAGTCGTTTTGAAGAAAAAAAATAGAATGTCTGATAATATTCATAAAATATATCATAAAAATTGTGACAGAATTAAGTTGTCGAGATCCACTGCTTTCTAGATTCAAGAGTTGACCAACAATGAAGTATTTCTTATATGCGTCAAGGTGTGTAGAATACCAGAGTCAATGAAGTGGCAAGAGTAGAACTACTTTAACGACTTTAATAGCTTATTCAGATATAAAGGTGTGTAGAATACCAGAGTCGATAAAGTAGCAAGGGTAGAACTACTTCAACGACTTTTATACCTGATTGGGATATCTCGCTCATCTCACAACGCATATTTCGCGTTTGACTAGTTGATAATCATTTCAAATGGGATAAGCATATAGATATATAATGTAACCGTCTGCGCTCAGGAATGTATAGCATACGTATTTTAATACCTTATTTTAACGTTAATACCTTATTAATACTCCATCATGCACTTATTGAATCATCAATCAGGTATGGCATTTTATCCTGGGGATTCACCACAAATAGGTACATAAGAAAAATTGAAAATATCCAGAAAATAATAATAAAAATATTGTCACCTAAAAATAATAGGTCCACTAACTTGAATCTTAATTAACTATCTGTAAATCAATCACATCCCTTTATATTCATCATCAACAACTACGTGACACACGATTTCAGAAAAAAAGCTGATCACGAATACGAAACCAGAAACATAGATGAATTCATAGAGCCAATGAGTTACAATTAATAATAATAATGAAATCATTTTTATTCTCAATTCGAATTCAAATGAAACAACAAAATTCAAATATGCATACATGTATACAGCCAAGAAAAAGAAGTCGTATAGTTAGGGCCTATATCGGCTGAAACCAAAAAAATGTAATATATAATAAAGTTTACTTGGAAAATAAAGAATCGAGCAATCCGCGTAAGAGCGTGACTCTTGTGTGCGGACAGACATTTTGAATGAGTATCATGAATTTTCAAGATGACAGGATAAAAATTGTATGGTTTTCTCAAAGTAATGATTTTACAAAAATTAAGATAGTTTCAAATGCTAAATTCAGATTTATAAGAGAAGACTAGAAAAAAATGAAGAATGAAAAATACATAGATGATCATATAATATCTTCTATAACAACACGTACTACATTATACATTATACACTGCACATAGAAAATGTTTCACATCGTTTCATATAATATACATGAATGATTGTTACCTGTATTCAATATATTTCACAATTTATACCGAAATTAAGGTAATTAATAATATATTTGCTGTTTACAGAAATCACGACCTTGGTCTAGAAGCCACACCTTCATTTTATATTTGAATGAATCTGTATTTGATAAAGACTTTAATTTTTCAGGTAGCTTATTGTAGATTCTAGGCCCAATGAAATCTAAATGCTGCTGGCCTCTGCTTTTTTCTACATATTGTTTGCAAGTTATAAGAGTTAGAAATGGTAGATCTAGTGAAATGCTTCTCTTGATTAATGTGTACTTCTTTTTGGAATATATATGCGTTCTTCTGTATGAAAGTCAAAATTGTTTTCAGGTATAACTGTCTCACATCCATAGCTTGAGTACTATAATAGGTAGAAGCTGTAGAATGTTGTTTATTTTTATCAAGTATAACTTTTAAAATAGTCTCTGCATTCTATTGATGGATTCTATAGCATTTTTGATTGTACCTCCCCATCCTATAATACCATACTGAATAGTGGATTGCACTAATGCAGAGTACACCATCATAAGCAATTTCCTAGATAAAATATTTCCTAACCTATAAAAAATATAAGCAACATGTTTTAATTTATTTAAGGTACAGGTAATTTGTTCATGCCATTTCAAAAATCTATCAACTGTTATACCGAGATACTTGACCGTCTGGCTTGCTTCTATTTTATAACAATCGCACGCTTGATTTTCCGTTCGACAGTTGTGCAGCTTTAATGTGTAATCTGAACCAGGTTGACTTTTCGAGTTGATAGAAAAAGGTAAATATACAGTTTTAGATTTGTTCAGAGTTGAAAAATTATTATTCAACCATGAGTACACTTTTCTCATGGATTCATTGGCCGCATTAAAGACTCTCTCCCAATTTGTATCTTGGAGAAGTATAACCGTGTCATCTGCATATGTAACAAAATGACCGTTCATTACCAGGTTGCATAGGCTATTGATGTATATAATGAACAAAATCGGTCCTAAAACTGTACCCTGTGGTACTCCACATTTCAAAATTTGTTTCTCACTTTTGAAGTTTCCTATTTTAACAAATTGTTCCCTATTAGCTAAATAACTCTCAATTAGTTTGTGAGGTATTCCACGAACTCCAATTTGACATAACTTTTTTAATAATAGTGAGTGGTCAACAGTGTCGAATGCTTTAGCTAAATCCATAAAAACGGCCAAAGACTTTCGATTATTATCTAAAGATTCATATAATGTACTTGTAAGGTGATATATCGCATCATTAGTACTGTGACTAGGTCTAAATCCGAATTGCTTGGGTGATAGAATATTATACTTGTCAAGAAACTTTAATAACCTAGTTTTAATGCACTTTTCCAATAGCCTCCTTGAAAAATGGTTCAGCCTGTGGAGTGGACGACATTAAAGTCCTTACGGTACTCAGGAAAGACGAGCCCTGATACCGAGATTCTTCAATAAACTTCCTTCAGAACTGTGTAATATAACTCCAATTACACTTTTGAACAAGTATTTGAAAATTTGGAACAATTCTGATGAAAATAGTCTGTTATAGAATTGACCATCCAATTGATAAAAGATCAAATCGTTTATTTGTTCATCATTATAATTTTAAAAAATATAATTGTTCTTGATTATTTTACCAATTCATTTTCCTTCATTTGTATTATTCACTTGTAATATTATGTGTTAGATATGTGATTGCTTTTCATCGTCCAGACAATTCAACTCAATTCGAGTATACTTATTTTACATTGTAATGTTAATGGACCCGCAGACAAGTCAACACTCTGACTTTGCGGGTCTATAAAATGTACTCATATGTGTCGTTATGATAATAAGAAGAACCTTTAAAAAAAATAAAAAAAAATACCTTATTCGGATATCTCGCTCATCTTACAACGCATATTTCGCCTTCGACTAGTGATGCAAAATAAGATGTCAGAGATGTAATGGTTTGGATCTCAAGGTGGATATATATAATAACCAATCCAAAGATAAGTTGATATGTTCCAGCTCATCCATCAACGCGGCAACACATAACGAGTTTGTCTGGTAGCTTCAAGATAATTGATGAGCGTAGCAAAGTCTCAATCCCACTCTTATAGGGCTTTGTCTGTGTTTTTTGTTTGTTTGTAAGCACTCCACAGGTCGCAAGGGTTGATTGATCAACATGAAACTTTTTTGGTACACGCAAGCTCATCCAACTTAGAACTGTATAGTTTTTGGAATGAATCGGTTGGACCGATTTTGAGAAAAATCATCTCAAAGTCTCTAAAAACCCCATTAGATTTGGCTGGGCGAAAAATGTTGAAAAATAAAATCTCTCCGTATGGGATGAAATTTTCTCTAGATGTGTATACATGGATTTGACACATTATCACGATTTTGTATGCAATTCCAATTTCCAATCAGCCGTTTTGGAGAAAAAAAAAACTGATAATTTTCATCAAATATATAATACAAATTGTGACAGAATTATAAGGTTGTCGAGATTCACTGCTCTCTAGAATCAAGAGTTGGCCAACAATGAGGTATTTTTTTTTTATATGCGTCAAGGTGTGTAGAACACCAGAGTCAATGAAGAAGCAAGAGTAGAACTACTTCAACGACTTTTAAAGCTTATTCAGATATCAAGGTGTGTAGAATACCGGAGACGATAAAGTAGCAAGGCTAGAACTACTTCAAGGACTTTTATACCCTATTCAGATATCTCGCTCATCTTACAACGCATATTTCGCGTTTGACTAGTTCTTGGGCAATTATCGAATCAAGGAAGCAGTGGATGTTGACTCATTTCCTCATATTTGATTGATGAGCGTAGCGAAGTCTCCATTTCACTCCCATAGGGCTTTGTCTGTGTGTCTTTTTTTCTTTCTTTATTTGGAGCACTCCACAGGTCGCAAAGGTTGACTGATGAACATGATTTTTTTTTTGTACACGCAAGCTCATCCAAATTAAAACTGTAAAGTTTTTGGAATGAATCGGTCGGACGGATTTTGAGAAAAATCATCTCAAAATTTCTAAAAACCCCATAAGATTTGCTGGGCGGAAAATGTTGAAAAATAAAATCTCTCCAAATGGGATGAAATTTCCTCCTTGTAGGTATACATAGATTTTACACACTTTCACGATTTTTTATGCAATTCCAATCAGCCGTTTCGAAGGAAAAAAAAAACTGATGATATCCATTAAATACATCCTATGACTATCAATAACGTAACGGGATAAGCAACATGGCGCTTTCCTTTCGCACAATGCGTATATCAGAGGGATGCCGCCTCACAAATGTTATGATGATTTGCTGGTATTATTGTATGTTGATCTATACAAGTAATAGATGTGATGCAATCTGTGAATCCAGCTCTTCCCAAGTGCATTAAGCAATATTGGAATAAATTTCATTTGAATTGGCCAATCTAAATTTAAAATACGTCTGTGAAAGCATTAAGTCCCCTAGTCTACAGCCCTACGCTATATTCACCATTTGATAACTGGATAATTACTCATCATCTTCGAGAAAGATTAAAATCAATGCAATTGTACAACTACGTACTATATATTGAAATACGAGCCTAATACGTACGATTTGATTTGAAATTGCGAATCTCACAAATGTACACGAAAGCGCGCTGATTCCATCATGGTGAAAACGGCCTAATGTTAAAAGTATGGGACTTACGCCATGTTGCTTATCCCCTTACGTTATTGATAGTCATAGATACATCATAAAAATTGTGACAGAATTAAGTTGTCGAGATTCACTGCTTTCTAGATTCGAGAGTTGACCAAAAATGAAGTATTTTCCATATACATCAATGTGTGTGGAATACCAGAGTCAATGAAGTGGCAAGAGTAGAACTACTTCAACGAATTTTATAGCTTATTTAGATATCAAGATGTGTAGAATACCAGAGTCGATAAAGTAGCAAGGGTAGAACTACTTCAATGACTTTTATACCTTAGTAGGATATCTCGCTCACCTTACAACGCATATTTCGCGTTTGACTAGTGTATGAAAACAGTTATTTTGATTTTTTTCTTCGAAACGGCTGGTTCGGATTGCTTACAAAATGGTGGTTATGTGTATCATTCATGTTTCAACACTCATAGAGAATTTTAAGATGAGCGTAGTGAAGTCTCCATCCCACTCTTATGAGGGTTTGTCCGTGTGTTTTTTTTGTTTTTATGTTTTTTTGTAAGCACTCCACAGGTCGCAAGGGTTGACTGATCGACATGAAACTTTCTTGTACACAAGAACTCATCCAACTCAGGACTGTGAAGTTTTAAGGAATGAATCAATCAGACCAATTTTGAGAAAAATCATTTCAAAGTTTCTAAAAAACCCATGAGAATTGGCTGGGCGGAAAATGTTGAAAAATAAAATCTCTCCGAACGAGATGAAATACTCTCCGAATGTGTACACATAGATTTTACACATTATCATCATTTTGTTTGCAATTTCAATCAGCCGTTCCAAAGAAAAAATTGAAACAACTGTTTTTTTGCATGAAATATATCATGAAAATAATGACAGAATAAGGTTGCCGAGATTCACTGCCTTCTTGATCAATCTCTACCCAACAATGAAGTATTTGGATATGCATCAAGGTGTGTAGAATACCAGAGTCGATGAAGTGGCAAGGGTAGAACTGCTTCAAGGACTTTTATATCTTATTTAGATATCTCGCTCATCTTACAACGCATATTTCGCGTTTGACTAGTATTTTTATCGGAGAGGTTTCATTATCTCGCATTTTCTTACCCAATCTAATCTTATGGGGTTTTTAAAAACTTTGACATGATATTTCTCAAAATCTAATCGACCGATTCATCCCAAAAACTATACAGTTCTAAGTTGTGAAAATTGGCCCGTACAAAAAAAAAGTTTCATGTGGATCAGTCTACTCATTTGACCTGTGCAGTACTTACAAAAAAAAAAAAAAAAAAAAATCACAGACAAAGCTCCATAAGAGTGTGATGGAATCTTCGCTACGCTCATCTAACTAGTCAAACGCGAAATATGCGTTGTGAGATGAGCGAGATGTCTGAATAAGGTATGAAAGTCCTTAAAGTAGTTCTACCCTTGCTACTTTATCGACTCTGGTATTCTACACACCTTGATATCTGAATAAGCTATTAAAGTCGTTAAAGTAGTTCTACTCCTGCCACTTCATTGACTCTGGTGTTCTACACACCTTGACGCATATACAAAATACTTCATTGTTGGTCAACTCTTGAATCTAGAAAGCAGTGAATCTCGACAACTTAATTCTGTCACAATTTTTATGATATATTTTATGAATATTATCACTCATTTTATTTTTTTTCTTCAAAACGACTGATCAGAATTGCTTAAAAAATCGCAATAATGTGTAAAATCCAGGTATACACATTCAGAGAGAATTTCATTCCATTTGGAGAGATTTTATTTTTCAACATTTTTTGCCCAGCCAAATCTTATGGGGTTTTAAGAAACTTTGAGATGATGATTCTCAAAATCGGTCCGACCGATTCATCCGAAAAACTATACAGTTCTAAGTTGGATGAGTTTGCGTGTAATTTTGAAAAAAAAGTTTCATGTTCATCAATCAACCCTTGCGACCTGTGGAGTGCTTACAAAAAAAAAAAAAAAAAAAAAAAACACACAGACAAAGCCCTATAAGAGTGGGATGGAGACTTCGCTACGCTCATCAATAAATGCGTGTGGGATAAGGGAACTCGGTCTCTTTTGGAAGATTGTGATCAAGAGGAACAGTCGAGCCGCTGTCGTCAACATCTCACGCGTGCCGCTGTTTATCTCGACGTACTCTCATGGGCCAGGTCAACCTTCGCGGGCTGAGTATCGGTCTTGTTGACCGTTTAATTCCACTAGTATAAATTCTAAGCTCGTCGGTCAGTTATTGGTTTCATTATTGATACACGTTAATTTCAGTTCAATTGTTCAATTCATTTCTTCTGTCCAGAACCAATAAAATAACCAAAGTCAGTATGATTGAATCTTATGTTTATCTTCACGATCCCACAACCTGCCTTTCATAATTCATAAGCAAGAACTACTTCGATAAATACCTCGCTACACCCTTATTCCAAATCTTTTCCTAATTTCGACATACAAAATCAGGTTGTGACAATATTATCAGTCATTTTATTTTTTTTTCTTTGAAACGACTGATCAGAATTGGTTACAAAATCGTAATAATGTGTAAAATCCATGTATACACATTGAGAGAAAATTCATCCCATCAGGAGAGATTTTTTAAGAGCGTAGCAAAGTCTCAATCCCACTCTTATAGGGCTTTGCCTGTTTTTTTTTTCTTCTGTTTGTTTGTTTTTTTGTTTGTAAGCACTCCACAGGTCGGAAGGGTTGACTGATGAACATGAAACTTTTTGTTGTACACGCAAACTCATCCAACTTAGAACTGTATAGTTCTTGGAATGAATCGGTCGGACCGATTTTGAGAGAAATCATCTCAAAGTTTATAAAAACCCCATAAGATTTGGCTGGGCTGAAAATGTTGACAAATGAAATCTCTACAAACGGGATGGAATTCTCTCTCAATGTGTATACATGGATTTTACACATTTTCACGATTTTGTATGCAATTCTGATCAGCCGTTTCGAAGAAAAAAAAAAACTGATAATATTCATAAAATATATCATAAAAATTGTGACGGAATTAAATTGTCAATGTTCACTGCTTCCTAGATTCAAGAGTTGACCAACAATGAAGTATGTTTCATATGTATCAAGGTGTGTAGAATACCTGAGTTAATGAAGTGGCAAGAGTAGAACTACTTCAACGACTTTCATAGCTTATTCAGATATCAAGGTGTGTAGAATACCAGAGTCGATAAAGTAGCGAGGGTAGAACTACTTCAAGGACTTTTATACCTCATTAAGATATCTTGCTCATCTTACAAAGCATATTTCGCGTTTGACTAGTATTTTTCAACATTTTCCGCCCAGCCAAATCTTATGGTGTTTTAAAAACTTTGAGATGATTTTTCTCAAAATCGGTCCGACCGATTCATTTCAAAAACTATACAGTTCTAAGTTGGATGAGTTTGCGTGTACAAAAAAAGTTTCATATCGATCAGTCAACCCTTGCGACCTGTGGAGTGCTTCAAAAAAAAAAAAAAAAAAACACAGACAAAGCCCTATAGGAGTGGGATGGAGACTTCTCTACGCTCATCAATGATATTTGATATTGAAGATAGGACAAAAGAGACGAATTTGAGTATAAATGAGTGAATCATTGACGATTGGCACAATGATTTTCTTCACGTGTACAGATAATTCAGATCCACTGAGCGTATTGCCATGGTTTCCAATCATGGACAATACGACAAAGAGAGGTATTGATGAGAATATTGGGAGCCTGGAAGCTTTTTTCTGTGGAAACAGTCTGGAGAGTTGTACGCACTCACAACAATGAATGCATCAATGACATTTCATAACACTTTTGTATTCTATTGAACTGGTCAAACGCGAGATATGCGTTGTAAGATGAGCGAGATATCTGAATAAGGTAAAAAAGTCGTTAAAGTAGTTTTACTCGTGCCACTTATATAGAGTGACCACTAACGTCTGTGAGAGGTATTCACCGGGAGGGAAGGGGGGGGGGGGAGGGAGGGGGGAATCAGGGGATCATTAACGTACAGAGTTTCCAAGTAATCATTTAATCAGAAAAGAGTACACAAACCTGGGTTTGACTCACATGGCACAAAGAATCGTGATAAATATTGGATATGGAGATTAAAAAATGTAATGATAATTGATAAAGTTAGGAACGAGGACCATTGTTCCACTGCGTAATACGCCTACAGGTAAGCTATAAACACAGTTCAAATGACCCAAGGAATAGCGTGGAATAGGTCCACGAGCTGCTGACCTCTTGCGAAAGATTATCGAACTTGTTCTTGCGTGCGATAATGGAATCTCGTGACAATATATTCATAATATGTATATATATATATATATATATATATATATATATATATATATATATATATATATATATATATATATATATATATATATATATATATATATATATATATATATATATATATATATATATATATATATATATATATATATATCGATGATGTCCAGGAAAAAGGGCCTAACCCACATCTTTTCGAAATCGAGGTTTCGATATATTCCGATAGATTGCATTACGGCGCACATTCTGGTTCATGAGACGTGACCTAATTCCACTCCCAGAATTTTAAATTGATGTTCTTAACTACAGCGGTCATTCGGCACGCTGGTAAAGTCATATAGGCAAGAAGGCTTGAGCCACAATATGAGTGGTTTCAACCCACAAATCAATTTCCCTGTCCCACAAAATTTGATCAGGGGACTACGAAACACAGATATTTCTTGCCACAATTTTGTTGTTTACATGATAAGTACACAGATATACATAAAATATTCATATGCTGAATGAGATAGAAGGAATAGTTCAATATTCATCATCACAAGCATCATTTTACATGAAAATAGCATTCCGTAGATCGTTTTCTGTCCTTGTGAATAGTCTTCTATGCCTCCCGAACCATTTACTCTTTGTGGGTTAGGCCCCTTTTCCCGGACACCATCGATATAAACATATGTATATATATATATATGTATATATATATATATATATATATATATATATATATATATATATATATATATATATATATATATATATTCTAGTTTCATATATATGATTCATTTTTCACATCGGACATTTATCTCAATTCACTTCTTGTCACCTCCACCTCGCCATCTTTCAGTTTTCCCATGATAATGTTTGGACATGATATTCTTCTGTTTGCACCACGCTAATTCATCTACCTGAATCACTCTTTCGAAAGAGCTCTTCGAATCGAGGAGGCAACTGGATTCCTCCGAGCTCGATTCACTCAACAGAACTGCTGGACTCTTTCCGCAGCTCTCTCACAAGATCGCGGATTTATCCCGCCTCATTCGCAATCGCCAAATCGGCCCCGTGTTCAATCAGCAGCTTAGCGACTGACAACTTGTCGTCTGGGCAAACTCCATCCTCCTTCTTAGCTGCCCAATGGAGTGCAGTCTCCCCTCTTCTATTCACAGCGTTCACGATCATCCTGACGGCAGCCTCGCCCCTCTCTCGACACTCTGCCAAGATGACTTCGGCAGCACTCACCCTTCCACTCTGGGCAGCCCACATCAGAGCCGTGTCACCTTTCGCGTCCTGCTGATTGATGAAGTCAATCACTCGATCGGGATGTGTCGACTGCTCTCCAGCTTTCTGAATGATCAGTCGCACTAGATCTCTGTCATTGATAAAAGTTGCTTCGTGCAGAAGAGAGGGTCTGATGGTACCGGGTCTATCTGTTGGATCACCCTCCATGTATTGTGTGCCTTTATTCAGAAGGTATGTGGCAACCTCGACGTTATTGCTCTCTTTGATTACAGATTGGAATAATAAGGACGTACAATTGTATCTCTCGTTGGACGGCGTGATTTTGGCTGTCCGTGTCACGAGGTACTTGATGACGTCAGTGCGATCCTCGCGATCGGCTTGGTCGAGCAGTTGACACAAATCGTTGTCTGGATATTCTTTGTAATCTTTCTCGATCAGTCGTCTCACAATCGACCAATCTTCTCTTCCAATGATGGATCGACACAATTCCGAAATCCTAATTCTCCCGAATTCATCTTTCGGGATCCGTGTTTCCCTATCCACATAACGTGATTTGATCTCGTTAATGAATTTTTCTTTCTCCTTTTCTAAATTTGGGTATCCATCAAAGAATGTAGAAACATATTTCGCTGCCGGCAGGATGATGTCGTCCGACCTGAATTCCTTCGCATAACTTTTCAACACTTTCATCGTATCCTTCAATGCATCTTCTTCAAGATTCCGCCTCTTCAAATGATGACGTAAGATTTTCTGTACGAAAGGATTGATGGTTAGACGACTCTCGTTGATCTCGTCGATTATGGAACGACGTCTCAGTTCCTCGATTGCTGTGCGGGCTTCAAATCCGTTTGTACCCAACGTGAACATCGCTTTGGGTATGTTACCTGGAACCAAATATGCTGTGATATTCAAGAATTTCAGAGCGAGCTCATTCTTGATACGTCCATACGTCATATTCATCACAGTGGATAGGGCACGGTCGCGATCGTTGAGTTCTGGAAGGTAATCAATTAATTTGGTCGATTCGGTCATTTCTTCCAGATATTCAGATATAGTCATATTTGGCAAGCTCAAATGAATCAGAGCGTTTCTCAGGGCCAGCGGATAATACGCAAGTCTCTGAACAAGTTTCTGGACATGCTCATCCTGCGACTCATCTTCGATACGCAACTTTCTCTTAACAAGATCGGAACTCTCTTCCGGCGTGAAAACATCAAGTCGCACGCTTCTATAGCCGTCCCACTCATCATGACAGCTTATTATGATCACATTGGGAGAATTGGTCGGATCATTGTCCGGTAAGAATATTCTTGTGTTTGCCCCATTCACAGATTTCAGATCGTTGTATTCGGTCACGTCGGCAAATACAATCACACTCTTGTTTGTGTTCTCTCTCAACCTCTTGTACACCTCCTCGACCACCTTATTGATGTTCTTTCTTCCTTCAGTGTCTATCCCCATCCGCTCTTCAGCCAATTCAAAGAACGAGTCGACGATAGCCTCATAAGAATCAGCGCATATCCACAGCGCGTTATCACCGCCTTCATAACGTTCTTCAAAATACTTTCTCACGAGCTGACTCCTTCCCATACCTGGTAGGCCGTTCACGACGACGGTTCTGGAAGCTTGTGCATCTCTCCTCAATTCTTCCAGTTCCTTCCTGAGAATATAAGGATTTGCTAGCTCAGTTCGAACAAACTTGTACTGCTCTGTTCTGTCCGCAATTCTGTCATCAGTTTGAATGACAGGAAGCAATTTCTGGAAAATATTTGCGATCTCCTTCAACATTTCGCGATTTTCATTGCTATATGTGTTTCTGATATCATCTAGCTGATCTAGTATCTGTGTGGCGATGTCTTTACTCAGGATATCGAATGAGCGTTGATCTTCAGCCTTCAAAGCCAGTTTCTCAACAAGTTGGCTTGATATCGCCTCCATCTCTTCTGGGTCCAAGTCATACTTGTAGTCAGTCAACTTTTCGGGTACAGATTTCAGACTCGTATCGTCCAAATCGTAATCACTCTTCAACTCGTCCCAAGCTTCAACTTTTCGAAGGCGCCGATGGCCATATTTTCGAGTCCGACTTTCACCATTTTTTAGTTGATAACGTTCTCCTCCGTGGACGATACCGACTTTTCTGTACAAACTCGTGGAATTCCATTTGACCTTCTCACCCGGATTCAAATAGACGACTAAATCGAAATCTTGATCGTTTTCATCACCATTCCTCGGATGGAATGACGATCTCAGCCATTGCAACACTTGGAACGATTTATTGGGACTGTGTTCTGTTACACCTTCTGTAAAGGAAATGTTAACAGCATTTCTACCTTCATGTTTCAGTCTTTCGATATATTGTAACACTTGGTTAGCAGCATCCTTGGCTAGTTTTTCCATTGCATACTCCCATCTCACACTACCTTCTAATTCTACTGCTTCGACCATCGCCAACTGATTTTCGTAGCAATGGAAAATGTCACAGCCAGCCTCAACCAACTTTTTCCTACGGTCATCACTTGAACCTCCGGTGAGAAGTGAAGAGTAGGCAGCTATTCTGCCACGCACCACCTTGCCCTGCACCGTGTTGACCACACGGTTCACGATCTCAGTGCTCAGTTGCTTAACTACTACCCGGGCGTCCGGCAATTCGCGAACGATTGGTATCAATGACGACAAACAACAACCAGTGACTTGCGTGACAGTTTTCGACCATTCCGGAGTTTCTAAAGTTCCCTCTCCTCTAAGTAGCATGTGATAGTCCTGTAGTTCAGTCTCTATGCGCAAGACGAACCGCCTGACGAATATATCCAGTCTCTCTCGCACGGTCCCTTCATCGCTGAGCCTGCCCGTTAAGTTGGCATCACTCTCGGCCGCTGCCGCCATCTTGACGTCGATCAAGCAGTTCTTGTTGTGACCACGTGGGTATCGTCGGTCGAGTAGTTCTTGTGGCGGCTGATGAGGCGTAGTGTTCTTCCTGAAATATATAAACAGAATAGATATCATCTGGGAGAACGCAACATATGCGTTTTGAGCACATCCATGTGAAATGTGAAGGGAAGCTGATCACACACCTTGATTTTGAAACTATCATGTCTATATGAAGCAATTTGATCTTGATAGATGAACCAAAGCAATCAACTTATTAGGTTGAGAGTGAAAGTTCAAAATTAATGAGAATTTGAAAAACAAATTTGAAAAATATTTGATTGGGTAAAAATTATTAATTCGAAAATTAAATTTAATGGGTCAGGAGACTATTTTTCATCAGTCATAATCAATCGAATATCGAAATATTGAATTGATAAAAATTATTTATTGAAAAAATGAATGAATGGATCAATAAATTATTTTTTATCGGTCATAATCAATCGAATATCAAAATATTGGATTAATAAAATTATTTATTTGTAAATTGAATTTAATGGGTCAGGAGAATATATAAATATTGGATTGATGAAAATTATTCACGAATTTAAATCAATTTACATTTTAAAACGTTGTCAAGATAAGCGCTCATCTTATGAGGTGGCTTTTAGCAGCTGCACTGAACTGTTTGCTGACATGTATATACTTGTTTCGCATACGTCATAGGTCTATACTTCAGCTTATATCAATAATAACACACGGAATTCTTACTGGCCCATTGGTCTAGTGGTTAAGATACCGGGCTCATAATGCGAACATCCCGCGTTCGAATCGCAACAGAAGAATATTTTGTATTAAATTAATTAATTGATTAATTCGAGCTGAGAGAGAGAGAGAGAGAGAGAGAGAGAGAGAGAGAGAGAGAGAGAGAGAGAGAGAGAGAGAGAGAGAGAGAGAGAGAGAGAGGAGAGAGAGAGGAGAGAGAGAGAGAAGAGAGAGAGAGAGAGAGAGAGAGAGAGAGAGAGAGAGAGAGAGAGAGAGAGAGAGAGAGGAGAGAGAGAGAGAGAGAGAGAGAGAGAGGAGAGAGAGAGAGAGATGAGAGAGAGAGAGAGAGAGAGAGAGAGAGAGAGAGAGAAAATTTGCCGCTAGAGCGCGCGCTCGATTAAATTTAAAATACGACTCGATGAAAAAAGAGAAAATTTGAAATTAAAAATGGTGTAGCCGCCATCTTGGATATAACCGTATATAATATATATATATATATATATATAACGTATATATAATAATATATATAATCTTGCATGACGCCATGAGCGCCATCTTGGATGAGAGCGCCATCTTGGATGACGTCATGAGCACCATCTTGGATGACGTCAAAGGTCATTGACTTTGGCGGCCATCTTGCTCCTGCACCTCAACCACCACTTTCTCCCTACTGATGTATCTTGTTGAGTATTTCCATTGAGAAAAAGTGGAATTTGAAGAAAATGTTTGTGGAAATTATAGTTGTCGATGAAAATGATTATCCATATCTCATTTTGTAGAATGGTTTATATAAATCAGCTGATTTTTGTGTAGCTCTCATTTGATGAGTTATCGTGTTTGGACTGCATGCGCATTATCAGCACTGTTACGAATCCTCAACGATGGATCCTCTTGATTCTGTCACTCATCAAGCATTGGGATCGTTAAGAGATTGCTTCTGACTCTAAGATCACGTGATCATCATGTCCACTGTGTGGTAGTAGGCTAGTCTCAGTGAATCAGGGATAGATCGAATGTTCGCCATGGACTGAGATCACGTGATCATCATGTCCACTGTGTGGTAGTAGGCTAGTCTCAGTGAATCAGGGATAGATCGAATGTTCGCCATGGACTGAGATCTCTAAGATCATCATGTCCACTGTGTGGTAGTAGGCTAGTCTCAGTGAATCAGGGATAGATCGAATGTTCGCCATGGACTGAGATC
>OZ023338.1:23768846-24196756 GCA_964007535.1 Brachyptera risi | reverse complement strand
TCGAATGTTCGCCATGGACTGAGATCACGTGATCATCATGTCCAGTGTGTGGTAGTAGGCTAGTCTCAGTGAATCAGGGATAGATCGAATGTTCGCCATGGACTGAGATCACGTGATCATCATGTCCACTGTGTGGTAGTAGGCTAGTCTCAGTGAATCAGGGATAGATCGAATGTTCGCCATGGACTGAGATCACGTGATCATCATGTCCACTGTGTGGTAGTAGGCTAGTCTCAGTGAATCAGGGATAGATCGAATGTTCGCCATGGACTGAGATCACGTGATCATCATGTCCAGTGTGTGGTAGTAGGCTAGTCTCAGTGAATCAGGGATAGATCGAATGTTCGCCATGGACTGAGATCACGTGATCATCATGTCCAGTGTGTGGTAGTAGGCTAGTCTCAGTGAATCAGGGATAGATCGAATGTTCGCCATGGACTGAGATCACGTGATCATCATGTCCACTGTGTGGTAGTAGGCTAGTCTCAGTGAATCAGGGATAGATCGAATGTTCGCCATGGACTGAGATCACGTGATCATCATGTCCAGTGTGTGGTAGTAGGCTAGTCTCAGTGAATCAGGGATAGATCGAATGTTCGCCATGGACTGAGATCACGTGATCATCATGTCCAGTGTGTGGTAGTAGGCTAGTCTCAGTGAATCAGGGATAGATCGAATGTTCGCCATGGACTGAGATCACGTGATCATCATGTCCAGTGTGTGGTAGTAGGCTAGTCTCAGTGAATCAGGGATAGATCGAATGTTCGCCATGGACTGGGATCACGTGATCATCATGTCCAGTGTGGGGTAGTAGGCTAGTCTCAGTGAATCAGGGATAGATCGAATGTTCGCCATGGACCGAGATCACGTGATCATCATGTCCATTGTGTGGTAGTAGGCTAGTCTCAGTGAATCAGGGATAGATCGAATGTTCGCCATGGACTGAGATCACGTGATCATCATGTCCAGTGTGTGGTAGTAGGCTAGTCTCAGTGAATCAGGGATAGATCGAATGTTCGCCATGGACTGAGATCACGTGATCATCATGTCCAGTGTGTGGTAGTAGGCTAGTCTCAGTGAATCAGGGATAGATCGAATGTTCGCCATGGACTGAGATCACGTGATCATCATGTCCAGTGTGTGGTAGTAGGCTAGTGTTAGTGAATCAGGGATAGATCGAATGTTAGCCATGGACTGAGATCACGTGATCATCATGTCCAGTGTGTGGTAGTAGGCTAGTGTTAGTGAATCAGGGATAGATCGAATGTTAGCCATGGACTGAGATCACGTGATCATCATGTCCAGTGTGTGGTAGTAGGCTAGTCTCAGTGAATCAGGGATAGATCGAATGTTCGCCATGGACTGAGATCACGTGATCATCATGTCCAGTGTGTGGTAGTAGGCTAGTCTCAGTGAATCAGGGATAGATCGAATGTTCGCCATGGACTGAGATCACGTGATCATCATGTCCAGTGTGTGGTAGTAGGCTAGTCTCAGTGAATCAGGGATAGATCGAATGTTCGCCATGGACTGAGATCATGTGATCATCATGTCCACTGTGTGGTAGTAGGCTAGTCTCAGTGAATCAGGGATAGATCGAATGTTCGCCATGGACTGAGATCACGTGATCATCATGTCCACTGTGTGGTAGTAGGCTAGTCTCAGTGAATCAGGGATAGATCGAATGTTCGCCATGGACTGAGATCACGTGATCATCATGTCCACTGTGTGGTAGTAGGCTAGTCTCAGTGAATCAGGGATAGATCGAATGTTCGCCATGGACTGAGATCATGTGATCATCATGTCCACTGTGTGGTAGTAGGCTAGTCTCAGTGAATCAGGGATAGATCGAATGTTCGCCATGGACTGAGATCACGTGATCATCATGTCCAGTGTGTGGTAGTAGGCTAGTCTCAGTGAATCAGGGATAGATCGAATGTTCGCCATGGACTGAGATCACGTGATCATCATGTCCAGTGTGTGGTAGTAGGCTAGTCTCAGTGAATCAGGGATAGATCGAATGTTCGCCATGGACTGAGATCACGTGATCATCATGTCCAGTGTGTGGTAGTAGGCTAGTCTCAGTGAATCAGGGATAGATCGAATGTTCGCCATGGACTGAGATCACGTGATCATCATGTCCAGTGTGTGGTAGTAGGCCAGTCTCAGTGAATCAGGGATGGATCGAATGTTCGCCATGGACTGAGATCACGTGATCATCATGTCCATTGTGTGGTAGTAGGCTAGTCTCAGTGAATCAGGGATAGATCGAATGTTCGCCATGGACTGAGATCACGTGATCATCATGTCCAGTGTGTGGTAGTAGGCTAGTCTCAGTGAATCAGGGATAGATCGAATGTTCGCCATGGACTGAGATCACGTGATCATCATGTCCACTGTGTGGTAGTAGGCTAGTCTCAGTGAATCAGGGATAGATCGAATGTTCGCCATGGACTGAGATCACGTGATCATCATGTCCACTGTGTGGTAGTAGGCTAGTCTCAGTGAATCAGGGATAGATCGAATGTTCGCCATGGACTGAGATCACGTGATCATCATGTCCAGTGTGTGGTAGTAGGCTAGTCTCAGTGAATCAGGGATAGATCGAATGTTCGCCATGGACTGAGATCACGTGATCATCATGTCCAGTGTGTGGTAGTAGGCTAGTCTCAGTGAATCAGGGATAGATCGAATGTTCGCCATGGACTGAGATCACGTGATCATCATGTCCACTGTGTGGTAGTAGGCTAGTCTCAGTGAATCAGGGATAGATCGAATGTTCGCCATGGACTGAGATCACGTGATCATCATGTCCAGTGTGTGGTAGTAGGCTAGTCTCAGTGAATCAGGGATAGATCGAATGTTCGCCATGGACTGAGATCACGTGATCATCATGTCCAGTGTGTGGTAGTAGGCTAGTCTCAGTGAATCAGGGATAGATCGAATGTTCGCCATGGACTGAGATCACGTGATCATCATGTCCAGTGTGTGGTAGTAGGCTAGTCTCAGTGAATCAGGGATAGATCGAATGTTCGCCATGGACTGGGATCACGTGATCATCATGTCCAGTGTGTGGTAGTAGGCTAGTCTCAGTGAATCAGGGATAGATCGAATGTTCGCCATGGACCGAGATCACGTGATCATCATGTCCATTGTGTGGTAGTAGGCTAGTCTCAGTGAATCAGGGATAGATCGAATGTTCGCCATGGACTGAGATCACGTGATCATCATGTCCAGTGTGTGGTAGTAGGCTAGTCTCAGTGAATCAGGGATAGATCGAATGTTCGCCATGGACTGAGATCACGTGATCATCATGTCCAGTGTGTGGTAGTAGGCTAGTCTCAGTGAATCAGGGATAGATCGAATGTTCGCCATGGACTGAGATCACGTGATCATCATGTCCAGTGTGTGGTAGTAGGCTAGTCTCAGTGAATCAGTGATAGATCGAATGTTCGCCATGGACTGAGATCACGTGATCATCATGTCCACTGTGTGGTAGTAGTCTAGTCTCAGTGAATCAGGGATAGATCGAATGTTCGCCATGGACTGAGATCACGTGATCATCATGTCCAGTGTGTGGTAGTAGGCTAGTCTCAGTGAATCAGGGATAGATCGAATGTTCGCCATGGACTGAGATCACGTGATCATCATGTCCACTGTGTGGTAGTAGGCTGGTCTCAGTGAATCAGGGATAGATCGAATGTTCGCCATGGACTGAGATCACGTGATCATCATGTCCAGTGTGTGGTAGTAGGCTAGTCTCAGTGAATCAGGGATAGATCGAATGTTCGCCATGGACTGAGATCACGTGATCATCATGTCCAGTGTGTGGTAGTAGGCTAGTCTCAGTGAATCAGGGATAGATCGAATGTTCGCCATGGACTGAGATCACGTGATCATCATGTCCACTGTGTGGTAGTAGGCTAGTCTCAGTGAATCAGGGATAGATCGAATGTTCGCCATGGACTGAGATCACGTGATCATCATGTCCAGTGTGTGGTAGTAGGCTAGTCTCGGTGAATCAGGGATAGATCGAATGTTCGCCATGGACTGAGATCACGTGATCATCATGTCCAGTGTGTGGTAGTAGGCTAGTCTCAGTGAATCAGGGATAGATCGAATGTTAGCCATGGACTGAGATCACGTGATCATCATGTCCAGTGTGTGGTAGTAGGCTAGTCTCAGTGAATCAGGGATAGATCGAATGTTCGCCATGGACTGAGATCACGTGATCATCATGTCCACTGTGTGGTAGTAGGCTAGTCTCAGTGAATCAGGGATAGATCGAATGTTCGCCATGGACTGAGATCACGTGATCATCATGTCCATTGTGTGGTAGTAGGCTGGTCTCAGTGAATCAGGGATAGATCGAATGTTCGCCATGGACTGAGATCACGTGATCATCATGTCCAGTGTGTGGTAGTAGGCTAGTCTCAGTGAATCAGGGATAGATCGAATGTTCGCCATGGACTGAGATCACGTGATCATCATGTCCAGTGTGTGGTAGTAGGCTAGTCTCAGTGAATCAGGGATAGATCGAATGTTCGCCATGGACTGAGATCACGTGATCATCATGTCCACTGTGTGATAGTAGGCTAGTCTCAGTGAATCAGGGATAGATCGAATGTTCGCCATGGACTGAGATCACGTGATCATCATGTCCAGTGTGTGGTAGTAGGCTAGTGTCAGTGAATCAGGGATAGATCGAATGTTCGCCATGGACTGAGATCACGTGATCATCATGTCCAGTGTGTGGTAGTAGGCTAGTCTCAGTGAATCAGGGATAGATCGAATGTTCGCCATGCACTGAGATCACGTGATCATCATGTCCAGTGTGTGGTAGTAGGCTAGTCTCAGTGAATCAGGGATAGATCGAATGTTCGCCATGGACTGAGATCACGTGATCATCATGTCCAGTGTGTGGTAGTAGGCCAGTCTCAGTGAATCAGGGATGGATCGAATGTTCGCCATGGACTGAGATCACGTGATCATCATGTCCATTGTGTGGTAGTAGGCTAGTCTCAGTGAATCAGGGATAGATCGAATGTTCGCCATGGACTGAGATCACGTGATCATCATGTCCAGTGTGTGGTAGTAGGCTAGTCTCAGTGAATCAGGGATAGATCGAATGTTCGCCATGGACTGAGATCACGTGATCATCATGTCCAGTGTGTGGTAGTAGGCTAGTCTCAGTGAATCAGGGATAGATCGAATGTTCGCCATGGACTGAGATCATGTGATCATCATGTCCACTGTGTGGTAGTAGGCTAGTCTCAGTGAATCAGGGATAGATCGAATGTTCGCCATGGACTGAGATCACGTGATCATCATGTCCACTGTGTGGTAGTAGGCTAGTCTCAGTGAATCAGGGATAGATCGAATGTTCGCCATGGACTGAGATCACGTGATCATCATGTCCACTGTGTGGTAGTAGGCTAGTCTCAGTGAATCAGGGATAGATCGAATGTTCGCCATGGACTGAGATCATGTGATCATCATGTCCACTGTGTGGTAGTAGGCTAGTCTCAGTGAATCAGGGATAGATCGAATGTTCGCCATGGACTGAGATCACGTGATCATCATGTCCAGTGTGTGGTAGTAGGCTAGTCTCAGTGAATCAGGGATAGATCGAATGTTCGCCATGGACTGAGATCACGTGATCATCATGTCCAGTGTGTGGTAGTAGGCTAGTCTCAGTGAATCAGGGATAGATCGAATGTTCGCCATGGACTGAGATCACGTGATCATCATGTCCAGTGTGTGGTAGTAGGCTAGTCTCAGTGAATCAGGGATAGATCGAATGTTCGCCATGGACTGAGATCACGTGATCATCATGTCCAGTGTGTGGTAGTAGGCCAGTCTCAGTGAATCAGGGATGGATCGAATGTTCGCCATGGACTGAGATCACGTGATCATCATGTCCATTGTGTGGTAGTAGGCTAGTCTCAGTGAATCAGGGATAGATCGAATGTTCGCCATGGACTGAGATCACGTGATCATCATGTCCAGTGTGTGGTAGTAGGCTAGTCTCAGTGAATCAGGGATAGATCGAATGTTCGCCATGGACTGAGATCACGTGATCATCATGTCCACTGTGTGGTAGTAGGCTAGTCTCAGTGAATCAGGGATAGATCGAATGTTCGCCATGGACTGAGATCACGTGATCATCATGTCCACTGTGTGGTAGTAGGCTAGTCTCAGTGAATCAGGGATAGATCGAATGTTCGCCATGGACTGAGATCACGTGATCATCATGTCCAGTGTGTGGTAGTAGGCTAGTCTCAGTGAATCAGGGATAGATCGAATGTTCGCCATGGACTGAGATCACGTGATCATCATGTCCAGTGTGTGGTAGTAGGCTAGTCTCAGTGAATCAGGGATAGATCGAATGTTCGCCATGGACTGAGATCACGTGATCATCATGTCCACTGTGTGGTAGTAGGCTAGTCTCAGTGAATCAGGGATAGATCGAATGTTCGCCATGGACTGAGATCACGTGATCATCATGTCCAGTGTGTGGTAGTAGGCTAGTCTCAGTGAATCAGGGATAGATCGAATGTTCGCCATGGACTGAGATCACGTGATCATCATGTCCAGTGTGTGGTAGTAGGCTAGTCTCAGTGAATCAGGGATAGATCGAATGTTCGCCATGGACTGAGATCACGTGATCATCATGTCCAGTGTGTGGTAGTAGGCTAGTCTCAGTGAATCAGGGATAGATCGAATGTTCGCCATGGACTGGGATCACGTGATCATCATGTCCAGTGTGTGGTAGTAGGCTAGTCTCAGTGAATCAGGGATAGATCGAATGTTCGCCATGGACCGAGATCACGTGATCATCATGTCCATTGTGTGGTAGTAGGCTAGTCTCAGTGAATCAGGGATAGATCGAATGTTCGCCATGGACTGAGATCACGTGATCATCATGTCCAGTGTGTGGTAGTAGGCTAGTCTCAGTGAATCAGGGATAGATCGAATGTTCGCCATGGACTGAGATCACGTGATCATCATGTCCAGTGTGTGGTAGTAGGCTAGTCTCAGTGAATCAGGGATAGATCGAATGTTCGCCATGGACTGAGATCACGTGATCATCATGTCCAGTGTGTGGTAGTAGGCTAGTCTCAGTGAATCAGTGATAGATCGAATGTTCGCCATGGACTGAGATCACGTGATCATCATGTCCACTGTGTGGTAGTAGTCTAGTCTCAGTGAATCAGGGATAGATCGAATGTTCGCCATGGACTGAGATCACGTGATCATCATGTCCAGTGTGTGGTAGTAGGCTAGTCTCAGTGAATCAGGGATAGATCGAATGTTCGCCATGGACTGAGATCACGTGATCATCATGTCCACTGTGTGGTAGTAGGCTGGTCTCAGTGAATCAGGGATAGATCGAATGTTCGCCATGGACTGAGATCACGTGATCATCATGTCCAGTGTGTGGTAGTAGGCTAGTCTCAGTGAATCAGGGATAGATCGAATGTTCGCCATGGACTGAGATCACGTGATCATCATGTCCAGTGTGTGGTAGTAGGCTAGTCTCAGTGAATCAGGGATAGATCGAATGTTCGCCATGGACTGAGATCACGTGATCATCATGTCCACTGTGTGGTAGTAGGCTAGTCTCAGTGAATCAGGGATAGATCGAATGTTCGCCATGGACTGAGATCACGTGATCATCATGTCCAGTGTGTGGTAGTAGGCTAGTCTCAGTGAATCAGGGATAGATCGAATGTTCGCCATGGACTGAGATCACGTGATCATCATGTCCAGTGTGTGGTAGTAGGCTAGTCTCAGTGAATCAGGGATAGATCGAATGTTAGCCATGGACTGAGATCACGTGATCATCATGTCCAGTGTGTGGTAGTAGGCTAGTCTCAGTGAATCAGGGATAGATCGAATGTTCGCCATGGACTGAGATCACGTGATCATCATGTCCACTGTGTGGTAGTAGGCTAGTCTCAGTGAATCAGGGATAGATCGAATGTTCGCCATGGACTGAGATCACGTGATCATCATGTCCATTGTGTGGTAGTAGGCTGGTCTCAGTGAATCAGGGATAGATCGAATGTTCGCCATGGACTGAGATCACGTGATCATCATGTCCAGTGTGTGGTAGTAGGCTAGTCTCAGTGAATCAGGGATAGATCGAATGTTCGCCATGGACTGAGATCACGTGATCATCATGTCCAGTGTGTGGTAGTAGGCTAGTCTCAGTGAATCAGGGATAGATCGAATGTTCGCCATGGACTGAGATCACGTGATCATCATGTCCACTGTGTGATAGTAGGCTAGTCTCAGTGAATCAGGGATAGATCGAATGTTCGCCATGGACTGAGATCACGTGATCATCATGTCCAGTGTGTGGTAGTAGGCTAGTGTCAGTGAATCAGGGATAGATCGAATGTTCGCCATGGACTGAGATCACGTGATCATCATGTCCAGTGTGTGGTAGTAGGCTAGTCTCAGTGAATCAGGGATAGATCGAATGTTCGCCATGCACTGAGATCACGTGATCATCATGTCCAGTGTGTGGTAGTAGGCTAGTCTCAGTGAATCAGGGATAGATCGAATGTTCGCCATGGACTGAGATCACGTGATCATCATGTCCAGTGTGTGGTAGTAGGCCAGTCTCAGTGAATCAGGGATGGATCGAATGTTCGCCATGGACTGAGATCACGTGATCATCATGTCCATTGTGTGGTAGTAGGCTAGTCTCAGTGAATCAGGGATAGATCGAATGTTCGCCATGGACTGAGATCACGTGATCATCATGTCCAGTGTGTGGTAGTAGGCTAGTCTCAGTGAATCAGGGATAGATCGAATGTTCGCCATGGACTGAGATCACGTGATCATCATGTCCACTGTGTGGTAGTAGGCTAGTATCAGTGAATCAGGGATAGATCGAATGTTCGCCATGGACTGAGATCACGTGATCATCATGTCCACTGTGTGGTAGTAGGCTAGTCTCAGTGAATCAGGGATAGATCGAATGTTCGCCATGGACTGAGATCACGTGATCATCATGTCCAGTGTGTGGTAGTAGGCTAGTCTCAGTGAATCAGGGATAGATCGAATGTTCGCCATGGACTGAGATCACGTGATCATCATGTCCAGTGTGTGGTAGTAGGCTAGTCTCAGTGAATCAGGGATAGATCGAATGTTCGCCATGGACTGAGATCACGTGATCATCATGTCCACTGTGTGGTAGTAGGCTAGTCTCAGTGAATCAGGGATAGATCGAATGTTCGCCATGGACTGAGATCACGTGATCATCATGTCCAGTGTGTGGTAGTAGGCTAGTCTCAGTGAATCAGGGATAGATCGAATGTTCGCCATGGACTGAGATCACGTGATCATCATGTCCAGTGTGTGGTAGTAGGCTAGTCTCAGTGAATCAGGGATAGATCGAATGTTCGCCATGGACTGAGATCACGTGATCATCATGTCCAGTGTGTGGTAGTAGGCTAGTCTCAGTGAATCAGGGATAGATCGAATGTTCGCCATGGACTGGGATCACGTGATCATCATGTCCAGTGTGTGGTAGTAGGCTAGTCTCAGTGAATCAGGGATAGATCGAATGTTCGCCATGGACTGAGATCACGTGATCATCATGTCCATTGTGTGGTAGTAGGCTAGTCTCAGTGAATCAGGGATAGATCGAATGTTCGCCATGGACTGAGATCACGTGATCATCATGTCCAGTGTGTGGTAGTAGGCTAGTCTCAGTGAATCAGGGATAGATCGAATGTTCGCCATGGACTGAGATCACGTGATCATCATGTCCAGTGTGTGGTAGTAGGCTAGTCTCAGTGAATCAGGGATAGATCGAATGTTCGCCATGGACTGAGATCACGTGATCATCATGTCCAGTGTGTGGTAGTAGGCTAGTCTCAGTGAATCAGTGATAGATCGAATGTTCGCCATGGACTGAGATCACGTGATCATCATGTCCACTGTGTGGTAGTAGTCTAGTCTCAGTGAATCAGGGATAGATCGAATGTTCGCCATGGACTGAGATCACGTGATCATCATGTCCAGTGTGTGGTAGTAGGCTAGTCTCAGTGAATCAGGGATAGATCGAATGTTCGCCATGGACTGAGATCACGTGATCATCATGTCCACTGTGTGGTAGTAGGCTGGTCTCAGTGAATCAGGGATAGATCGAATGTTCGCCATGGACTGAGATCACGTGATCATCATGTCCAGTGTGTGGTAGTAGGCTAGTCTCAGTGAATCAGGGATAGATCGAATGTTCGCCATGGACTGAGATCACGTGATCATCATGTCCAGTGTGTGGTAGTAGGCTAGTCTCAGTGAATCAGGGATAGATCGAATGTTCGCCATGGACTGAGATCACGTGATCATCATGTCCACTGTGTGGTAGTAGGCTAGTCTCAGTGAATCAGGGATAGATCGAATGTTCGCCATGGACTGAGATCACGTGATCATCATGTCCAGTGTGTGGTAGTAGGCTAGTCTCAGTGAATCAGGGATAGATCGAATGTTCGCCATGGACTGAGATCACGTGATCATCATGTCCAGTGTGTGGTAGTAGGCTAGTCTCAGTGAATCAGGGATAGATCGAATGTTAGCCATGGACTGAGATCACGTGATCATCATGTCCAGTGTGTGGTAGTAGGCTAGTCTCAGTGAATCAGGGATAGATCGAATGTTCGCCATGGACTGAGATCACGTGATCATCATGTCCACTGTGTGGTAGTAGGCTAGTCTCAGTGAATCAGGGATAGATCGAATGTTCGCCATGGACTGAGATCACGTGATCATCATGTCCATTGTGTGGTAGTAGGCTGGTCTCAGTGAATCAGGGATAGATCGAATGTTCGCCATGGACTGAGATCACGTGATCATCATGTCCAGTGTGTGGTAGTAGGCTAGTCTCAGTGAATCAGGGATAGATCGAATGTTCGCCATGGACTGAGATCACGTGATCATCATGTCCAGTGTGTGGTAGTAGGCTAGTCTCAGTGAATCAGGGATAGATCGAATGTTCGCCATGGACTGAGATCACGTGATCATCATGTCCACTGTGTGATAGTAGGCTAGTCTCAGTGAATCAGGGATAGATCGAATGTTCGCCATGGACTGAGATCACGTGATCATCATGTCCAGTGTGTGGTAGTAGGCTAGTGTCAGTGAATCAGGGATAGATCGAATGTTCGCCATGGACTGAGATCACGTGATCATCATGTCCAGTGTGTGGTAGTAGGCTAGTCTCAGTGAATCAGGGATAGATCGAATGTTCGCCATGCACTGAGATCACGTGATCATCATGTCCAGTGTGTGGTAGTAGGCTAGTCTCAGTGAATCAGGGATAGATCGAATGTTCGCCATGGACTGAGATCACGTGATCATCATGTCCAGTGTGTGGTAGTAGGCCAGTCTCAGTGAATCAGGGATGGATCGAATGTTCGCCATGGACTGAGATCACGTGATCATCATGTCCATTGTGTGGTAGTAGGCTAGTCTCAGTGAATCAGGGATAGATCGAATGTTCGCCATGGACTGAGATCACGTGATCATCATGTCCAGTGTGTGGTAGTAGGCTAGTCTCAGTGAATCAGGGATAGATCGAATGTTCGCCATGGACTGAGATCACGTGATCATCATGTCCACTGTGTGGTAGTAGGCTAGTCTCAGTGAATCAGGGATAGATCGAATGTTCGCCATGGACTGAGATCACGTGATCATCATGTCCACTGTGTGGTAGTAGGCTAGTCTCAGTGAATCAGGGATAGATCGAATGTTCGCCATGGACTGAGATCACGTGATCATCATGTCCAGTGTGTGGTAGTAGGCTAGTCTCAGTGAATCAGGGATAGATCGAATGTTCGCCATGGACTGAGATCACGTGATCATCATGTCCAGTGTGTGGTAGTAGGCTAGTCTCAGTGAATCAGGGATAGATCGAATGTTCGCCATGGACTGAGATCACGTGATCATCATGTCCACTGTGTGGTAGTAGGCTAGTCTCAGTGAATCAGGGATAGATCGAATGTTCGCCATGGACTGAGATCACGTGATCATCATGTCCAGTGTGTGGTAGTAGGCTAGTCTCAGTGAATCAGGGATAGATCGAATGTTCGCCATGGACTGAGATCACGTGATCATCATGTCCAGTGTGTGGTAGTAGGCTAGTCTCAGTGAATCAGGGATAGATCGAATGTTCGCCATGGACTGAGATCACGTGATCATCATGTCCAGTGTGTGGTAGTAGGCTAGTCTCAGTGAATCAGGGATAGATCGAATGTTCGCCATGGACTGGGATCACGTGATCATCATGTCCAGTGTGTGGTAGTAGGCTAGTCTCAGTGAATCAGGGATAGATCGAATGTTCGCCATGGACTTAGATCACGTGATCATCATGTCCATTGTGTGGTAGTAGGCTAGTCTCAGTGAATCAGGGATAGATCGAATGTTCGCCATGGACTGAGATCACGTGATCATCATGTCCAGTGTGTGGTAGTAGGCTAGTCTCAGTGAATCAGGGATAGATCGAATGTTCGCCATGGACTGAGATCACGTGATCATCATGTCCAGTGTGTGGTAGTAGGCTAGTCTCAGTGAATCAGGGATAGATCGAATGTTCGCCATGGACTGAGATCACGTGATCATCATGTCCAGTGTGTGGTAGTAGGCTAGTCTCAGTGAATCAGTGATAGATCGAATGTTCGCCATGGACTGAGATCACGTGATCATCATGTCCACTGTGTGGTAGTAGTCTAGTCTCAGTGAATCAGGGATAGATCGAATGTTCGCCATGGACTGAGATCACGTGATCATCATGTCCAGTGTGTGGTAGTAGGCTAGTCTCAGTGAATCAGGGATAGATCGAATGTTCGCCATGGACTGAGATCACGTGATCATCATGTCCACTGTGTGGTAGTAGGCTGGTCTCAGTGAATCAGGGATAGATCGAATGTTCGCCATGGACTGAGATCACGTGATCATCATGTCC
The DNA here is from genome assembly GCA_964007535.1 of Brachyptera risi. Lineage (NCBI taxonomy): Eukaryota > Metazoa > Arthropoda > Insecta > Plecoptera > Taeniopterygidae > Brachyptera > Brachyptera risi. The sequence goes on along the minus strand of OZ023338.1, from coordinate 24,183,777 downwards.
AGTGTGTGGTAGTAGGCTAGTCTCAGTGAATCAGGGATAGATCGAATGTTCGCCATGGACTGAGATCACGTGATCATCATGTCCAGTGTGTGGTAGTAGGCTAGTCTCAGTGAATCAGGGATAGATCGAATGTTCGCCATGGACTGAGATCACGTGATCATCATGTCCACTGTGTGGTAGTAGGCTAGTCTCAGTGAATCAGGGATAGATCGAATGTTCGCCATGGACTGAGATCACGTGATCATCATGTCCAGTGTGTGGTAGTAGGCTAGTCTCAGTGAATCAGGGATAGATCGAATGTTCGCCATGGACTGAGATCACGTGATCATCATGTCCAGTGTGTGGTAGTAGGCTAGTCTCAGTGAATCATGGATAGATCGAATGTTAGCCATGGACTGAGATCACGTGATCATCATGTCCAGTGTGTGGTAGTAGGCTAGTCTCAGTGAATCAGGGATAGATCGAATGTTCGCCATGGACTGAGATCACGTGATCATCATGTCCACTGTGTGGTAGTAGGCTAGTCTCAGTGAATCAGGGATAGATCGAATGTTCGCCATGGACTGAGATCACGTGATCATCATGTCCATTGTGTGGTAGTAGGCTGGTCTCAGTGAATCAGGGATAGATCGAATGTTCGCCATGGACTGAGATCACGTGATCATCATGTCCAGTGTGTGGTAGTAGGCTAGTCTCAGTGAATCAGGGATAGATCGAATGTTCGCCATGGACTGAGATCACGTGATCATCATGTCCAGTGTGTGGTAGTAGGCTAGTCTCAGTGAATCAGGGATAGATCGAATGTTCGCCATGGACTGAGATCACGTGATCATCATGTCCACTGTGTGATAGTAGGCTAGTCTCAGTGAATCAGGGATAGATCGAATGTTCGCCATGGACTGAGATCACGTGATCATCATGTCCAGTGTGTGGTAGTAGGCTAGTGTCAGTGAATCAGGGATAGATCGAATGTTCGCCATGGACTGAGATCACGTGATCATCATGTCCAGTGTGTGGTAGTAGGCTAGTCTCAGTGAATCAGGGATAGATCGAATGTTCGCCATGCACTGAGATCACGTGATCATCATGTCCACTGTGTGGTAGTAGGCTAGTCTCAGTGAATCAGGGATAGATCGAATGTTCGCCATGGACTGAGATCACGTGATCATCATTTCCACTGTGTGGTAGTAGGCTAGTCTCAGTGAATCAGGGATAGATCGAATGTTCGCCATGGACTGAGATCACGTGATCATCATGTCCACTGTGTGGTAGTAGGCTAGTCTCAGTGAATCAGGGATAGATCGAATGTTCGCCATGGACTGAGATCACGTGATCATCATGTCCGGTGTGTGGTAGTAGGCTGGTCTCAGTGAATCAGGGATAGATCGAATGTTCGCCATGGACTGAGATCACGTGATCATCATGTCCACTGTGTGGTAGTAGGCTAGTCTCAGTGAATCAGGGATAGATCGAATGTTCGCCATGGACTGAGATCACGTGATCATAATGTCCACTGTGTGGTAGTAGGCTAGTCTCAGTGAATCAGGGATAGATCGAATGTTCGCCATGGACTGAGATCACGTGATCATCATGTCCACAGTGTGATAGTAGGCTAGTCTCAGTGAATCAGGGATAGATCGAATGTTCGCCATGGACTGAGATCACGTGATCATCATGTCCAGTGTGTGGTAGTAGGCTAGTCTCAGTGAATCAGGGATAGATCGAATGTTCGCCATGCACTGAGATCACGTGATCATCATGTCCAGTGTGTGGTAGTAGGCTAGTCTCAGTGAATCAGGGATAGATCGAATGTTCGCCATGGACTGAGATCACGTGATCATCATGTCCACTGTGTGGTAGTAGGCTAGTCTCTGTGAATCAGGGATAGATCGAATGTTCGCCATGGACTGAGATCACGTGATCATCATGTCCAGTGTGTGGTAGTGGGCTAGTCTCAGTGAATCAGGGATAGATCGAATGTTCGCCATGGACTGAGATCACGTGATCATCATGTCCAGTGTGTGGTAGTAGGCTAGTCTCAGTGAATCAGGGATAGATCGAATGTTCGCCATGGACTGAGATCACGTGATCATCATGTCCACTGTGTGGTAGTAGGCTGGTCTCAGTGAATCAGGGATAGATCGAATGTTCGCCATGGACTGAGATCACGTGATCATCATGTCCACTGTGTGATAGTAGGCTAGTCTCAGTGAATCAGGGGTAGATCGAATGTTCGCCATGGACTAAGATCACGTGATCATCATGTCCAGTGTGTGGTAGTAGGCTAGTCTCAGTGAATCAGGGATAGATCGAATGTTCGCCATGGACTGAGATCACGTGATCATCATGTCCACTGTGTGATAGTAGGCTAGTCTCAGTGAATCAGGGATAGATCGAATGTTCGCCATGCACTGAGATCACGTGATCATCATGTCCAGTGTGTGGTAGTAGGCTAGTCTCAGTGAATCAGGGATAGATCGAATGTTCGCCATGGACTGAGATCACGTGATCATCATGTCCACTGTGTGATAGTAGGCTAGTCTCAGTGAATCAGGGATAGATCGAATGTTCGCCATGGACTGATATCACGTGATCATCATGTCCACTGTGTGGTAGTAGGCTAGTCTCAGTGAATCAGGGATAGATCGAATGTTCGCCATGGACTGAGATCACGTGATCATCATGTCCAGTGTGTGGTAGTAGGCTAGTCTCAGTGAATCAGGGATAGATCGAATGTTCGCCATGGACTGAGATCACGTGATCATCATGTCCACTGTGTGGTAGTAGGCTAGTCTCAGTGAATCAGGGATAGATCGAATGTTCGCCATGGACTGAGATCACGTGATCATCATGTCCACTGTGTGGTAGTGGGCTAGTCTCAGTGAATCAGGGATAGATCGAATGTTCGCCATGCACTGAGATCACGTGATCATCATGCCCAGTGTGTGGTAGTAGGCTAGTCTCAGTGAATCAGGGATAGATCGAATGTTCGCCATGGACTGAGATCACGTGATCATCATGTCCAGTGTGTGGTAGTAGGCTAGTCTCAGTGAATCAGGGATAGATCGAATGTTCGCCATGGACTGAGATCACGTGATCATCATGTCCAGTGTGTGGTAGTAGGCTAGTCTCAGTGAATCAGGGATAGATCGAATGTTCGCCATGCACTGAGATCACGTGATCATCATGCCCAGTGTGTGGTAGTAGGCTAGTCTCAGTGAATCAGGGATAGATCGAATGTTCGTCATGGACTGAGATCACGTGATCATCATGTCCAGTGTGTGGTAGTAGGCTAGTCTCAGTGAATCTGGGATAGATCGAATGTTCGCCATGGACTGAGATCACGTGATCATCATGTCCACTGTGTGATAGTAGGCTAGTCTCAGTGAATCAGGGATAGATCGAATGTTCGCCATGGACTGAGATCACGTGATCATCATGTCCAGTGTGTGGTAGTAGGCTAGTCTCAGTGAATCAGGGATAGATCGAATGTTCGCCATGGACTGAGATCACGTGATCATCATGTCCAGTGTGTGGTAGTAGGCTAGTCTCAGTGAATCAGGGATAGATCGAATGTTCGCCATGGACTGAGATCACGTGATCATCATGTCCAGTGTGTGATAGTAGGCTAGTCTCAGTGAATCAGGGATAGATCGAATGTTCGCCATGCACTGAGATCACGTGATCATCATGTCCAGTGTGTGGTAGTAGGCTAGTCTCAGTGAATCAGGGATAGATCGAATGTTCGCCATGGACTAAGATCACGTGATCATCATGTCCAGTGTGTGGTAATAGGCTAGTCTCAGTGAATCAGGGATAGATCGAATGTTCGCCATGGACTGAGATCACGTGATCATCATGTCCAGTGTGTGGTAGTAGGCTGGTCTCAGTGAATCAGGGATAGATCGAATGTTCGCCATGGACTGAGATCACGTGATCATCATTTCCAGTGTGTGGTAGTAGGCTAGTCTCAGTGAATCAGGGATAGATCGAATGTTCGCCATGGACTGAGATCACGTGATCATCATGTCCAGTGTGTGGTAGTAGGCTAGTCTCAGTGAATCAGGGATAGATCGAATGTTCGCCATGGACTGAGATCACGTGATCATCATGTCCAGTGTGTGGTAGTAGGCTAGTCTCAGTGAATCAGGGATAGATCGAATGTTCGCCATGGACTGAGATCACGTGATCATCATGTCCAGTGTGTGGTAGTAGGCTAGTCTCAGTGAATCAGGGATAGATCGAATGTTCGCCATGCACTGAGATCACGTGATCATCATGTCCACTGTGTGGTAGTAGGCTAGTCTCAGTGAATCAGGGATAGATCGAATGTTCGCCATGGACTGAGATCACGTGATCATCATGTCCACTGTGTGGTAGTAGTAGGCTAGTCTCAGTGAATCAGGGATAGATCGAATGTTCGCCATGGACTGAGATCACGTGATCATCATGTCCAGTGTGTGGTAGTAGGCTGGTCTCAGTGAATCAGGGATAGATCGAATGTTCGCCATGGACTGAGATCACGTGATCATCATGTCCAGTGTGTGGTAGTAGGCTAGTCTCAGTGAATCAGGGATAGATCGAATGTTCGCCATGGACTGAGATCACGTGATCATCATGTCCAGTGTGTGGTAGTAGGCTAGTCTCTGTGAATCAGGGATAGATCGAATGTTCGCCATGGACTGAGATCACGTGATCATCATGTCCAGTGTGTGGTAGTAGGCTAGTCTCAGTGAATCAGGGATAGATCGAATGTTCGCCATGGACTGAGATCACGTGATCATCATGTCCAGTGTGTGGTAGTAGGCTGGTCTCAGTGAATCAGGGATAGATCGAATGTTCGCCATGGACTGAGATCACGTGATCATCATGTCCAGTGTGTGGTAGTAGGCTGGTCTCAGTGAATCAGGGATAGATCGAATGTTCGCCATGGACTGAGATCACGTGATCATCATGTCCAGTGTGTGGTAGTAGGCTAGTCTCTGTGAATCAGGGATAGATCGAATGTTCGCCATGGACTGAGATCACGTGATCATCATGTCCAGTGTGTGGTAGTAGGCTAGTCTCAGTGAATCAGGGGTAGATCGAATGTTCGCCATGGACTGAGATCACGTGATCATCATGTCCAGTGTGTGGTAGTAGGCTAGTCTCAGTGAATCAGGGATAGATCGAATGTTCGCCATGCACTGAGATCACGTGATCATCATGTCCAGTGTGTGGTAGTAGGCTAGTCTCAGTGAATCAGGGATAGATCGAATGTTCGCCATGGACTGAGATCACGTGATCATCATGTCCACTGTGTGGTAGTAGGCCAGTCTCAGTGAATCAGGGATAGATCGAATGTTAGCCATGGACTGAGATCACGTGATCATTATGTCCAGTGTGTGATAGTAGGCTAGTCTCAGTGAATCAGGGATAGATCGAATGTTCGTCATGGACTGAGATCACGTGATCATCATGTCCACTGTGTGGTAGTAGGCTAGTCTCAGTGAATCAGGGATAGATCGAATGTTCGCCATGGACTGAGATCACGTGATCATCATGTCCACTGTGTGATAGTAGGCTAGTCTCAGTGAATCAGGGATAGATCGAATGTTCGCCATGGACTGAGATCACGTGATCATCATGTCCAGTGTGTGGTAGTAGGCTAGTCTCAGTGAATCAGGGATAGATCGAATGTTCGCCATGCACTGAGATCACGTGATCATCATGTCCACTGTGTGGTAGTAGGCTAGTCTCAGTGAATCAGGGATAGATCGAATGTTCGCCATGGACTGAGATCACGTGATCATCATGTCCACTGTGTGGTAGTAGGCTAGTCTCATTGAATCAGGGATAGATCGAATGTTCGCCATGGACTGAGATCACGTGATCATCATGTCCAGTGTGTGTTAGTAGGCTAGTCTCAGTGAATCAGGGATAGATCGAATGTTCGCCATGGACTGAGATCACGTGATCATCATGTCCACTGTGTGGTAGTAGGCTAGTCTCAGTGAATCAGGGATAGATCGAATGTTCGCCATGGACTGAGATCACGTGATCATCATGTCCACTGTGTGGTAGTAGGCTAGTCTCAGTGAATCAGGGATAGATCGAATGTTCGCCATGGACTGAGATCACGTGATCATCATGTCCAGTGTGTGGTAGTAGGCTAGTCTCAGTGAATCAGGGATAGATCGAATGTTCGCCATGCACTGAGATCACGTGATCATCATGTCCACTGTGTGGTAGTAGGCTAGTCTCAGTGAATCAGGGATAGATCGAATGTTCGCCATGGACTGAGATCACGTGATCATCATGTCCAGTGTGTGGTAGTAGGCTAGTCTCTGTGAATCAGGGATAGATCGAATGTTCGCCATGGACTGAGATCACGTGATCATCATGTCCAGTGTGTGGTAGTAGGCTAGTCTCAGTGAATCAGGGGTAGATCGAATGTTCGCCATGGACTGAGATCACGTGATCATCATGTCCAGTGTGTGGTAGTAGGCTAGTCTCAGTGAATCAGGGATAGATCGAATGTTCGCCATGCACTGAGATCACGTGATCATCATGTCCAGTGTGTGTTAGTAGGCTAGTCTCAGTGAATCAGGGATAGATCGAATGTTCGCCATGGACTGAGATCACGTGATCATCATGTCCACTGTGTGGTAGTAGGCTAGTCTCAGTGAATCAGGGATAGATCGAATGTTCGCCATGGACTGAGATCACGTGATCATCATGTCCAGTGTGTGGTAGTAGGCTGGTCTCAGTGAATCAGGGATAGATCGAATGTTCGCCATGGACTGAGATCACGTGATCATCATGTCCACTGTGTGGTAGTAGGCTAGTCTCAGTGAATCAGGGATAGATCGAATGTTCGCCATGGACTGAGATCACGTGATCATCATGTCCACTGTGTGGTAGTAGGCTAGTGTTAGTGAATCAGGGATAGATCGAATGTTCGCCATGGACTGAGATCACGTGATCATCATGTCCAGTGTGTGGTAGTAGGCTAGTCTCAGTGAATCAGGGATAGATCGAATGTTCGCCATGGACTGAGATCACGTGATCATCATGTCCACTGTGTGGTAGTAGGCTAGTCTCAGTGAATCAGGGATAGATCGAATGTTCGCCATGGACTGAGATCACGTGATCATCATGTCCACTGTGTGGTAGTAGGCTAGTCTCAGTGAATCAGGGATAGATCGAATGTTCGCCATGGACTGAGATCACGTGATCATCATGTCCATTGTGTGGTAGTAGGCTAGTCTCTGTGAATCAGGGATAGATCGAATGTTCGCCATGGACTGAGATCACGTGATCATCATGTCCAGTGTGTGGTAGTAGGCTAGTCTCAGTGTATCAGGGATAGATCGAATGTTCGCCATGCACTGAGATCACGTGATCATCATGTCCAGTGTGTGGTAGTAGGCTAGTCTCAGTGAATCAGGGATAGATCGAATGTTCGCCATGGACTGAGATCACGTGATCATCATGTCCAGTGTGTGGTAGTAGGCTAGTCTCAGTGAATCAGGGATAGATCGAATGTTCGCCATGGACTGAGATCACGTGATCATCATGTCCACTGTGTGGTAGTAGGCTAGTCTCAGTGAATCAGGGATAGATCGAATGTTCGCCATGGACTGAGATCACGTGATCATCATGTCCATTGTGTGGTAGTAGGCTAGTCTCTGTGAATCAGGGATAGATCGAATGTTCGCCATGGACTGAGATCACGTGATCATCATGTCCAGTGTGTGGTAGTAGGCTAGTCTCAGTGTATCAGGGATAGATCGAATGTTCGCCATGGACTGAGATCACGTGATCATCATGTCCAGTGTGTGGTAGTAGGCTAGTCTCAGTGAATCAGGGATAGATCGAATGTTCGCCATGGACTGAGATCACGTGATCATCATGTCCAGTGTGTGGTAGTAGGCTAGTCTCAGTGAATCAGGGATAGATCGAATGTTCGCCATGGACTGAGATCACGTGATCATCATGTCCACTGTGTGGTAGTAGGCTAGTCTCAGTGAATCAGGGATAGATCGAATGTTCGCCATGGACTGAGATCACGTGATCATCATGTCCAGTGTGTGGTAGTAGGCTAGTCTCAGTGAATCAGGGATAGATCGAATGTTCGCCATGAACTGAGATCACGTGATCATCATGTCCACTGTGTGGTAGTAGGCTAGTCTCAGTGAATCAGGGATAGATCGAATGTTCGCCATGGACTGAGATCACGTGATCATCATGTCCAGTGTGTGGTAGTAGGCTAGTCTCAGTGAATCAGGGATAGATCGAATGTTCGCCATGGACTGAGATCACGTGATCATCATGTCCAGTGTGTGGTAGTAGGCTATTGTCAGTGAATCAGGGATAGATCGAATGTTCGCCATGGACTGAGATCACGTGATCATCATGTCTACTGTGTGGTAGTAGGCTAGTCTCAGTGAATCAGGGATAGATCGAATGTTCGCCATGGACTGAGATCACGTGATCATCATGTCCAGTGTGTGGTAGTAGGCTAGTCTCAGTGAATCAGGGATAAATCGAATGTTCGCCATGGACTGAGATCACGTGATCATCATGTCCACTGTGTGGTAGTAGGCTAGTCTCAGTGAATCAGGGATAGATCGAATGTTCGCCATGGACTGAGATCACGTGATCATCATGTCCACTGTGTGGTAGTAGGCTAGTCTCAGTGAATCAGGGATAGATCGAATGTTCGCCATGGACTGAGATCACGTGATCATCATGTCCAGTGTGTGGTAGTAGGCTAGTCTCAGTGAATCAGGGATAGATCGAATGTTCGCCATGGACTGAGATCACGTGATCATCATGTCCAGTGTGTGGTAGTAGGCTAGTCTCAGTGAATCAGGGATAGATCAAATGTTCGCCATGGACTGAGATCACGTGATCATTATGTCCAGTGTGTGATAGTAGGCTAGTCTCAGTGAATCAGGGATAGATCGAATGTTCGTCATGGACTGAGATCACGTGATCATCATGTCCAGTGTGTGGTAGTAGGCTAGTCTCAGTGAATCAGGGATAGATCGAATGTTCGCCATGGACTGAGATCACGTGATCATCATGTCCAGTGTGTGGTAGTAGGCTAGTCTCAGTGAATCAGGGATAGATCGAATGTTCGCCATGGACTGAGATCACGTGATCATCATGTCCATTGTGTGGTAGTAGGCTAGTCTCTGTGAATCAGGGATAGATCGAATGTTCGCCATGGACTGAGATCACGTGATCATCATGTCCAGTGTGTGGTAGTAGGCTAGTCTCAGTGAATCAGGGATAGATCGAATGTTCGCCATGGACTGAGATCACGTGATCATCATGTCCACTGTGTGGTAGTAGGCTAGTCTCAGTGAATCAGGGATAGATCGAATGTTCGCCATGGACTGAGATCACGTGATCATCATGTCCATTGTGTGGTAGTAGGCTAGTCTCAGTGAATCAGGGATAGATCGAATGTTCGCCATGGACTGAGATCACGTGATCATCATGTCCACTGTGTGGTGGTAGGCTAGTCTCAGTGAATCAGGGATAGATCGAATGTTCGCCATGGACTGAGATCACGTGATCATCATGTCCACTGTGTGGTAGTAGGCTAGTCTCAGTGAATCAGTGATAGATCGAATGTTCGCCATGGACTGAGATCACGTGATCATCATGTCTACTGTGTGGTAGTAGGCTAGTCTCAGTGAATCAGGGATAGATCGAATGTTCGCCATGAACTGAGATCACGTGATCATCATGTCCACTGTGTGGTAGTAGGCTAGTCTCAGTGAATCAGGGATAGATCGAATGTTCGCCATGGACTGAGATCACGTGATCATCATGTCCATTGTGTGGTAGTAGGCTAGTCTCAGTGAATCAGGGATAGATCGAATGTTCGCCATGGACTGAGATCACGTGATCATCATGTCCACTGTGTGGTAGTAGGCTAGTCTCAGTGAATCAGTGATAGATCGAATGTTCGCCATGGACTGAGATCACGTGATCATCATGTCTACTGTGTGGTAGTAGGCTAGTCTCAGTGAATCAGGGATAGATCGAATGTTCGCCATGGACTGAGATCACGTGATCATCATGTCCAGTGTGTGGTAGTAGGCTAGTCTCAGTGAATCAGGGATAGATCGAATGTTCGCCATGGACTGAGATCACGTGATCATCATGTCCATTGTGTGGTAGTAGGCTAGTCTCAGTGAATCAGGGATAGATCGAATGTTCGCCATGGACTGAGATCACGTGATCATCATGTCCAGTGTGTGGTAGTAGGCTAGTCTCAGTGAATCAGGGATAGATCGAATGTTCGCCATGGACTGAGATCACGTGATCATCATGTCCAGTGTGTGGTAGTAGGCTAGTCTCAGTGAATCAGGGATAGATCGAATGTTCGCCATGGACTGAGATCACGTGATCATCATGTCCACTGTGTGGTAGTAGGCTAGTCTCAGTGAATCAGGGATAGATCGAATGTTCGCCATGGACTGAGATCACGTGATCATCATGTCCACTGTGTGGTAGTAGGCTAGTCTCAGTGAATCAGGGATAGATCGAATGTTCGCCATGGACTGAGATCACGTGATCATCATGTCCACTGTGTGGTAGTAGGCTAGTCTCAGTGAATCAGGGATAGATCGAATGTTCGCCATGGACTGAGATCACGTGATCATCATGTCCAGTGTGTGGTAGTAGGCTAGTCTCAGTGAATCAGGGATAGATCGAATGTTCGCCATGGACTGAGATCACGTGATCATCATGTCCAGTGTGTGGTAGTAGGCTAGTGTTAGTGAATCAGGGATAGATCGAATGTTCGCCATGGACTGAGATCACGTGATCATCATGTCCAGTGTGTGGTAGTAGGCTAGTCTCAGTGAATCAGGGATAGATCGAATGTTCGCCATGGACTGAGATCACGTGATCATCATGTCCACTGTGTGGTGGTAGGCTAGTCTCAGTGAATCAGGGATAGATCGAATGTTCGCCATGGACTGAGATCACGTGATCATCATGTCCAGTGTGTGGTAGTAGGCTAGTCTCAGTGAATCAGGGATAGATCGAATGTTCGCCATGGACTGAGATCACGTGATCATCATGTCCATTGTGTGGTAGTAGGCTAGTCTCATTGAATCAGGGATAGATCGAATGTTCGCCATGGACTGAGATCACGTGATCATCATGTCCAGTGTGTGGTAGTAGGCTAGTCTCAGTGAATCAGGGATAGATCGAATGTTCGCCATGGACTGAGATCACGTGATCATCATGTCCAGTGTGTGATAGTAGGCTAGTCTCAGTGAATCTGGGATGGATCGAATGTTCGCCATGGACTGAGATCACGTGATCATCATGTCCAGTGTGTGGTAGTAGGCTAGTCTCAGTGAATCAGGGATAGATCGAATGTTCGCCATGGACTGAGATCACGTGATCATCATGTCCAGTGTGTGGTAGTAGGCTAGTCTCAGTGAATCAGGGATAGATCGAATGTTCGCCATGGACTGAGATCACGTGATCATCATGTCCAGTGTATGGTAGTAGGCTAGTCTCAGTGAATCAGGGATAGATCGAATGTTCGCCATGGACTGAGATCACGTGATCATCATGTCCAGTGTGTGATAGTAGGCTAGTCTCAGTGAATCAGGGATAGATCGAATGTTCGCCATGGACTGAGATCACGTGATCATCATGTCCACTGTGTGGTAGTAGGCTAGTCTCAGTGAATCAGGGATAGATCGAATGTTCGCCATGGACTGAGATCACGTGATCATCATGTCCAGTGTGTGTTAGTAGGCTAGTCTCAGTGAATCAGGGATAGATCGAATGTTCGCCATGGACTGAGATCACGTGATCATCATGTCCACTGTGTGGTAGTAGGCTAGTCTCAGTGAAAAAGGGATAGATCGAATGTTCGCCATGGACTGAGATCACGTGATCATCATGTCCAGTGTGTGGTAGTAGGCTAGTCTCAGTGAATCAGGGATAGATCGAATGTTCGCCATGGACTGAGATCACGTGATCATCATGTCCAGTGTGTGATAGTAGGCTAGTCTCAGTGAATCAGGGATAGATCGAATGTTCGCCATGGACTGAGATCACGTGATCATCATGTCCACTGTGTGGTAGTAGGCTAGTCTCAGTGAATCAGGGATAGATCGAATGTTCGCCATGGACTGAGATCACGTGATCATCATGTCCAGTGTGTGGTAGTAGGCTAGTCTCAGTGAATCAGGGATAGATCGAATGTTCGCCATGCACTGAGATCACGTGATCATCATGTCCATTGTGTGGTAGTAGGCTAGTCTCAGTGAATCAGGGATAGATCGAATGTTCGCCATGGACTGAGATCACGTGATCATCATGTCCATTGTGTGGTAGTAGGCTAGTCTCAGTGAATCAGGGATAGATCGAATGTTCGCCATGGACTGAGATCACGTGATCATCATGTCCACTGTGTGGTAGTAGGCTAGTGTCAGTGAATCAGGGATAGATCGAATGTTCGCCATGGAATGAGATCACGTGATCATCATGTCCACTGTGTGGTAGTAGGCTAGTCTCAGTGAATCAGGGATAGATCGAATGTTCGCCATGCACTGAGATCACGTGATCATCATGTCCAGTGTGTGGTAGTAGGCTAGTCTCAGTGAATCAGGGATAGATCGAATGTTCGCCATGGACTGAGATCACGTGATCATCATGTCCAGTGTGTGGTAGTAGGCTAGTCTCAGTGAATCAGGGATAGATCGAATGTTCGCCATGGACTGAGATCACGTGATCATCATGTCCACTGTGTGGTAGTAGGCTAGTCTCAGTGAATCAGGGATAGATCGAATGTTCGCCATGGACTGAGATCACGTGATCATAATGTCCACTGTGTGGTAGTAGGCTAGTCTCAGTGAATCAGGGATAGATCGAATGTTCGCCATGGACTGAGATCACGTGATCATCATGTCCAGTGTGTGGTAGTAGGCTAGTCTCAGTGAATCAGGGATAGATCGAATGTTCGCCATGGACTGAGATCACGTGATCATCATGTCCAGTGTGTGGTAGTAGGCTAGTCTCAGTGAATCAGGGATAGATCGAATGTTCGCCATGGACTGAGATCACGTGATCATCATGTCCAGTGTGTGGTAGTAGGCTAGTCTCAGTGAATCAGGGATAGATCGAATGTTCGCCATGGACTGAGATCACGTGATCATCATGCCCAGTGTGTGGTAGTAGGCTAGTCTCAGTGAATCAGGGATAGATCGAATGTTCGCCATGCACTGAGATCACGTGATCATCATGTCCAGTTTGTGGTAGTAGGCTAGTCTCAGTGAATCAGGGATAGATCGAATGTTCGCCATGGACTGAGATCACGTGATCATCATGTCCACTGTGTGGTAGTAGGCTAGTCTCAGTGAATCAGGGATAGATCGAATGTTCGCCATGGACTGAGATCACGTGATCATCATGTCCACTGTGTGGTAGTAGGCTAGTCTCAGTGAATCAGGGATAGATCGAATGTTCGCCATGGACTGAGATCACGTGATCATCATGTCCACTGTGTGGTAGTAGGCTAGTCTCAGTGAATCAGGGATAGATCGAATGTTCGCCATGGACTGAGATCACGTGATCATCATGTCCACTGTGTGGTAGTAGGCTAGTCTCAGTGAATCAGGGATAGATCGAATGTTCGCCATGGACTGAGATCACGTGATCATCATGTCCAGTGTGTGGTAGTAGGCTAGTCTCAGTGAATCAGGGATAGATCGAATGTTCGCCATGGACTGAGATCACGTGATCATCATGTCCAGTGTGTGGTAGTAGGCTAGTCTCAGTGAATCAGGGATAGATCGAATGTTCGCCATGGACTGAGATCACGTGATCATCATGTCCACTGTGTGGTAGTAGGCTAGTCTCAGTGAATCAGGGATAGATCGAATGTTCGCCATGGACTGAGATCACGTGATCATCATGTCCAGTGTGTGGTAGTAGGCTAGTCTCAGTGAATCAGGGATAGATCGAATGTTCGCCATGGACTGAGATCACGTGATCATCATGTCCACTGTGTGGTAGTAGGCTAGTCTCAGTGAATCAGGGATAGATCGAATGTTCGCCATGGACTTAGATCACGTGATCATCATGCCCAGTGTGTGTTAGTAGGCTAGTCTCAGTGAATCAGGGATAGATCGAATGTTCGCCATGGACTGAGATCACGTGATCATCATGTCCAGTGTGTGGTAGTAGGCTAGTCTCAGTGAATCAGGGATAGATCGAATGTTCGCCATGGACTGAGATCACGTGATCATCATGCCCAGTGTGTGGTAGTAGGCTAGTCTCAGTGAATCAGGGATAGATCGAATGTTCGCCATGGACTGAGATCACGTGATCATCATGTCCAGTGTGTGGTAGTAGGCTAGTCTCAGTGAATCAGGGATAGATCGAATGTTCGCCATGGACTGAGATCACGTGATCATCATGTCCACTGTGTGGTAGTAGGCTAGTCTCAGTGAATCAGGGATAGATCGAATGTTCGCCATGGACTGAGATCACGTGATCATCATGTCCACTGTGTGGTAGTAGGCTAGTCTCAGTGAATCAGGGATAGATCGAATGTTCGCCATGGACTGAGATCACGTGATCATCATGTCCAGTGTGTGGTAGTAGGCTAGTCTCAGTGAATCAGGGATAGATCGAATGTTCGCCATGGACTGAGATCACGTGATCATCATGTCCACTGTGTGGTAGTAGGCTAGTCTCAGTGAATCAGGGATAGATCGAATGTTCGCCATGGACTGAGATCACGTGATCATCATGTCCAGTGTGTGGTAGTAGGCTAGTCTCAGTGAATCAGGGATAGATCGAATGTTCGCCATGGACTGAGATCACGTGATCATCATGCCCAGTGTGTGGTAGTAGGCTAGTCTCAGTGAATCAGGGATAGATCGAATGTTCGCCATGGACTGAGATCACGTGATCATCATGTCCATTGTGTGGTAGTAGGCTAGTCTCAGTGAATCAGGGATAGATCGAATGTTCGCCATGGACTGAGATCACGTGATCATCATGTCCAGTGTGTGGTAGTAGGCTAGTCTCAGTGGATCTGGGATAGATCGAATGTTCGCCATGGACTGAGATCACGTGATCATCATGTCCAGTGTGTGGTAGTAGGCTAGTCTCAGTGAATCAGGGATAGATCGAATGTTCGCCATGGACTGAGATCACGTGATCATCATGCCCAGTGTGTGGTAGTAGGCTAGTCTCAGTGAATCAGGGATAGATCGAATGTTCGCCATGGACTGAGATCACGTGATCATCATGTCCACTGTGTGGTAGTAGGCTAGTCTCAGTGAATCAGGGATAGATCGAATGTTCGCCATGGACTGAGATCACGTGATCATCATGTCCAGTGTGTGGTAGTAGGCTAGTCTCAGTGAATCAGGGATAGATCGAATGTTCGCCATGGACTGAGATCACGTGATCATCATGTCCACTGTGTGGTAGTAGGCTAGTCTCAGTGAATCAGGGATAGATCGAATGTTCGCCATGGACTGAGATCACGTGATCATCATGTCCACTGTGTGGTAGTAGGCTAGTCTCAGTGAATCAGGGATAGATCGAATGTTCGCCATGGACTGAGATCACGTGATCATCATGCCCAGTGTGTGGTAGTAGGCTAGTCTCAGTGAATCAGGGATAGATCGAATGTTCGCCATGGACTGAGATCACGTGATCATCATGTCCAGTGTGTGGTAGTAGGCTAGTCTCAGTGAATCAGGGATAGATCGAATGTTCGCCATGGACTGAGATCACGTGATCATCATGTCCAGTGTGTGGTAGTAAGCTAGTCTCAGTGAATCAGGGATAGATCGAATGTTCGCCATGGACTGAGATCACGTGATCATCATGTCCATTGTGTGGTAGTAGGCTAGTCTCAGTGAATCAGGGATAGATCGAATGTTCGCCATGGACTGAGATCACGTGATCATCATGTCCATTGTGTGGTAGTAGGCTAGTCTCAGTGAATCAGGGATAGATCGAATGTTCGCCATGGACTGAGATCACGTGATCATCATGTCCACTGTGTGGTAGTAGGCTAGTGTCAGTGAATCAGGGATAGATCGAATGTTCGCCATGGACTGAGATCACGTGATCATCATGTCCACTGTGTGGTAGTAGGCTAGTCTCAGTGAATCAGGGATAGATCGAATGTTCGCCATGCACTGAGATCACGTGATCATCATGTCCAGTGTGTGGTAGTAGGCTAGTCTCAGTGAATCAGGGATAGATCGAATGTTCGCCATGGACTGAGATCACGTGATCATCATGTCCACTGTGTGGTAGTAGGCTAGTCTCAGTGAATCAGGGATAGATCGAATGTTCGCCATGGACTGAGATCACGTGATAATCATGTCCACTGTGTGATGGTAGGCTAGTCTCAGTGAATCAGGGATAGATCGAATGTTCGCCATGGACTGAGATCACGTGATCATCATGTCCAGTGTGTGGTAGTAGGCTAGTCTCAGTGAATCAGGGATAGATCGAATGTTCGCCATGGACTGAGATCACGTGATCATCATGTCCATTGTGTGGTAGTAGGCTAGTCTCAGTGAATCAGGGATAGATCGAATGTTCGCCATGGACTGAGATCACGTGATCATCATGTCCAGTGTGTGGTAGTAGGCTAGTCTCAGTGAATCAGGGATAGATCGAATGTTCGCCATGCACTGAGATCACGTGCTCATCATGTCCAGTGTGTGGTAGTAGGCTAGTCTCAGTGAATCAGGGATAGATCGAATGTTCGCCATGGACTGAGATCACGTGATCATCATGTCCAGTGTGTGGTAGTAGGCTAGTCTCAGTGAATCAGGGATAGATCGAATGTTCGCCATGGACTGAGATCACGTGATCATCATGTCCACTGTGTGGTAGTAGGCTAGTCTCAGTGAATCAGGGATAGATCGAATGTTCGCCATGGACTGAGATCACGTGATCATAATGTCCACTGTGTGGTAGTAGGCTAGTCTCAGTGAATCAGGGATAGATCGAATGTTCGCCATGGACTGAGATCACGTGATCATCATGTCCAGTGTGTGGTAGTAGGCTAGTCTCAGTGAATCAGGGATAGATCGAATGTTCGCCATGGACTGAGATCACGTGATCATCATGTCCAGTGTGTGGTAGTAGGCTAGTCTCAGTGAATCAGGGATAGATCGAATGTTCGCCATGGACTGAGATCACGTGATCATAATGTCCACTGTGTGGTAGTAGGCTAGTCTCAGTGAATCAGGGATAGATCGAATGTTCGCCATGGACTGAGATCACGTGATCATCATGTCCAGTGTGTGGTAGTAGGCTAGTCTCAGTGAATCAGGGATAGATCGAATGTTCGCCATGGACTGAGATCACGTGATCATCATGTCCAGTGTGTGGTAGTAGGCTAGTCTCAGTGAATCAGGGATAGATCGAATGTTCGCCATGGACTGAGATCACGTGATCATCATGTCCAGTGTGTGGTAGTAGGCTAGTCTCAGTGAATCAGGGATAGATCGAATGTTCGCCATGGACTGAGATCACGTGATCATCATGCCCAGTGTGTGGTAGTAGGCTAGTCTCAGTGAATCAGGGATAGATCGAATGTTCGCCATGCACTGAGATCACGTGATCATCATGTCCAGTGTGTGGTAGTAGGCTAGTCTCAGTGAATCAGGGATAGATCGAATGTTCGCCATGGACTGAGATCACGTGATCATCATGTCCACTGTGTGGTAGTAGGCTAGTCTCAGTGAATCAGGGATAGATCGAATGTTCGCCATGGACTGAGATCACGTGATCATCATGTCCACTGTGTGGTAGTAGGCTAGTCTCAGTGAATCAGGGATAGATCGAATGTTCGCCATGGACTGAGATCACGTGATCATCATGTCCACTGTGTGGTAGTAGGCTAGTCTCAGTGAATCAGGGATAGATCGAATGTTCGCCATGGACTGAGATCACGTGATCATCATGCCCAGTGTGTGGTAGTAGGCTAGTCTCAGTGAATCAGGGATAGATCGAATGTTCGCCATGGACTGAGATCACGTGATCATCATGTCCAGTGTGTGGTAGTAGGCTAGTCTCAGTGAATCAGGGATAGATCGAATGTTCGCCATGGACTGAGATCACGTGATCATCATGCCCAGTGTGTGGTAGTAGGCTAGTCTCAGTGAATCAGGGATAGATCGAATGTTCGCCATGGACTGAGATCACGTGATCATCATGTCCAGTGTGTGGTAGTAGGCTAGTCTCAGTGAATCAGGGATAGATCGAATGTTCGCCATGGACTGAGATCACGTGATCATCATGTCCACTGTGTGGTAGTAGGCTAGTCTCAGTGAATCAGGGATAGATCGAATGTTCGCCATGGACTGAGATCACGTGATCATCATGTCCACTGTGTGGTAGTAGGCTAGTCTCAGTGAATCAGGGATAGATCGAATGTTCGCCATGGACTGAGATCACGTGATCATCATGCCCAGTGTGTGGTAGTAGGCTAGTCTCAGTGAATCAGGGATAGATCGAATGTTCGCCATGGACTGAGATCACGTGATCATCATGTCCAGTGTGTGGTAGTAGGCTAGTCTCAGTGAATCAGGGATAGATCGAATGTTCGCCATGGACTGAGATCACGTGATCATCATGTCCAGTGTGTGGTAGTAAGCTAGTCTCAGTGAATCAGGGATAGATCGAATGTTCGCCATGGACTGAGATCACGTGATCATCATGTCCATTGTGTGGTAGTAGGCTAGTCTCAGTGAATCAGGGATAGATCGAATGTTCGCCATGGACTGAGATCACGTGATCATCATGTCCATTGTGTGGTAGTAGGCTAGTCTCAGTGAATCAGGGATAGATCGAATGTTCGCCATGGACTGAGATCACGTGATCATCATGTCCACTGTGTGGTAGTAGGCTAGTCTCAGTGAATCAGGGATAGATAGAATGTTCGCCATGGACTGAGATCACGTGATCATCATGTCCACTGTGTGGTAGTAGGCTAGTCTCAGTGAATCAGGGATAGATCGAATGTTCGCCATGGACTGAGATCACGTGATCATCATGTCCAGTGTGTGGTAGTAGGCTAGTCTCAGTGAATCAGGGATAGATCGAATGTTCGCCATGGACTGAGATCACGTGATCATCATGTCCACTGTGTGGTAGTAGGCTAGTCTCAGTGAATCAGGGATAGATCGAATGTTCGCCATGGACTGAGATCACGTGATCATCATGTCCAGTGTGTGGTAGTAGGCTAGTCTCAGTGAATCAGGGATAGATCGAATGTTCGCCATGGACTGAGATCACGTGATCATCATGTCCAGTGTGTGGTAGTAGGCTAGTCTCAGTGAATCAGGGATAGATCGAATGTTCGCCATGGACTGAGATCACGTGATCATCATGTCCAGTGTGTGGTAGTAGGCTAGTCTCAGTGAATCAGGGATAGATCGAATGTTCGCCATGGACTGAGATCACGTGATCATCATGTCCAGTGTGTGGTAGTAGGCTAGTCTCAGTGAATCAGGGATAGATCGAATGTTCGCCATGGACTGAGATCACGTGATCATCATGTCCACTGTGTGGTAGTAGGCTAGTGTCAGTGAATCAGGGATAGATCGAATGTTCGCCATGGACTGAGATCACGTGATCATCATGTCCACTGTGTGGTAGTAGGCTAGTCTCAGTGAATCAGGGATAGATCGAATGTTCGCCATGCACTGAGATCACGTGATCATCATGTCCAGTGTGTGGTAGTAGGCTAGTCTCAGTGAATCAGGGATAGATCGAATGTTCGCCATGGACTGAGATCACGTGATCATCATGTCCACTGTGTGGTAGTAGGCTAGTCTCAGTGAATCAGGGATAGATCGAATGTTCGCCATGGACTGAGATCACGTGATAATCATGTCCACTGTGTGATGGTAGGCTAGTCTCAGTGAATCAGGGATAGATCGAATGTTCGCCATGGACTGAGATCACGTGATCATCATGTCCAGTGTGTGGTAGTAGGCTAGTCTCAGTGAATCAGGGATAGATCGAATGTTCGCCATGGACTGAGATCACGTGATCATCATGTCCATTGTGTGGTAGTAGGCTAGTCTCAGTGAATCAGGGATAGATCGAATGTTCGCCATGGACTGAGATCACGTGATCATCATGTCCAGTGTGTGGTAGTAGGCTAGTCTCAGTGAATCAGGGATAGATCGAATGTTCGCCATGGACTGAGATCACGTGATCATCATGTCCAGTGTGTGGTAGTAGGCTAGTCTCAGTGAATCAGGGATAGATCGAATGTTCGCCATGGACTGAGATCACGTGATCATCATGTCCAGTGTGTGGTAGTAGGCTGGTCTCAGTGAATCAGGGATAGATCGAATGTTCGCCATGGACTGAGATCACGTGATCATCATGTCCAGTGTGTGGTAGTAGGCTAGTCTCAGTGAATCAGGGATAGATCGAATGTTCGCCATGCACTGAGATCACGTGATCATCATGTCCATTGTGTGGTAGTAGGCTAGTCTCAGTGAATCAGGGATAGATCGAATGTTCGCCATGGACTGAGATCACGTGATCATCATGTCCAGTGTGTGGTAGTAGGCTAGTCTCAGTGAATCAGGGATAGATCGAATGTTCGCCATGGACTGAGATCACGTGATCATCATGTCCAGTGTGTGGTAGTAGGCTAGTCTCAGTGAATCAGGGATAGATCGAATGTTCGCCATGCACTGAGATCACGTGATCATCATGTCCATTGTGTGGTAGTAGGCTAGTCTCAGTGAATCAGGGATAGATCGAATGTTCGCCATGGACTGAGATCACGTGATCATCATGTCCACTGTGTGGTAGTAGGCTAGTGTCAGTGAATCAGGGATAGATCGAATGTTCGCCATGCACTGAGATCACGTGATCATCATGTCCATTGTGTGGTAGTAGGCTAGTCTCAGTGAATCAGGGATAGATCGAATGTTCGCCATGGACTGAGATCACGTGATCATCATGTCCACTGTGTGGTAGTAGGCTAGTCTCAGTGAATCAGGGGTAGATCGAATGTTCGCCATGGACTGAGATCACGTGATCATCATGTCCAGTGTGTGGTAGTAGGCTAGTCTCAGTGAATCAGGGATAGATCGAATGTTCGCCATGGACTGAGATCACGTGATCATCATGTCCAGTGTGTGGTAGTAGGCTAGTCTCAGTGAATCAGGGATAGATCGAATGTTCGCCATGGACTGAGATCACGTGATCATCATGTCCACTGTGTGGTAGTAGGCTAGTCTCAGTGAATCAGGGATAGATCGAATGTTCGCCATGGACTGAGATCACGTGATCATCATGTCCACTGTGTGGTAGTAGGCTAGTCTCAGTGAATCAGGGATAGATCGAATGTTCGCCATGGACTGAGATCACGTGATCATCATGTCCAGTGTGTGGTAGTAGGCTAGTCTCAGTGAATCAGGGATAGATCGAATGTTCGCCATGGACTGAGATCACGTGATCATCATGTCCACTGTGTGGTAGTAGGCTAGTCTCAGTGAATCAGGGATAGATCGAATGTTCGCCATGGACTGAGATCACGTGATCATCATGTCCAGTGTGTGGTAGTAGGCTAGTCTCAGTGAATCAGGGATAGATCGAATGTTCGCCATGGACTGAGATCACGTGATCATCATGTCCACTGTGTGGTAGTAGGCTAGTCTCAGTGAATCAGGGATAGATCGAATGTTCGCCATGGACTGAGATCACGTGATCATCATGTCCACTGTGTGGTAGTCGGCTAGTCTCAGTGAATCAGGGATAGATCGAATGTTCGCCATGGACTGAGATCACGTGATCATCATGTCCAGTGTGTGGTAGTAGGCTAGTCTCAGTAAATCAGGGATAGATCGAATGTTCGCCATGGACTGAGATCACGTGATCATCATGTCCACTGTGTGGTAGTAGGCTAGTCTCAGTGAATCAGGGATAGATCGAATGTTCGCCATGGACTGAGATCACGTGATCATCATGTCCAGTGTGTGGTAGTAGGCTAGTCTCAGTGAATCAGGGATAGATCGAATGTTCGCCATGGACTGAGATCACGTGATCATCATGTCCAGTGTGTGGTAGTAGGCTAGTCTCAGTGAATCAGGGATAGATCGAATGTTCGCCATGGACTGAGATCACGTGATCATCATGTCCAGTGTGTGGTAGTAGGCTAGTCTCAGTGAATCAGGGATAGATCGAATGTTCGCCATGGACTGAGATCACGTGATCATCATGTCCAGTGTGTGGTAGTAGGCTAGTCTCAGTGAATCAGGGATAGATCGAATGTTCGCCATGGACTGAGATCACGTGATCATCATGTCCAGTGTGTGGTAGTAAGCTAGTCTCAGTGAATCAGGGATAGATCGAATGTTCGCCATGGACTGAGATCACGTGATCATCATGTCCAGTGTGTGGTAGTAGGCTAGTCTCAGTGAATCAGGGATAGATCGAATGTTCGCCATGGACTGAGATCACGTGATCATCATGTCCAGTGTGTGGTAGTAGGCTAGTCTCAGTGAATCAGGGATAGATCGAATGTTCGCCATGGACTGAGATCACGTGATCATCATGTCCAGTGTGTGGTAGTAGGCTAGTCTCAGTGAATCAGGGATAGATCGAATGTTCGCCATGGACTGAGATCACGTGATCATCATGTCCACTGTGTGGTAGTAGGCTAGTCTCAGTGAATCAGGGATAGATCGAATGTTCGCCATGGACTGAGATCACGTGATCATCATGTCCAGTGTGTGGTAGTAGGCTAGTCTCAGTGAATCAGGGATAGATCGAATGTTCGCCATGGACTGAGATCACGTGATCATCATGTCCACTGTGTGGTAGTAGGCTAGTCTCAGTGAATCAGGGATAGATCGAATGTTCGCCATGGACTGAGATCACGTGATCATCATGTCCAGTGTGTGGTAGTGGGCTAGTCTCAGTGAATCAGGGATAGATCGAATGTTCGCCATGGACTGAGATCACTTGATCATCATGTCCAGTGTGTGGTAGTAGGCTAGTCTCAGTGAATCAGGGATAGATCGAATGTTCGCCATGGACTGAGATCACGTGATCATCATGTCCACTGTGTGGTAGTAGGCTAGTCTCAGTGAATCAGGGATAGATCGAATGTTCGCCATGGACTGAGATCACGTGATCATCATGTCCAGTGTGTGGTAGTAGGCTAGTCTCAGTGAATCAGGGATAGATCGAATGTTCGCCATGGACTGAGATCACGTGATCATCATGTCCAGTGTGTGGTAGTACGCTAGTCTCAGTGAATCAGGGATAGATCGAATGTTCGCCATGGACTGAGATCACGTGATCATCATGTCCAGTGTGTGGTAGTAGGCTAGTCTCAGTGAATCAGGGATAGATCGAATGTTCGCCATGGACTGAGATCACGTGATCATAATGTCCACTGTGTGGTAGTAGGCTAGTCTCAGTGAATCAGGGATAGATCGAATGTTCGCCATGGACTGAGATCACGTGATCATCATGTCCACTGTGTGGTAGTAGGCTAGTCTCAGTGAATCAGGGATAGATCGAATGTTCGCCATGGACTGAGATCACGTGATCATCATGTCCAGTGTGTGGTAGTGGGCTAGTCTCAGTGAATCAGGGATAGATCGAATGTTCGCCATGGACTGAGATCACTTGATCATCATGTCCAGTGTGTGGTAGTAGGCTAGTCTCAGTGAATCAGGGATAGATCGAATGTTCGCCATGGACTGAGATCACGTGATCATCATGTCCACTGTGTGGTAGTAGGCTAGTCTCAGTGAATCAGGGATAGATCGAATGTTCGCCATGGACTGAGATCACGTGATCATCATGTCCAGTGTGTGGTAGTAGGCTAGTCTCAGTGAATCAGGGATAGATCGAATGTTCGCCATGGACTGAGATCACGTGATCATCATGTCCACTGTGTGGTAGTAGGCTAGTCTCAGTGAATCAGGGATAGATCGAATGTTCGCCATGGACTGAGATCACGTGATCATCATGTCCAGTGTGTGGTAGTATGCTAGTCTCAGTGAATCAGGGATAGATCGAATGTTCGCCATGGACTGAGATCACGTGATCATAATGTCCACTGTGTGGTAGTAGGCTAGTCTCAGTGAATCAGGGATAGATCGAATGTTCGCCATGGACTGAGATCACGTGATCATCATGTCCACTGTGTGGTAGTAGGCTAGTCTCAGTGAATCAGGGATAGATCGAATGTTCGCCATGGACTGAGATCACGTGATCATCATGTCCAGTGTGTGGTAGTAGGCTAGTCTCAGTGAATCAGGGATAGATCGAATGTTCGCCATGGACTGAGATCACGTGATCATCATGTCCAGTGTGTGGTAGTAGGCTAGTCTCAGTGAATCAGGGATAGATCGAATGTTCGCCATGGACTGAGATCACGTGATCATCATGTCCAGTGTGTGATGGTAGGCTAGTCTCAGTGAATCAGGGATAGATCGAATGTTCGCCATGGACTGAGATCACGTGATCATCATGTCCAGTGTGTGGTAGTAGGCTAGTCTCAGTGAATCAGGGATAGATCGAATGTTCGCCATGGACTGAGATCACGTGATCATCATGTCCACTGTGTGGTAGTAGGCTAGTCTCAGTGAATCAGGGATAGATCGAATGTTCGCCATGGACTGAGATCACGTGATCATCATGTCCAGTGTGTGGTAGTAGGCTAGTCTCAGTGAATCAGGGATAGATCGAATGTTCGCCATGGACTGAGATCACGTGATCATCATGTCCACTGTGTGGTAGTAGGCTAGTCTCAGTGAATCAGGGATAGATCGAATGTTCGCCATGGACTGAGATCACGTGATCATCATGTCCACTGTGTGGTAGTAGGCTAGTCTCAGTGAATCAGGGATAGATCGAATGTTCGCCATGGACTGAGATCACGTGATCATCATGTCCATTGTGTGGTAGTAGGCTAGTCTCAGTGAATCAGGGATAGATCGAATGTTCGCCATGGACTGAGATCACGTGATCATCATGTCCATTGTGTGGTAGTAGGCTAGTCTCAGTGAATCAGGGATAGATCGAATGTTCGCCATGGACTGAGATCACGTGATCATCATGTCCAGTGTGTGGTAGTAGGCTAGTCTCAGTGAATCAGGGATAGATCGAATGTTCGCCATGGACTGAGATCACGTGATCATCATGTCCAGTGTGTGGTAGTAGGCTAGTCTCAGTGAATCAGGGATAGATCGAATGTTCGCCATGGACTGAGATCACGTGATCATCATGTCCACTGTGTGGTAGTAGGCTAGTCTCAGTGAATCAGGGATAGATCGAATGTTCGCCATGGACTGAGATCACGTGATCATCATGTCCAGTGTGTGGTAGTAGGCTAGTCTCAGTGAATCAGGGATAGATCGAATGTTCGCCATGGACTGAGATCACGTGATCATCATGTCCATTGTGTGGTAGTAGGCTAGTCTCAGTGAATCAGGGATAGATCGAATGTTCGCCATGGACTGAGATCACGTGATCATCATGTCCATTGTGTGGTAGTAGGCTAGTCTCAGTGAATCAGGGATAGATCGAATGTTCGCCATGGACTGAGATCACGTGATCATCATGTCCAGTGTGTGGTAGTAGGCTAGTCTCAGTGAATCAGGGATAGATCGAATGTTCGCCATGGACTGAGATCACGTGATCATCATGTCCAGTGTGTGGTAGTAGGCTAGTCTCAGTGAATCAGGGATAGATCGAATGTTCGCCATGGACTGAGATCACGTGATCATCATGTCCAGTGTGTGGTAGTAGGCTAGTCTCAGTGAATCAGGGATAGATCGAATGTTCGCCATGGACTGACATCACGTGATCATCATGTCCAGTGTGTGGTAGTAGGCTAGTCTCAGTGAATCAGGGATAGATCGAATGTTCGCCATGGACTGAGATCACGTGATCATCATGTCCAGTGTGTGGTAGTGGGCTAGTCTCAGTGAATCAGGGATAGATCGAATGTTCGCCATGGACTGAGATCACGTGATCATCATGTCCAGTGTGTGGTAGTAGGCTAGTCTCAGTGAATCAGGGATAGATCGAATGTTCGCCATGGACTGAGATCACGTGATCATCATGTCCACTGTGTGGTAGTAGGCTAGTCTCAGTGAATCAGGGATAGATCGAATGTTCGCCATGGACTGAGATCACGTGATCATCATGTCCAGTGTGTGGTAGTAGGCTAGTCTCAGTGAATCAGGGATAGATCGAATGTTCGCCATGGACTGAGATCACGTGATCATCATGTCCAGTGTGTGGTAGTAGGCTAGTCTCAGTTAATCAGGGATAGATCGAATGTTCGCCATGGACTGAGATCACGTGATCATCATGTCCACTGTGTGGTAGTAGGCTAGTCTCAGTGAATCAGGGATAGATCGAATGTTCGCCATGGACTGAGATCACGTGATCATCATGTCCACTGTGTGGTAGTAGGCTAGTCTCAGTGAATCAGGGATAGATCGAATGTTCGCCATAGACTGAGATCACGTGATCATCATGTCCACTGTGTGATAGTAGGCTAGTCTCAGTGAATCAGGGATAGATCGAATGTTCGCCATGGACTGAGATCACGTGATCATCATGTCCATTGTGTGGTAGTAGGCTAGTCTCAGTGAATCAGGGATAGATCGAATGTTCGCCATGGACTGAGATCACGTGATCATCATGTCCACTGTGTGGTAGTAGGCTAGTCTCAGTGAATCAGGGATAGATCGAATGTTCGCCATGGACTGAGATCACGTGATCATCATGTCCAGTGTGTGGTAGTAGGCTAGTCTCAGTGAATCAGGGATAGATCGAATGTTCGCCATGGACTGAGATCACGTGATCATCATGTCCACTGTGTGGTAGTAGGCTAGTCTCAGTGAATCAGGGATAGATCGAATGTTCGCCATGGACTGAGATCACGTGATCATCATGTCCACTGTGTGGTAGTAGGCTAGTCTCAGTGAATCAGGGATAGATCGAATGTTCGCCATGGACTGAGATCACGTGATCATGATGTCCAGTGTGTGGTAGTAGGCTAGTCTCAGTGAATCAGGGATAGATCGAATGTTCGCCATGGACTGAGATCACGTGATCATCATGTCCACTGTGTGGTAGTAGGCTAGTCTCAGTGAATCAGGGATAGATCGAATGTTCGCCATGGACTGAGATCACGTGATCATCATGTCCACTGTGTGGTAGTAGGCTAGTCTCAGTGAATCAGGGATAGATCGAATGTTCGCCATGGACTGAGATCACGTGATCATCATGTCCAGTGTGTGGTAGTAGGCTAGTCTCAGTGAATCAGGGATAGATCGAATGTTCGCCATGGACTGAGATCACGTGATCATAATGTCCACTGTGTGGTAGTAGGCTAGTCTCAGTGAATCAGGGATAGATCGAATGTTCGCCATGGACTGAGATCACGTGATCATCATGTCCACTGTGTGGTAGTAGGCTAGTCTCAGTGAATCAGGGATAGATCGAATGTTCGCCATGGACTGAGATCACGTGATCATCATGTCCAGTGTGTGGTAGTAGGCTAGTCTCAGTGAATCAGGGATAGATCGAATGTTCGCCATGGACTGAGATCACGTGATCATCATGTCCACTGTGTGGTAGTAGGCTAGTCTCAGTGAATCAGGGATAGATCGAATGTTCGCCATGGACTGAGATCACGTGATCATCATGTCCACTGTGTGGTAGTAGGCTAGTCTCAGTGAATCAGGGATAGATCGAATGTTCGCCATGGACTGAGATCACGTGATCATCATGTCCACTGTGTGGTAGTAGGCTAGTCTCAGTGAATCAGGGATAGATCGAATGTTCGCCATGGACTGAGATCACGTGATCATCATGTCTACTGTGTGGTAGTAGGCTAGTCTCAGTGAATCAGGGATAGATCGAATGTTCGCCATGGACTGACATCACGTGATCATCATGTCCACTGTGTGGTAGTAGGCTAGTCTCAGTGAATCAGGGATAGATCGAATGTTCGCCATGCACTGAGATCACGTGATCATCATGTCCAGTGTGTGGTAGTAGGCTAGTCTCAGTGAATCAGGGATAGATCGAATGTTCGCCATGGACTGAGATCACGTGATCATCATGTCCACTGTGTGGTAGTAGGCTAGTCTCAGTGAATCAGGGATAGATCGAATGTTCGCCATGGACTGAGATCACGTGATCATCATGTCCAGTGTGTGGTAGTAGGCTAGTCTCAGTGAATCAGGGATAGATCGAATGTTACCCATGGACTGAGATCACGTGATCATCATGTCCAGTGTGTGGTAGTAGGCTGGTCTCAGTGAATCAGGGATAGATCGAATGTTCGCCATGGACTGAGATCACGTGATCATCATGTCCACTGTGTGGTAGTAGGCTAGTCTCAGTGAATCAGGGATAGATCGAATGTTCGCCATGGACTGAGATCACGTGATCATCATGTCCAGTGTGTGGTAGTAAGCTAGTCTCAGTGAATCAGGGATAGATCGAATGTTCGCCATGGACTGAGATCACGTGATCATCATGTCCATTGTGTGGTAGTAGGCTAGTCTCAGTGAATCAGGGATAGATCGAATGTTCGCCATGGACTGAGATCACGTGATCATCATGTCCAGTGTGTGGTAGTAGGCTAGTCTCAGTGAATCAGGGATAGATCGAATGTTCGCCATGGACTGAGATCACGTGATCATCATGTCCAGTGTGTGGTAGTAGGCTAGTCTCAGTGAATCAGGGATAGATCGAATGTTCGCCATGGACTGAGATCACGTGATCATCATGTCCAGTGTGTGGTAGTAGGCTAGTCTCAGTGAATCAGGGATAGATCGAATGTTCGCCATGGACTGAGATCACGTGATCATCATGTCCAGTGTGTGGTAGTAGGCTAGTCTCAGTGAATCAGGGATAGATCGAATGTTCGCCATGGACTGAGATCACGTGATCATCATGTCCACTGTGTGGTAGTAGGCTAGTCTCAGTGAATCAGGGATAGATCGAATGTTCGCCATGCACTGAGATCACGTGATCATCATGTCCAGTGTGTGGTAGTAGGCTGGTCTCAGTGAATCAGGGATAGATCGAATGTTCGCCATGGACTGAGATCACGTGATCATCATGTCCAGTGTGTGGTAGTAGGCTAGTCTCAGTGAATCAGGGATAGATCGAATGTTCGCCATGGACTGAGATCACGTGATCATCATGTCCACTGTGTGGTAGTAGGCTAGTCTCAGTGAATCAGGGATAGATCGAATGTTCGCCATGGACTGAGATCACGTGATCATCATGTCCAGTGTGTGGTAGTAGGCTAGTCTCAGTGAATCAGGGATAGATCGAATGTTCGCCATGGACTGAGATCACGTGATCATCATGTCCATTGTGTGGTAGTAGGCTAGTCTCAGTGAATCAGGGATAGATCGAATGTTCGCCATGGACTGAGATCACGTGATCATCATGTCCAGTGTGTGGTAGTAGGCTAGTCTCAGTGAATCAGGGATAGATCGAATGTTCGCCATGGACTGAGATCACGTGATCATCATGTCCACTGTGTGGTAGTAGGCTAGTCTCAGTGAATCAGGGATAGATCGAATGTTCGCCATGGACTGAGATCACGTGATCATCATGTCCACTGTGTGGTAGTAGGCTAGTCTCAGTGAATCAGGGATAGATCGAATGTTCGCCATGGACTGAGATCACGTGATCATCATGTCCAGTGTGTGGTAGTAGGCTAGTCTCAGTGAATCAGGGATAGATCGAATGTTCGCCATGGACTGAGATCACGTGATCATCATGTCCACTGTGTGATGGTAGGCTAGTCTCAGTGAATCAGGGATAGATCGAATGTTCGCCATGGACTGAGATCACGTGATCATCATGTCCAGTGTGTGGTAGTAGGCTAGTCTCAGTGAATCAGGGATAGATCGAATGTTCGCCATGGACTGAGATCACGTGATCATCATGTCCAGTGTGTGATAGTAGGCTAGTCTCAGTGAATCAGGGATAGATCGAATGTTCGCCATGGACTGAGATCACGTGATCATCATGTCCAGTGTGTGGTAGTAGGCTAGTCTCAGTGAATCAGGGATAGATCGAATGTTCGCCATGGACTGAGATCACGTGATCATCATGTCCACTGTGTGATGGTAGGCTAGTCTCAGTGAATCAGGGATAGATCGAATGTTCGCCATGGACTGAGATCACGTGATCATCATGTCCAGTGTGTGGTAGTAGGCTAGTCTCAGTGAATCAGGGATAGATCGAATGTTCGCCATGGACTGAGATCACGTGATCATCATGTCCAGTGTGTGATAGTAGGCTAGTCTCAGTGAATCAGGGATAGATCGAATGTTCGCCATGGACTGAGATCACGTGATCATCATGTCCAGTGTGTGGTAGTAGGCTAGTCTCAGTGAATCAGGGATAGATCGAATGTTCGCCATTGACTGAGATCACGTGATCATCATGTCCAGTGTGTGGTAGTAGGCTAGTCTCAGTGAATCAGGGATAGATCGAATGTTCGCCATGGACTGAGATCACTTGATCATCATGTCCAGTGTGTGATGGTAGGCTAGTCTCAGTGAATCAGGGATAGATCGAATGTTCGCCATGGACTGAGATCACGTGATCATCATGTCCAGTGTGTGGTAGTAGGCTAGTCTCAGTGAATCAGGGATAGATCGAATGTTCGCCATGGACTGAGATCACGTGATCATCATGTCCAGTGTGTGGTAGTAGGCTAGTCTCAGTGAATCAGGGATAGATCGAATGTTCGCCATGGACTGAGATCACGTGATCATCATGTCCAGTGTGTGGTAGTAGGCTAGTCTCAGTGAATCAGGGATAGATCGAATGTTCGCCATGGACTGAGATCACGTGATCATCATGTCCACTGTGTGATAGTAGGCTAGTCTCAGTGAATCAGGGATAGATCGAATGTTCGCCATGGACTGAGATCACGTGATCATCATGTCCACTGTGTGGTAGTAGGCTAGTCTCAGTGAATCAGGGATAGATCGAATGTTCGCCATGGACTGAGATCACGTGATCATCATGTCCACTGTGTGGTAGTAGGCTAGTCTCTGTGAATCAGGGATAGATCGAATGTTCGCCATGGACTGAGATCACGTGATCATCATGTCCAGTGTGTGGTAGTAGGCTAGTCTCAGTGAATCAGGGATAGATCGAATGTTCGCCATGGACTGAGATCACGTGATCATCATGTCCAGTGTGTGGTAGTAGGCTAGTCTCAGTGAATCAGGGATAGATCGAATGTTCGCCATGGACTGAGATCACGTGATCATCATGTCCACTGTGTGGTAGTAAGCTAGTCTCAGTGAATCAGGGATAGATCGAATGTTCGCCATGGACTGAGATCACGTGATCATCATGTCCAGTGTGTGGTAGTAGGCTAGTCTCAGTGAATCAGGGATAGATCGAATGTTCGCCATGGACTGAGATCACGTGATCATCATGTCCACTGTGTGGTAGTAGGCTAGTCTCAGTGAATCAGGGATAGATCGAATGTTCGCCATGGACTGAGATCACGTGATCATCATGTCCAGTGTGTGGTAGTAGGCTAGTCTCAGTGAATCAGGGATAGATCGAATGTTCGCCATGGACTGAGATCACGTGATCATCATGTCCACTGTGTGATAGTAGGCTAGTCTCAGTGAATCAGGGATAGATCGAATGTTCGCCATGGACTGAGATCACGTGATCATCATGTCCACTGTGTGGTAGTAGGCTAGTCTCAGTGAATCAGGGATAGATCGAATGTTCGCCATGGACTGAGATCACGTGATCATCATGTCCAGTGTGTGGTAGTAGGCTAGTCTCAGTGAATCAGGGATAGATCGAATGTTCGCCATGGACTGAGATCACGTGATCATCATGTCCACTGTGTGGTAGTAGGCTAGTCTCAGTGAATCAGGGATAGATCGAATGTTCGCCATGGACTGAGATCACGTGATCATCATGTCCAGTGTGTGGTAGTAGGCTAGTCTCAGTGAATCAGGGATAGATCGAATGTTCGCCATGGACTGAGATCACGTGATCATCATGTCCACTGTGTGGTAGTAGGCTAGTCTCAGTGAATCAGGGATAGATCGAATGTTCGCCATGGACTGAGATCACGTGATCATCATGTCCAGTGTGTGGTAGTAGGCTAGTCTCAGTGAATCAGGGATAGATCGAATGTTCGCCATGGACTGAGATCACGTGATCATCATGTCCACTGTGTGGTAGTAGGCTAGTCTCAGTGAATCAGGGATAGATCGAATGTTCGCCATGGACTGAGATCACGTAATCATCATGTCCAGTGTGTGGTAGTAGGCTAGTCTCAGTGAATCAGGGATAGATCGAATGTTCGCCATGGACTGAGATCACGTGATCATCATGTCCACTGTGTGGTAGTAGGCTAGTCTCAGTGAATCAGGGATAGATCGAATGTTCGCCATGGACTGAGATCACGTGATCATCATGTCCAGTGTGTGGTAGTAGGCTAGTCTCAGTGAATCAGGGATAGATCGAATGTTCGCCATGGACTGAGATCACGTGATCATCATGTCCAGTGTGTGGTAGTAAGCTAGTCTCAGTGAATCAGGGATAGATCGAATGTTCGCCATGGACTGAGATCACGTGATCATCATGTCCACTGTGTGGTAGTAGGCTAGTCTCAGTGAATCAGGGATAGATCGAATGTTCGCCATGGACTGAGATCACGTGATCATCATGTCCAGTGTGTGGTAGTAGGCTAGTCTCAGTGAATCAGGGATAGATCGAATGTTCGCCATGGACTGAGATCACGTGATCATCATGTCCAGTGTGTGGTAGTAGGCTAGTCTCAGTGAATCAGGGATAGATCGAATGTTCGCCATGGACTGAGATCACGTGATCATCATGTCCACTGTGTGGTAGTATGCTAGTCTCAGTGAATCAGGGATAGATCGAATGTTCGCCATGGACTGAGATCACGTGATCATCATGTCCATTGTGTGGTAGTAGGCTAGTCTCAGTGAATCAGGGATAGATCGAATGTTCGCCATGGACTGAGATCACGTGATCATCATGTCCACTGTGTGGTAGTAGGCTAGTCTCAGTGAATCAGGGATAGATCGAATGTTCGCCATGGACTGAGATCACGTGATCATCATGTCCATTGTGTGGTAGTAGGCTAGTCTCAGTGAATCAGGGATAGATCGAATGTTCGCCATGGACTGAGATCACGTGATCATCATGTCCATTGTGTGGTAGTAGGCTGGTCTCAGTGAATCAGGGATAGATCGAATGTTCGCCATGGACTGAGATCACGTGATCATCATGTCCAGTGTGTGGTAGTAGGCTAGTCTCAGTGAATCAGGGATAGATCGAATGTTCGCCATGGACTGAGATCACGTGATCATCATGTCCAGTGTGTGATAGTAGGCTAGTCTCAGTGAATCAGGGATAGATCGAATGTTCGCCATGGACTGAGATCACGTGATCATCATGTCCACTGTGTGGTAGTAGGCTAGTCTCAGTGAATCAGGGATAGATCGAATGTTCGCCATGGACTGAGATCACGTGATCATCATGTCCAGTGTGTGGTAGTAGGCTAGTCTCAGTGAATCAGGGATAGATCGAATGTTCGCCATGGACTGAGATCACGTGATCATCATGTCCAGTGTGTGGTAGTAGGCTAGTCTCAGTGAATCAGGGATAGATCGAATGTTCGCCATGGACTGAGATCACGTGATCATCATGTCCAGTGTGTGGTAGTAGGCTAGTCTCAGTGAATCAGGGATAGATCGAATGTTCGCCATGGACTGAGATCACGTGATCATCATGTCCACTGTGTGGTAGTAGGCTAGTCTCAGTGAATCAGGGATAGATCGAATGTTCGCCATGGACTGAGATCACGTGATCATCATGTCCACTGTGTGGTAGTAGGCTAGTCTCAGTGAATCAGGGATAGATCGAATGTTCGCCATGGACTGAGATCACGTGATCATCATGTCCAGTGTGTGGTAGTAGGCTAGTCTCAGTGAATCAGGGATAGATCGAATGTTCGCCATGGACTGAGATCACGTGATCATCATGTCCAGTGTGTGGTAGTAGGCTAGTCTCAGTGAATCAGGGATAGATCGAATGTTCGCCATGGACTGAGATCACGTGATCATCATGTCCACTGTGTGATGGTAGGCTAGTCTCAGTGAATCAGGGATAGATCGAATGTTCGCCATGGACTGAGATCACGTGATCATCATGTCCAGTGTGTGGTAGTAGGCTAGTCTCAGTGAATCAGGGATAGATCGAATGTTCGCCATGGACTGAGATCACGTGATCATCATGTCCACTGTGTGGTAGTAGGCTAGTCTCAGTGAATCAGGGATAGATCGAATGTTCGCCATGGACTGAGATCACGTGATCATCATGTCCACTGTGTGGTAGTAGGCTAGTCTCAGTGAATCAGGGATAGATCGAATGTTCGCCATGGACTGAGATCACGTGATCATCATGTCCAGTGTGTGGTAGTAGGCTAGTCTCAGTGAATCAGGGATAGATCGAATGTTCGCCATGGACTGAGATCACGTGATCATCATGTCCAGTGTGTGGTAGTAGGCTAGTCTCAGTGAATCAGGGATAGATCGAATGTTCGCCATGGACTGAGATCACGTGATCATCATGTCCAGTGTGTGGTAGTAGGCTAGTCTCAGTGAATCAGGGATAGATCGAATGTTCGCCATGGACTGAGATCACGTGATCATCATGTCCACTGTGTGGTAGTGGGCTAGTCTCAGTGAATCAGGGATAGATCGAATGTTCGCCATGGACTGAGATCACGTGATCATCATGTCCAGTGTGTGGTAGTAGGCCAGTCTCAGTGAATCAGGGATAGATCGAATGTTCGCCATGCACTGAGATCACGTGATCATCATGTCCACTGTGTGGTAGTAGGCTAGTCTCAGTGAATCAGGGATAGATCGAATGTTCGCCATGGACTGAGATCACGTGATCATCATGTCCAGTGTGTGGTAGTAGGCTAGTCTCAGTGAATCAGGGATAGATCGAATGTTCGCCATGGACTGAGATCACGTGATCATCATGTCCAGTGTGTGGTAGTAGGCTAGTCTCAGTGAATCAGGGATAGATCGAATGTTCGCCATGGACTGAGATCACGTGATCATCATGTCCAGTGTGTGGTAGTAGGCCAGTCTCAGTGAATCAGGGATAGATCGAATGTTCGCCATGCACTGAGATCACGTGATCATCATGTCCACTGTGTGGTAGTAGGCTAGTCTCAGTGAATCAGGGATAGATCGAATGTTCGCCATGGACTGAGATCACGTGATCATCATGTCCAGTGTGTGGTAGTAGGCTAGTCTCAGTGAATCAGGGATAGATCGAATGTTCGCCATGGACTGAGATCACGTGATCATCATGTCCAGTGTGTGGTAGTAGGCTAGTCTCAGTGAATCAGGGATAGATCGAATGTTCGCCATGCACTGAGATCACGTGATCATCATTTCCACTGTGTGGTAGTAGGCTAGTCTCAGTGAATCAGGGATAGATCGAATGTTCGCCATGGACTGAGATCACGTGATCATCATGTCCAGTGTGTGGTAGTAGGCCAGTCTCAGTGAATCAGGGATAGATCGAATGTTCGCCATGCACTGAGATCACGTGATCATCATGTCCACTGTGTGGTAGTAGGCTAGTCTCAGTGAATCAGGGATAGATCGAATGTTCGCCATGGACTGAGATCACGTGATCATCATGTCCAGTGTGTGGTAGTAGGCTAGTCTCAGTGAATCAGGGATAGATCGAATGTTCGCCATTGACTGAGATCACGTGATCATCATGTCCACTGTGTGGTAGTAGGCTAGTCTCAGTGAATCAGGGATAGATCGAATGTTCGCCATGGACTGAGATCACGTGATCATCATGTCCAGTGTGTGGTAGTAGGCTAGTCTCAGTGAATCAGGGATAGATCGAATGTTCGCCATGGACTGAGATCACGTGATCATCATGTCCAGTGTGTGGTAGTAGGCTAGTCTCAGTGAATCAGGGATAGATCGAATGTTCGCCATGGACTGGGATCACGTGATCATCATGTCCAGTGTGTGGTAGTAGGCTAGTCTCAGTGAATCAGGGATAGATCGAATGTTCGCCATGGACTGAGATCACGTGATCATCATGTCCAGTGTGTGGTAGTAGGCTGGTCTCAGTGAATCAGGGATAGATCGAATGTTCGCCATGGACTGAGATCACGTGATCATCATGTCCAGTGTGTGGTAGTAGGCTAGTCTCAGTGAATCAGGGATAGATCGAATGTTCGCCATGGACTGAGATCACGTGATCATCATGTCCAGTGTGTGGTAGTAGGCTAGTCTCAGTGAATCAGGGATAGATCGAATGTTCGCCATGGACTGAGATCACGTGATCATCATGTCCACTGTGTGGTAGTAGGCTAGTCTCAGTGAATCAGGGATAGATCGAATGTTCGCCATGGACTGAGATCACGTGATCATCATGTCCAGTGTGTGGTAGTAGGCTAGTCTCAGTGAATCAGGGATAGATCGAATGTTCGCCATGGACTGAGATCACGTGATCATCATGTCCAGTGTGTGGTAGTGGACTAGTCTCAGTGAATCAGGGATAGATCGAATGTTCGCCATGGACTGAGATCACGTGATCATCATGTCCACTGTGTGGTAGTAGGCTAGTCTCAGTGAATCAGGGATAGATCGAATGTTCGCCATGGACTGAGATCACGTGATCATCATGTCCAGTGTGTGGTAGTAGGCTAGTCTCAGTGAATCAGGGATAGATCGAATGTTCGCCATGGACTGAGATCACGTGATCATCATGTCCACTGTGTGGTAGTAGGCTAGTCTCAGTGAATCAGGGATAGATCGAATGTTCGCCATGGACTGAGATCACGTGATCATCATGTCCAGTGTGTGGTAGTAGGCTAGTCTCAGTGAATCAGGGATAGATCGAATGTTCGCCATGGACTGAGATCACGTGATCATCATGTCCACTGTGTGGTAGTAGGCTAGTCTCAGTGAATCAGGGATAGATCGAATGTTCGCCATGGACTGAGATCACGTGATCATCATGTCCACTGTGTGGTAGTAGGCTAGTCTCAGTGAATCAGGGATAGATCGAATGTTCGCCATGGACTGAGATCACGTGATCATCATGTCCAGTGTGTGGTAGTAGGCTGGTCTCAGTGAATCAGGGATAGATCGAATGTTCGCCATGGACTGAGATCACGTGATCATCATGTCCAGTGTGTGGTAGTAGGCTAGTCTCAGTGAATCAGGGATAGATCGAATGTTCGCCATGGACTGAGATCACGTGATCATCATGTCCACTGTGTGGTAGTAGGCTAGTCTCAGTGAATCAGGGATAGATCGAATGTTCGCCATGGACTGAGATTACGTGATCATCATGTCCAGTGTGTGGTAGTAGGCCAGTCTCAGTGAATCAGGGATAGATCGAATGTTCGCCATGCACTGAGATCACGTGATCATCATGTCCACTGTGTGGTAGTAGGCTAGTCTCAGTGAATCAGGGATAGATCGAATGTTCGCCATGGACTGAGATCACGTGATCATCATGTCCAGTGTGTGGTAGTAGGCTAGTCTCAGTGAATCAGGGATAGATCGAATGTTCGCCATGGACTGAGATCACGTGATCATCATGTCCAGTGTGTGGTAGTAGGCTAGTCTCAGTGAATCAGGGATAGATCGAATGTTCGCCATGGACTGAGATCACGTGATCATCATGTCCAGTGTGTGGTAGTAGGCCAGTCTCAGTGAATCAGGGATAGATCGAATGTTCGCCATGCACTGAGATCACGTGATCATCATGTCCACTGTGTGGTAGTAGGCTAGTCTCAGTGAATCAGGGATAGATCGAATGTTCGCCATGGACTGAGATCACGTGATCATCATGTCCAGTGTGTGGTAGTAGGCTAGTCTCAGTGAATCAGGGATAGATCGAATGTTCGCCATGGACTGAGATCACGTGATCATCATGTCCAGTGTGTGGTAGTAGGCTAGTCTCAGTGAATCAGGGATAGATCGAATGTTCGCCATGCACTGAGATCACGTGATCATCATGTCCACTGTGTGGTAGTAGGCTAGTCTCAGTGAATCAGGGATAGATCGAATGTTCGCCATGGACTGAGATCACGTGATCATCATGTCCAGTGTGTGGTAGTAGGCCAGTCTCAGTGAATCAGGGATAGATCGAATGTTCGCCATGCACTGAGATCACGTGATCATCATGTCCACTGTGTGGTAGTAGGCTAGTCTCAGTGAATCAGGGATAGATCGAATGTTCGCCATGGACTGAGATCACGTGATCATCATGTCCAGTGTGTGGTAGTAGGCTAGTCTCAGTGAATCAGGGATAGATCGAATGTTCGCCATGGACTGAGATCACGTGATCATCATGTCCACTGTGTGGTAGTAGGCTAGTCTCAGTGAATCAGGGATAGATCGAATGTTCGCCATGGACTGAGATCACGTGATCATCATGTCCAGTGTGTGGTAGTAGGCTAGTCTCAGTGAATCAGGGATAGATCGAATGTTCGCCATGGACTGAGATCACGTGATCATCATGTCCAGTGTGTGGTAGTAGGCTAGTCTCAGTGAATCAGGGATAGATCGAATGTTCGCCATGGACTGGGATCACGTGATCATCATGTCCAGTGTGTGGTAGTAGGCTAGTCTCAGTGAATCAGGGATAGATCGAATGTTCGCCATGGACTGAGATCACGTGATCATCATGTCCAGTGTGTGGTAGTAGGCTGGTCTCAGTGAATCAGGGATAGATCGAATGTTCGCCGTGGACTGAGATCACGTGATCATCATGTCCAGTGTGTGGTAGTAGGCTAGTCTCAGTGAATCAGGGATAGATCGAATGTTCGCCATGGACTGAGATCACGTGATCATCATGTCCAGTGTGTGGTAGTAGGCTAGTCTCAGTGAATCAGGGATAGATCGAATGTTCGCCATGGACTGAGATCACGTGATCATCATGTCCACTGTGTGGTAGTAGGCTAGTCTCAGTGAATCAGGGATAGATCGAATGTTCGCCATGGACTGAGATCACGTGATCATCATGTCCAGTGTGTGGTAGTAGGCTAGTCTCAGTGAATCAGGGATAGATCGAATGTTCGCCATGGACTGAGATCACGTGATCATCATGTCCAGTGTGTGGTAGTGGACTAGTCTCAGTGAATCAGGGATAGATCGAATGTTCGCCATGGACTGAGATCACGTGATCATCATGTCCACTGTGTGGTAGTAGGCTAGTCTCAGTGAATCAGGGATAGATCGAATGTTCGCCATGGACTGAGATCACGTGATCATCATGTCCAGTGTGTGGTAGTAGGCTAGTCTCAGTGAATCAGGGATAGATCGAATGTTCGCCATGGACTGAGATCACGTGATCATCATGTCCACTGTGTGGTAGTAGGCTAGTCTCAGTGAATCAGGGATAGATCGAATGTTCGCCATGGACTGAGATCACGTGATCATCATGTCCAGTGTGTGGTAGTAGGCTAGTCTCAGTGAATCAGGGATAGATCGAATGTTCGCCATGGACTGAGATCACGTGATCATCATGTCCACTGTGTGGTAGTAGGCTAGTCTCAGTGAATCAGGGATAGATCGAATGTTCGCCATGGACTGAGATCACGTGATCATCATGTCCACTGTGTGGTAGTAGGCTAGTCTCAGTGAATCAGGGATAGATCGAATGTTCGCCATGGACTGAGATCACGTGATCATCATGTCCAGTGTGTGGTAGTAGGCTGGTCTCAGTGAATCAGGGATAGATCGAATGTTCGCCATGGACTGAGATCACGTGATCATCATGTCCAGTGTGTGGTAGTAGGCTAGTCTCAGTGAATCAGGGATAGATCGAATGTTCGCCATGGACTGAGATCACGTGATCATCATGTCCACTGTGTGGTAGTAGGCTAGTCTCAGTGAATCAGGGATAGATCGAATGTTCGCCATGGACTGAGATTACGTGATCATCATGTCCAGTGTGTGGTAGTAGGCTAGTCTCAGTGAATCAGGGATAGATCGAATGTTCGTCATGGACTGAGATCACGTGATCATCATGTCCACTGTGTGGTAGTAGGCTAGTCTCAGTGAATCAGGGATAGATCGAATGTTCGCCATGGACTGAGATCACGTGATCATCATGTCCAGTGTGTGGTAGTAGGCTAGTCTCAGTGAATCAGGGATTGATCGAATGTTCGCCATGGACTGAGATCACGTGATCATCATGTCCACTGTGTGGTAGTAGGCTAGTCTCAGTGAATCAGGGATAGATCGAATGTTCGCCATGGACTGAGATCACGTGATCATCATGTCCACTGTGTGGTAGTAGGCTAGTCTCAGTGAATCAGGGATAGATCGAATGTTCGCCATGGACTGAGATCACGTGATCATCATGTCCATTGTGTGGTAGTAGGCTAGTCTCAGTGAATCAGGGATAGATCGAATGTTCGCCATGGACTGAGATCACGTGATCATCATGTCCACTGTGTGGTAGTAGGCTAGTCTCAGTGAATCAGGGATAGATCGAATGTTCGCCATGGACTGAGATCACGTGATCATCATGTCCAGTGTGTGGTAGTAGGCTAGTCTCAGTGTATCAGGGATAGATCGAATGTTCGCCATGGACTGAGATCACGTGATCATCATGTCCAGTGTGTGGTAGTAGGCTAGTCTCAGTGAATCAGGGATAGATCGAATGTTCGCCATGGACTGAGATCACGTGATCATCATGTCCAGTGTGTGGTAGTAGGCTAGTCTCAGTGAATCAGGGATAGATCGAATGTTCGCCATGGACTGAGATCACGTGATCATCATGTCCACTGTGTGGTAGTAGGCTAGTGTCAGTGAATCAGGGATAGATCGAATGTTCGCCATGGACTGAGATCACGTGATCATCATGTCCAGTGTGTGGTAGTAGGCTAGTCTCAGTGAATCAGGGATAGATCGAATGTTCGCCATGGACTGAGATCACGTGATCATCATGTCCACTGTGTGGTAGTAGGCTAGTCTCAGTGAATCAGGGATAGATTGAATGTTCGCCATGGACTGAGATCACGTGATCATCATGTCCACTGTGTGGTAGTAGGCTAGTCTCAGTGAATCAGGGATAGATCGAATGTTCGCCATGGACTGAGATCACGTGATCATCATGTCCACTGTGTGGTAGTAGGCTAGTCTCAGTGAATCAGGGATAGATCGAATGTTCGCCATGGACTGAGATCACGTGATCATCATGTCCAGTGTGTGGTAGTAGGCTAGTCTCAGTGAATCAGGGATAGATCGAATGTTCGCCATGGACTGAGATCACGTGATCATCATGTCCATTGTGTGGTAGTAGGCTAGTCTCAGTGAATCAGGGATAGATCGAATGTTCGCCATGGACTGAGATCACGTGATCATCATGTCCACTGTGTGGTAGTAGGCTAGTCTCAGTGAATCAGGGATAGATCGAATGTTCGCCATGGACTGAGATCACGTGATCATCATGTCCAGTGTGTGGTAGTGGACTAGTCTCAGTGAATCAGGGATAGATCGAATGTTCGCCATGGACTGAGATCACGTGATCATCATGTCCACTGTGTGGTAGTAGGCTAGTCTCAGTGAATCAGGGATAGATCGAATGTTCGCCATGGACTGAGATCACGTGATCATCATGTCCAGTGTGTGGTAGTAGGCTAGTCTCAGTGAATCAGGGATAGATCGAATGTTCGCC
Organism: Brachyptera risi; assembly: GCA_964007535.1. Classification (NCBI taxonomy): domain Eukaryota; kingdom Metazoa; phylum Arthropoda; class Insecta; order Plecoptera; family Taeniopterygidae; genus Brachyptera; species Brachyptera risi. Next base: position 24,141,972 of record OZ023338.1, on the reverse strand, counting down.
ATGGACTGAGATCACGTGATCGTCATGTCCAGTGTGTGGTAGTAAGCTAGTCTCAGTGAATCAGGGATAGATCGAATGTTCGCCATGGACTGAGATCACGTGATCATCATGTCCACTGTGTGGTAGTAGGCTAGTCTCAGTGAATCAGGGATAGATCGAATGTTCGCCATGGACTGAGATCACGTGATCATCATGTCCACTGTGTGGTAGTAGGCTAGTCTCAGTGAATCAGGGATAGATCGAATGTTCGCCATGGACTGAGATCACGTGATCATCATGTCCAGTGTGTGGTAGTAAGCTAGTCTCAGTGAATCAGGGATAGATCGAATGTTCGCCATGGACTGAGATCACGTGATCATCATGTCCAGTGTGTGGTAGTAGGCTAGTCTCAGTGAATCAGGGATAGATCGAATGTTCGCCATGGACTGAGATCACGTGATCATCATGTCCACTGTGTGGTAGTAGGCTAGTCTCAGTGAATCAGGGATAGATCGAATGTTCGCCATGGACTGAGATCACGTGATCATCATGTCCACTGTGTGGTAGTAGGCTAGTCTCAGTGAATCAGGGATAGATCGAATGTTCGCCATGGACTGAGATCACGTGATCATCATGTCCAGTGTGTGGTAGTAGGCTAGTCTCAGTGAATCAGGGATAGATCGAATGTTCGCCATGGACTGAGATCACGTGATCATCATGTCCACTGTGTGGTAGTAGGCTAGTCTCAGTGAATCAGGGATAGATCGAATGTTCGCCATGGACTGAGATCACGTGATCATCATGTCCACTGTGTGGTAGTAGGCTAGTCTCAGTGAATCAGGGATAGATCGAATGTTCGCCATGGACTGAGATCACGTGATCATCATGTCCACTGTGTGGTAGTAGGCTAGTCTCAGTGAATCAGGGATAGATCGAATGTTCGCCATGGACTGAGATCACGTGATCATCATGTCCAGTGTGTGGTAGTAGGCTAGTCTCAGTGAATCAGGGATAGATCGAATGTTCGCCATGGACTGAGATCACGTGATCATCATGTCCAGTGTGTGGTAGTAGGCTAGTCTCAGTGAATCAGGGATAGATCGAATGTTCGCCATGGACTGAGATCACGTGATCATCATGTCTACTGTGTGGTAGTAGGCTAGTCTCAGTGAATCAGGGATAGATCGAATGTTCGCCATGGACTGAGATCACGTGATCATAATGTCCACTGTGTGGTAGTCGGCTAGTCTCAGTGAATCAGGGATAGATCGAATGTTCGCCATGGACTGAGATCACGTGATCATCATGTCCAGTGTGTGGTAGTAGGCTAGTCTCAGTGAATCAGGGATAGATCGAATGTTCGCCATGCACTGAGATCACGTGATCATCATGTCCAGTGTGTGGTAGTAGGCTAGTCTCAGTGAATCTGGGATAGATCGAATGTTCGCCATGGACTGAGATCACGTGATCATCATGTCCACTGTGTGGTAGTAGGCTAGTCTCAGTGAATCATTGATAGATCGAATGTTCGCCATGGACTGAGATCACGTGATCATCATGTCCAGTGTGTGGTAGTAGGCTAGTCTCAGTGAATCAGGGATAGATCGAATGTTCGCCATGGACTGAGATCACGTGATCATCATGCCCAGTGTGTGGTAGTAGGCTAGTCTCAGTGAATCAGGGATTGATCGAATGTTCGCCATGCACTGAGATCACGTGATCATCATGTCCAGTGTGTGGTAGTAGGCTAGTCTCAGTGAATCTGGGATAGATCGAATGTTCGCCATGGACTGAGATCACGTGATCATCATGTCCAGTGTGTGGTAGTAGGCTAGTCTCAGTGAATCAGGGATAGATCGAATGTTCGCCATGGACTGAGATCACGTGATCATCATGTCCACTGTGTGGTAGTAGGCTAGTCTCAGTGAATCAGGGATAGATCGAATGTTCGCCATGGACTGAGATCACGTGATCATCATGTCCACTGTGTGGTAGTAGGCTAGTCTCAGTGAATCAGGGATAGATCGAATGTTCGCCATGGACTGAGATCACGTGATCATCATGTCCAGTGTGTGGTAGTAGGCTAGTCTCAGTGAATCAGGGATAGATCGAATGTTCGCCATGGACTGAGATCACGTGATCATCATGTCCAGTGTGTGGTAGTAAGCTAGTCTCAGTGAATCAGGGATAGATCGAATGTTCGCCATGGACTGAGATCACGTGATCATCATGTCCACTGTGTGGTAGTAGGCTAGTCTCAGTGAATCAGGGATAGATCGAATGTTCGCCATGGACTGAGATCACGTGATCATCATGTCCACTGTGTGGTAGTAGGCTAGTCTCAGTGAATCAGGGATAGATCGAATGTTCGCCATGGACTGAGATCACGTGATCATCATGTCCAGTGTGTGGTAGTAAGCTAGTCTCAGTGAATCAGGGATAGATCGAATGTTCGCCATGGACTGAGATCACGTGATCATCATGTCCAGTGTGTGGTAGTAGGCTAGTCTCAGTGAATCAGGGATAGATCGAATGTTCGCCATGGACTGAGATCACGTGATCATCATGTCCACTGTGTGGTAGTAGGCTAGTCTCAGTGAATCAGGGATAGATCGAATGTTCGCCATGGACTGAGATCACGTGATCATCATGTCCATTGTGTGGTAGTAGGCTAGTCTCAGTGAATCAGGGATAGATCGAATGTTCGCCATGGACTGAGATCACGTGATCATCATGTCCAGTGTGTGGTAGTAGGCTAGTCTCAGTGAATCAGGGATAGATCGAATGTTCGCCATGGACTGAGATCACGTGATCATCATGTCCACTGTGTGGTAGTAGGCTAGTCTCAGTGAATCAGGGATAGATCGAATGTTCGCCATGGACTGAGATCACGTGATCATCATGTCCACTGTGTGGTAGTAGGCTAGTCTCAGTGAATCAGGGATAGATCGAATGTTCGCCATGGACTGAGATCACGTGATCATCATGTCCACTGTGTGGTAGTAGGCTAGTCTCAGTGAATCAGGGATAGATCGAATGTTCGCCATGGACTGAGATCACGTGATCATCATGTCCAGTGTGTGGTAGTAGGCTAGTCTCAGTGAATCAGGGATAGATCGAATGTTCGCCATGGACTGAGATCACGTGATCATCATGTCCAGTGTGTGGTAGTAGGCTAGTCTCAGTGAATCAGGGATAGATCGAATGTTCGCCATGGACTGAGATCACGTGATCATCATGTCTACTGTGTGGTAGTAGGCTAGTCTCAGTGAATCAGGGATAGATCGAATGTTCGCCATGGACTGAGATCACGTGATCATAATGTCCACTGTGTGGTAGTCGGCTAGTCTCAGTGAATCAGGGATAGATCGAATGTTCGCCATGGACTGAGATCACGTGATCATCATGTCCAGTGTGTGGTAGTAGGCTAGTCTCAGTGAATCAGGGATAGATCGAATGTTCGCCATGCACTGAGATCACGTGATCATCATGTCCAGTGTGTGGTATTAGGCTAGTCTCAGTGAATCTGGGATAGATCGAATGTTCGCCATGGACTGAGATCACGTGATCATCATGTCCACTGTGTGGTAGTAGGCTAGTCTCAGTGAATCAGGGATAGATCGAATGTTCGCCATGGACTGAGATCACGTGATCATCATGTCCAGTGTGTGGTAGTAGGCTAGTCTCAGTGAATCAGGGATAGATCGAATGTTCGCCATGGACTGAGATCACGTGATCATCATGCCCAGTGTGTGGTAGTAGGCTAGTCTCAGTGAATCAGGGATTGATCGAATGTTCGCCATGCACTGAGATCACGTGATCATCATGTCCAGTGTGTGGTAGTAGGCTAGTCTCAGTGAATCAGGGATAGATCGAATGTTCGCCATGGACTGAGATCACGTGATCATCATGTCCAGTGTGTGGTAGTAGGCTAGTCTCAGTGAATCAGGGATAGATCGAATGTTCGCCATGGACTGAGATCACGTGATCATCATGTCCAGTGTGTGGTAGTAGGCTAGTCTCAGTGAATCAGGGATAGATCGGATGTTCGCCATGGACTGAGATCACGTGATCATCATGTCCAGTGTGTGGTAGTAGGCTAGTCTCAGTGAATCTGGGATAGATCGAATGTTCGCCATGGACTGAGATCACGTGATCATCATGTCCAGTGTGTGGTAGTAGGCTAGTCTCAGTGAATCAGGGATAGATCGAATGTTCGCCATGGACTGAGATCACGTGATCATCATGTCCAGTGTGTGGTAGTAGGCTAGTCTCAGTGAATCAGGGATAGATCGAATGTTCGCCATGGACTGAGATCACGTGATCATCATGTCCACTGTGTGGTAGTAGGCTAGTCTCAGTGAATCAGGGATAGATCGAATGTTCGCCATGGACTGAGATCACGTGATCATCATGTCCAGTGTGTGGTAGTAGGCTAGTCTCAGTGAATCAGGGATAGATCGAATGTTCGCCATGGACTGAGATCACGTGATCATCATGTCCAGTGTGTGGTAGTAGGCTAGTCTCAGTGAATCAGGGATAGATCGAATGTTCGCCATGGACTGAGATCACGTGATCATCATGTCCAGTGTGTGGTAGTAGGCTAGTCTCAGTGAATCAGGGATAGATCGAATGTTCGCCATGGACTGAGATCACGTGATCATCATGTCCACTGTGTGATGGTAGGCTAGTCTCAGTGAATCAGGGATAGATCGAATGTTCGCCATGGACTGAGATCACGTGATCATCATGTCCAGTGTGTGGTAGTAGGCTAGTCTCAGTGAATCAGGGATAGATCGAATGTTCGCCATGGACTGAGATCACGTGATCATCATGTCCACTGTGTGGTAGTAGGCTGGTCTCAGTGAATCAGGGATAGATCGAATGTTCGCCATGGACTGAGATCACGTGATCATCATGTCCAGTGTGTGGTAGTAGGCTAGTCTCAGTGAATCAGGGATAGATCGAATGTTCGCCATGGACTGAGATCACGTGATCATCATGTCCAGTGTGTGGTAGTAGGCTAGTCTCAGTGAATCAGGGATAGATCGAATGTTCGCCATGGACTGAGATCACGTGATCATCATGTCCAGTGTGTGGTAGTGGACTAGTCTCAGTGAATCAGGGATAGATCGAATGTTCGCCATGGACTGAGATCACGTGATCATCATGTCCACTGTGTGGTAGTAGGCTAGTCTCAGTGAATCAGGGATAGATCGAATGTTCGCCATGGACTGAGATCACGTGATCATCATGTCCACTGTGTGGTAGTAGGCTAGTCTCAGTGAATCAGGGATAGATCGAATGTTCGCCATGGACTGAGATCACGTGATCATCATGTCCAGTGTGTGGTAGTAGGCTAGTCTCAGTGAATCAGGGATAGATCGAATGTTCGCCATGGACTGAGATCACGTGATCATCATGTTCAGTGTGTGGTAGTAGGCTAGTCTCAGTGAATCAGGGATAGATCGAATGTTCGCCATGGACTGAGATCACGTGATCATCATGTCCAGTGTGTGGTAGTAGGCTAGTCTCAGTGAATCAGGGATAGATCGAATGTTCGCCATGGACTGAGATCACGTGATCATCATGTCCAGTGTGTGGTAGTAGGCTAGTCTCAGTGAATCAGGGATAGATCGAATGTTCGCCATGGACTGAGATCACGTGATCATCATGTCCAGTGTGTGGTAGTAGGCTAGTCTCAGTGAATCAGGGATAGATCGAATGTTCGCCATGGACTGAGATCACGTGATCATCATGTCCAGTGTGTGGTAGTAGGCTAGTCTCAGTGAATCAGGGATAGATCGAATGTTCGCCATGGACTGAGATCACGTGATCATCATGTCCAGTGTGTGGTAGTAGGCTAGTCTCAGTGAATCAGGGATAGATCGAATGTTCGCCATGGACTGAGATCACGTGATCATCATGTCCACTGTGTGATAGTAGGCTGGTCTCAGTGAATCAGGGATAGATCGAATGTTCGCCATGGACTGAGATCACGTGATCATCATGTCCACTGTGTGGTAGTAGGCTAGTCTCAGTGAATCAGGGATAGATCGAATGTTCGCCATGGACTGAGATCACGTGATCATCATGTCCACTGTGTGGTAGTAGGCTAGTCTCAGTGAATCAGGGATAGATCGAATGTTCGCCATGGACTGAGATCACGTGATCATCATGTCCAGTGTGTGGTAGTAGGCTAGTCTCAGTGAATCAGGGATAGATCGAATGTTCGCCATGGACTGAGATCACGTGATCATCATGTCCATTGTGTGGTAGTAGGCTAGTCTCAGTGAATCAGGGATAGATCGAATGTTCGCCATGGACTGAGATCACGTGATCATCATGTCCACTGTGTGGTAGTAGGCTAGTCTCAGTGAATCAGGGATAGATCGAATGTTCGCCATGGACTGAGATCACGTGATCATCATGTCCAGTGTGTGGTAGTGGGCTAGTCTCAGTGAATCAGGGATAGATCGAATGTTCGCCATGGACTGAGATCACGTGATCATCATGTCCACTGTGTGGTAGTAGGCTAGTCTCAGTGAATCAGGGATAGATCGAATGTTCGCCATGGACTGAGATCACGTGATCATCATGTCCAGTGTGTGGTAGTAGGCTAGTCTCAGTGAATCAGGGATAGATCGAATGTTCGCCATGGACTGAGATCACGTGATCATCATGTCCAGTGTGTGGTAGTAGGCTAGTCTCAGTGAATCAGGGATAGATCGAATGTTCGCCATGGACTGAGATCACGTGATCATCATGTCCAGTGTGTGGTAGTAGGCTAGTCTCAGTGAATCAGGGATAGATCGAATGTTCGCCATGCACTGAGATCACGTGATCATCATGTCCAATGTGTGGTAGTAGGCTAGTCTCTGTGAATCAGGGATAGATCGAATGTTCGCCATGGACTGAGATCACGTGATCATCATGTCCAGTGTGTGGTAGTAGGCTAGTCTCATTGAATCAGGGATAGATCGAATGTTCGCCATGGACTGAGATCACGTGATCATCATGTCCAGTGTGTGGTAGTAGGCTAGTCTCAGTGAATCAGGGATAGATCGAATGTTCGCCATGGACTGAGATCACGTGATCATCATGTCCACTGTGTGGTAGTAGGCTAGTCTCAGTGAATCAGGGATAGATCGAATGTTCGCCATGGACTGAGATCACGTGATCATCATGTCCAGTGTGTGGTAGTAGGCTAGTCTCAGTGAATCAGGGATAGATCGAATGTTCGCCATGGACTGAGATCACGTGATCATCATGTCCAGTGTGTGGTAGTAGGCTAGTCTCAGTGAATCAGGGATAGATCGAATGTTCGCCATGCACTGAGATCACGTGATCATCATGTCCAGTGTGTGGTAGTAGGCTAGTCTCTGTGAATCAGGGATAGATCGAATGTTCGCCATGGACTGAGATCACGTGATCATCATGTCCAGTGTGTGGTAGTAGGCTAGTCTCAGTGAATCAGGGATAGATCGAATGTTCGCCATGGACTGAGATCACGTGATCATCATGTCCAGTGTGTGGTAGTAGGCTAGTCTCAGTGAATCAGGGATAGATCGAATGTTCGCCATGGACTGAGATCACGTGATCATCATGTCCACTGTGTGGTAGTAGGCTAGTCTCAGTGAATCAGGGATAGATCGAATGTTCGCCATGGACTGAGATCACGTGATCATCATGTCCAGTGTGTGGTAGTAGGCTAGTCTCAGTGAATCAGGGATAGATCGAATGTTCGCCATGGACTGAGATCACGTGATCATCATGTCCAGTGTGTGGTAGTGGGCTAGTCTCAGTGAATCAGGGATAGATCGAATGTTCGCCATGGACTGAGATCACGTGATCATCATGTCCACTGTGTGGTAGTAGGCTAGTCTCAGTGAATCAGGGATAGATCGAATGTTCGCCATGGACTGAGATCACGTGATCATCATGTCCAGTGTGTGGTAGTAGGCTAGTCTCAGTGAATCAGGGATAGATCGAATGTTCGCCATGGACTGAGATCACGTGATCATCATGTCCAGTGTGTGGTAGTAGGCTAGTCTCAGTGAATCAGGGATAGATCGAATGTTCGCCATGGACTGTGATCACGTGATCATCATGTCCATTGTGTGGTAGTAGGCTAGTCTCAGTGAATCAGGGATAGATCGAATGTTCGCCATGGACTGAGATCACGTGATCATCATGTCCACTGTGTGGTAGTAGGCTAGTCTCAGTGAATCAGGGATAGATCGAATGTTCGCCATGGACTGAGATCACGTGATCATCATGTCCAGTGTGTGGTAGTGGGCTAGTCTCAGTGAATCAGGGATAGATCGAATGTTCGCCATGGACTGAGATCACGTGATCATCATGTCCACTGTGTGGTAGTAGGCTAGTCTCAGTGAATCAGGGATAGATCGAATGTTCGCCATGGACTGAGATCACGTGATCATCATGTCCAGTGTGTGGTAGTAGGCTAGTCTCAGTGAATCAGGGATAGATCGAATGTTCGCCATGGACTGAGATCACGTGATCATCATGTCCAGTGTGTGGTAGTAGGCTAGTCTCAGTGAATCAGGGATAGATCGAATGTTCGCCATGGACTGAGATCACGTGATCATCATGTCCACTGTGTGGTAGTAGGCTAGTCTCAGTGAATCAGGGATAGATCGAATGTTCGCCATGGACTGAGATCACGTGATCATCATGTCCAGTGTGTGGTAGTAGGCTAGTCTCAGTGAATCAGGGATAGATCGAATGTTCGCCATGGACTGAGATCACGTGATCATCATGTCCAGTGTGTGATAGTAGGCTAGTCTCAGTGAATCAGAGATAGATCGAATGTTCGCCATGGACTGAGATCACGTGATCATCATGTCCAGTGTGTGGTAGTAGGCTAGTCTCAGTGAATCAGGGATAGATCGAATGTTCGCCATGGACTAAGATCACGTGATCATCATGTCCATTGTGTGGTAGTAGGCTAGTCTCAGTGAATCAGGGATAGATCGAATGTTCGCCATGGACTGAGATCACGTGATCATCATGTCCACTGTGTGGTAGTAGGCTAGTCTCAGTGAATCAGGGATAGATCGAATGTTCGCCATGGACTGAGATCACGTGATCTTCATGTCCAGTGTGTGGTAGTAGGCTAGTCTCAGTGAATCAGGGATGGATCGAATGTTCGCCATGCACTGAGATCACGTGATCATCATGTCCACTGTGTGGTAGTAGGCTAGTCTCAGTGAATCAGGGATAGATCGAATGTTCGCCATGGACTGAGATCACGTGATCATCATGTCCAGTGTGTGGTAGTAGGCTAGTCTCAGTGAATCAGGGATAGATCGAATGTTCGCCATGGACTAAGATCACGTGATCATCATGTCCATTGTGTGGTAGTAGGCTAGTCTCAGTGAATCAGGGATAGATCGAATGTTCGCCATGGACTGAGATCACGTGATCATCATGTCCAGTGTGTGGTAGTAGGCTAGTCTCAGTGAATCAGGGATAGATCGAATGTTCGCCATGGACTGAGATCACGTGATCATCATGTCCAGTGTGTGGTAGTAGGCTAGTCTCAGTGAATCAGGGATAGATCGAATGTTCGCCATGGACTGAGATCACGTGATCATCATGTCCACTGTGTGGTAGTAGGCTAGTCTCAGTGAATCAGGGATAGATCGAATGTTCGCCATGGACTGAGATCACGTGATCATCATGTCCAGTGTGTGGTAGTAGGCTAGTCTCAGTGAATCAGGGATAGATCGAATGTTCGCCATGGACTGAGATCACGTGATCATCATGTCCAGTGTGTGGTAGTAGGCTAGTCTCAGTGAATCAGGGATAGATCGAATGTTCGCCATGGACTGAGATCACGTGATCATCATGTCCAGTGTGTGGTAGTAGGCTAGTCTCAGTGAATCAGGGATAGATCGAATGTTCGCCATGGACTGAGATCACGTGATCATCATGTCCATTGTGTGGTAGTAGGCTAGTCTCAGTGAATCAGGAATAGATCGAATGTTCGCCATGGACTGAGATCACGTGATCATCATGTCCACTGTGTGGTAGTAGGCTAGTCTCAGTGAATCAGGGATAGATCGAATGTTCGCCATGGACTGAGATCACGTGATCATCATGTCCAGTGTGTGGTAGTAGGCTAGTCTCAGTGAATCAGGGATAGATCGAATGTTCGCCATGGACTGAGATCACGTGATCATCATGTCCAGTGTGTGGTAGTAGGCTAGTCTCAGTGAATCAGGGATAGATCGAATGTTCGCCATGGACTGAGATCACGTGATCATCATGTCCACTGTGTGGTAGTAGGCTAGTCTCAGTGAATCAGGGATAGATCGAATGTTCGCCATGGACTGAGATCACGTGATCATCATGTCCAGTGTGTGGTAGTAGGCTAGTCTCAGTGAATCAGGGATAGATCGAATGTTCGCCATGGACTGAGATCACGTGATCATCATGTCCAGTGTGTGGTAGTAGGCTAGTCTCAGTGAATCAGGGATAGATCGAATGTTCGCCATGGACTGAGATCACGTGATCATCATGTCCATTGTGTGGTAGTAGGCTAGTCTCAGTGAATCAGGGATAGATCGAATGTTCGCCATGGACTGAGATCACGTGATCATCATGTCCACTGTGTGGTAGTGGGCTAGTCTCAGTGAATCAGGGATAGATCGAATGTTCGCCATGGACTGAGATCACGTGATCATCATGTCCAGTGTGTGGTAGTAGGCTAGTCTCAGTGAATCAGGGATAGATCGAATGTTCGCCATGGACTGAGATCACGTGATCATCATGTCCAGTGTGTGGTAGTAGGCTAGTCTCAGTGAATCAGGGATAGATCGAATGTTCGCCATGGACTGAGATCACGTGATCATCATGTCCATTGTGTGGTAGTAGGCTAGTCTCAGTGAATCAGGGATAGATCGAATGTTCGCCATGGACTGAGATCACGTGATCATCATGTCCACTGTGTGGTAGTAGGCTAGTCTCAGTGAATCAGGGATAGATCGAATGTTCGTCATGGACTGAGATCACGTGATCATCATGTCCACTGTGTGGTAGTAGGCTGGTGTTAGTGAATCAGGGATAGATCGAATGTTCGCCATGGACTGAGATCACGTGATCATCATGTCCACTGTGTGGTAGTCGGCTAGTCTCAGTGAATCAGGGATAGATCGAATGTTCGCCATGGACTGAGATCACGTGATCATCATGTCCAGTGTGTGGTAGTAGGCTAGTCTCAGTGAATCAGGGATAGATCGAATGTTCGCCATGGACTGAGATCCCGTGATCATCATGTCCAGTGTGTGGTAGTAGGCTAGTCTCAGTGAATCAGGGATAGATCGAATGTTCGCCATGGACTGAGATCACGTGATCATCATGTCCACTGTGTGGTAGTAGGCTAGTCTCAGTGAATCAGGGATAGATCGAATGTTCGCCATGGACTGAGATCACGTGATCATCATGTCCACTGTGTGGTAGTAGGCTAGTCTCAGTGAATCAGGGATAGATCGAATGTTCGCCATGGACTGAGATCACGTGATCATCATGTCCACTGTGTGGTAGTAGGCTAGTCTCAGTGAATCAGGGATAGATCGAATGTTCGCCATGGACTGAGATCACGTGATCATCATGTCCAGTGTGTGGTAGTAGGCTAGTCTCAGTGAATCAGGGATAGATCGAATGTTCGCCATGCACTGAGATCACTTGATCATCATGTCCAGTGTGTGGTAGTAGGCTGGTCTCAGTGAATCAGGGATAGATCGAATGTTCGCCATGGACTGAGATCACGTGATCATCATGTCCAGTGTGTGGTAGTAGGCTAGTCTCAGTGAATCAGGGATAGATCGAATGTTCGCCATGGACTGAGATCACGTGATCATCATGTCCAGTGTGTGGTAGTACGCTAGTCTCAGTGAATCAGGGATAGATCGAATGTTCGCCATGGACTGAGATCACGTGATCATCATGTCGACTGTGTGGTAGTAGGCTAGTCTCAGTGAATCAGGGGTAGATCGAATGTTCGCCATGGACTGAGATCACGTGATCATCATGTCCAGTGTGTGGTAGTAGGCTGGTCTCAGTGAATCAGGGATAGATCGAATGTTCGCCATGGACTGAGATCACGTGATCATCATGTCCAGTGTGTGGTAGTAGGCTAGTCTCAGTGAATCAGGGATAGATCGAATGTTCGCCATGGACTGAGATCACGTGATCATCATGTCCACTGTGTGGTAGTAGGCTAGTCTCAGTGAATCAGGGATAGATCGAATGTTCGCCATGGACTGAGATCACGTGATCATCATGTCCAGTGTGTGGTAGTAGGCTAGTCTCAGTGAATCAGGGATAGATCGAATGTTCGCCATGGACTGAGATCACGTGATCATCATGTCCAGTGTGTGGTAGTAGGCTAGTCTCAGTGAATCAGGGGTAGATCGAATGTTCGCCATGGACTGAGATCACGTGATCATCATGTCCAGTGTGTGGTAGTAGGCTGGTCTCAGTGAATCAGGGATAGATCGAATGTTCGCCATGGACTGAGATCACGTGATCATCATGTCCAGTGTGTGGTAGTAGGCTAGTCTCAGTGAATCAGGGATAGATCGAATGTTCGCCATGGACTGAGATCACGTGATCATCATGTCCACTGTGTGGTAGTAGGCTAGTCTCAGTGAATCAGGGATAGATCGAATGTTCGCCATGGACTGAGATCACGTGATCATCATGTCCAGTGTGTGGTAGTAGGCTAGTCTCAGTGAATCAGGGATAGATCGAATGTTCGCCATGGACTGAGATCACGTGATCATCATGTCCAGTGTGTGGTAGTAGGCTAGTCTCAGTGAATCAGGGATAGATCGAATGTTCGCCATGGACTGAGATCACGTGATCATCATGTCCAGTGTGTGGTAGTAGGCTAGTCTCAGTGAATCAGGGATAGATCGAATGTTCGCCATGGACTGAGATCACGTGATCATCATGTCCACTGTGTGGTAGTAGGCTAGTCTCAGTGAATCAGGGATAGATCGAATGTTCGCCATGGACTGAGATCACGTGATCATCATGTCCAGTGTGTGGTAGTAGGCTAGTCTCAGTGAATCAGGGATAGATCGAATGTTCGCCATGGACTGAGATCACGTGATCATCATGTCCAGTGTGTGGTAGTAGGCTAGTCTCAGTGAATCAGGGATAGATCGAATGTTCGCCATGGACTGAGATCACGTGATCATCATGTCCAGTGTGTGGTAGTAGGCTAGTCTCAGTGAATCAGGGATAGATCGAATGTTCGCCATGGACTGAGATCACGTGATCATCATGTCCATTGTGTGGTAGTAGGCTGGTCTCAGTGAATCAGGGATAGATCGAATGTTCGCCATGGACTGAGATCACGTGATCATCATGTCCAGTGTGTGGTAGTAGGCTAGTTTCAGTGAATCAGGGATAGATCGAATGTTCGCCATGGACTGAGATCACGTGATCATCATGTCCAGTGTGTGGTAGTAGGCTAGTCTCAGTGAATCAGGGATAGATCGAATGTTCGCCATGGACTGAGATCACGTGATCATCATGTCCAGTGTGTGGTAGTAGGCTAGTCTCAGTGAATCAGGGATAGATCGAATGTTCGCCATGGACTGAGATCACGTGATCATCATGTCCAGTGTGTGGTAGTAGGCTAGTCTCAGTGAATCAGGGATAGATCGAATGTTCGCCATGGACTGAGATCACGTGATCATCATGTCCACTGTGTGGTAGTAGGCTAGTCTCAGTGAATCTGGGATAGATCGAATGTTCGCCATGGACTGAGATCACGTGATCATCATGTCCACTGTGTGGTAGTAGGCTAGTGTTAGTGAATCAGGGATAGATCGAATGTTCGCCATGGACTGAGATCACGTGATCATCATGTCCAGTGTGTGGTAGTAGGCTAGTCTCAGTGAATCAGGGATAGATCGAATGTTCGCCATGGACTGAGATCACGTGATCATCATGTCCAGTGTGTGGTAGTAGGCTAGTCTCAGTGAATCAGGGATAGATCGAATGTTCGCCATGGACTGAGATCACGTGATCATCATGTCCAGTGTGTGGTAGTAGGCTAGTTTCAGTGAATCAGGGATAGATCGAATGTTCGCCATGGACTGAGATCACGTGATCATCATGTCCAGTGTGTGGTAGTAGGCTAGTCTCAGTGAATCAGGGATAGATCGAATGTTCGCCATGGACTGAGATCACGTGATCATCATGTCCAGTGTGTGGTAGTAGGCTAGTCTCAGTGAATCAGGGATAGATCGAATGTTCGCCATGAACTGAGATCACGTGATCATCATGTCCACTGTGTGGTAGTAGGCTAGTCTCAGTGAATCAGGGATAGATCGAATGTTCGCCATGGACTGAGATCACGTGATCATCATGTCCACTGTGTGGTAGTAGGCTAGTCTCAGTGAATCAGGGATAGATCGAATGTTCGCCATGGACTGAGATCACGTGATCATCATGTCCAGTGTGTGGTAGTAGGCTAGTCTCAGTGAATCAGGGATAGATCGAATGTTCGCCATGGACTGAGATCACGTGATCATCATGTCCAGTGTGTGGTAGTAGGCTAGTCTCAGTGAATCAGGGATAGATCGAATGTTCGCCATGGACTGAGATCACGTGATCATCATGTCCACTGTGTGGTGGTAGGCTAGTCTCAGTGAATCAGGGATAGATCGAATGTTCGCCATGGACTGGGATCACGTGATAATCATGTCCAGTGTGTGGTAGTAGGCTAGTCTCAGTGAATCAGGGATAGATCGAATGTTCGCCATGGACTGAGATCACGTGATCATCATGTCCAGTGTGTGGTAGTAGGCTAGTCTCAGTGAATCAGGGATAGATCGAATGTTCGCCATGGACTGAGATCACGTGATCATCATGTCCAGTGTGTGGTAGTAGGCTAGTCTCAGTGAATCAGGGATAGATCGAATGTTCGCCATGGACTGAGATCACGTGATCATCATGTCCAGTGTGTGGTAGTAGGCTAGTCTCAGTGAATCAGGGATAGATCGAATGTTCGCCATGGACTGAGATCACGTGATCATCATGTTCAGTGTGTGGTAGTAGGCTAGTCTCAGTGAATCAGGGATAGATCGAATGTTCGCCATGGACTGAGATCACGTGATCATCATGTCCAGTGTGTGGTAGTAGGCTAGTCTCAGTGAATCAGGGATAGATCGAATGTTCGCCATGGACTGAGATCACGTGATCATCATGTCCACTGTGTGGTAGTAGGCTAGTCTCAGTGAATCAGGGATAGATCGAATGTTCGCCATGGACTGAGATCACGTGATCATCATGTCCAGTGTGTGGTAGTAGGCTAGTCTCAGTGAATCAGGGATAGATCGAATGTTCGCCATGGACTGAGATCACGTGATCATCATGTCCAGTGTGTGGTAGTAGGCTAGTCTCAGTGAATCAGGGATAGATCGAATGTTCGCCATGGACTGAGATCACGTGATCATCATGTCCAGTGTGTGGTAGTAGGCTAGTCTCAGTGAATCAGGGGTAGATCGAATGTTCGCCATGGACTGAGATCACGTGATCATCATGTTCAGTGTGTGGTAGTAGGCTAGTCTCAGTGAATCAGGGATAGATCAAATGTTCGCCATGGACTGAGATCACGTGATCATCATGTCCAGTGTGTGGTAGTAGGCTAGTCTCAGTGAATCAGGGATAGATCGAATGTTCGCCATGGACTGAGATCCCGTGATCATCATGTCCAGTGTGTGGTAGTAGGCTAGTCTCAGTGAATCAGGGATAGATCGAATGTTCGCCATGGACTGAGATCACGTGATCATCATGTTCAGTGTGTGGTAGTAGGCTAGTCTCAGTGAATCAGGGATAGATCGAATGTTCGCCATGGACTGAGATCACGTGATCATCATGTCCACTGTGTGGTAGTAGGCTAGTCTCAGTGAATCAGGGATAGATCGAATGTTCGCCATGGACTGAGATCACGTGATCATCATGTCCAGTGTGTGGTAGTAGGCTAGTCTCAGTGAATCAGGGATAGATCGAATGTTCGCCATGGACTGAGATCACGTGATCATCATGTCCAGTGTGTGGTAGTAGGCTAGTCTCAGTGAATCAGGGATAGATCGAATGTTCGCCATGGACTGAGATCACGTGATCATCATGTCCACTGTGTGGTAGTAGGCTAGTCTCAGTGAATCAGGGATAGATCGAATGTTCGCCATGGACTGAGATCACGTGATCATCATGTCCAGTGTGTGGTAGTAGGCTAGTCTCAGTGAATCAGGGATAGATCGAATGTTCGCCATGGACTGAGATCACGTGATCATCATGTCCATTGTGTGGTAGTAGGCTAGTCTCAGTGAATCAGGGATAGATCGAATGTTCGCCATGGACTGAGATCACGTGATCATCATGTCCACTGTGTGGTAGTAGGCTAGTCTCAGTGAATCAGGGATAGATCGAATGTTCGCCATGGACTGAGATCACGTGATCATCATGTCCACTGTGTGGTAGTAGGCTAGTCTCAGTGAATCAGGGATAGATCGAATGTTCGCCATGGACTGAGATCACGTGATCATCATGTCCAGTGTGTGGTAGTAGGCTAGTCTCAGTGAATCAGGGATAGATCGAATGTTCGCCATGGACTGAGATCACGTGATCATCATGTCCAGTGTGTGGTAGTGGGCTAGTCTCAGTGAATCAGGGATAGATCGAATGTTCGCCATGGACTGAGATCACGTGATCATCATGTCCACTGTGTGGTAGTAGGCTAGTCTCAGTGAATCAGGGATAGATCGAATGTTCGCCATGGACTGAGATCACGTGATCATCATGTCCAGTGTGTGGTAGTAGGCTAGTCTCAGTGAATCAGGGATAGATCGAATGTTCGCCATGGACTGAGATCACGTGATCATCATGTCCAGTGTGTGGTAGTAGGCTAGTCTCAGTGAATCAGGGATAGATCGAATGTTCGCCATGGACTGAGATCACGTGATCATCATGTCCACTGTGTGGTAGTAGGCTAGTCTCAGTGAATCAGGGATAGATCGAATGTTCGCCATGGACTGAGATCACGTGATCATCATGTCCAGTGTGTGGTAGTAGGCTAGTCTCAGTGAATCAGGGATAGATCGAATGTTCGCCATGGACTGAGATCACGTGATCATCATGTCCAGTGTGTGGTAGTAGGCTAGTCTCAGTGAATCAGGGATAGATCGAATGTTCGCCATGGACTGAGATCACGTGATCATCATGTCCAGTGTGTGGTAGTAGGCTAGTCTCAGTGAATCAGGGATAGATCGAATGTTCGCCATGGACTGAGATCACGTGATCATCATGTCCACTGTGTGGTAGTAGGCTAGTCTCAGTGAATCAGGGATAGATCGAATGTTCGCCATGGACTGAGATCACGTGATCATCATGTCCAGTGTGTGGTAGTAGGCTAGTCTCAGTGAATCAGGGATAGATCGAATGTTCGCCATGGACTGAGATCACGTGATCATCATGTCCAGTGTGTGGTAGTAGGCTAGTCTCAGTGAATCAGGGATAGATCGAATGTTCGCCATGGACTGAGATCACGTGATCATCATGTCCATTGTGTGGTAGTAGGCTAGTCTCAGTGAATCAGGGATAGATCGAATGTTCGCCATGGACTGAGATCACGTGATCATCATGTCCAGTGTGTGGTAGTAGGCTAGTCTCAGTGAATCAGGGATAGATCGAATGTTCGCCATGGACTGAGATCACGTGATCATCATGTCCAGTGTGTGGTAGTAGGCTAGTCTCAGTGAATCAGGGATAGATCGAATGTTCGCCATGGACTGAGATCACGTGATCATCATGTCCAGTGTGTGGTAGTAGGCTAGTCTCAGTGAATCAGGGATAGATCGAATGTTCGCCATGGACTGAGATCACGTGATCATCATGTCCAGTGTGTGGTAGTAGGCTAGTCTCAGTGAATCAGGGATAGATCGAATGTTCGCCATGGACTGAGATCACGTGATCATCATGTCCAGTGTGTGGTAGTAGGCTAGTCTCAGTGAATCAGGGATAGATCGAATGTTCGCCATGGACTGAGATCACGTGATCATCATGTCCAGTGTGTGGTAGTAGGCTAGTCTCAGTGAATCAGGGATAGATCGAATGTTCGCCATGGACTGAGATCACGTGATCATCATGTCCAGTGTGTGGTAGTAGGCTAGTCTCAGTGAATCAGGGATAGATCGAATGTTCGCCATGGACTGAGATCACGTGATCATCATGTCCACTGTGTGGTAGTAGGCTAGTCTCAGTGAATCAGGGATAGATCGAATGTTCGCCATGGACTGAGATCACGTGGTCATCATGTCCAGTGTGTGGTAGTAGGCTAGTCTCAGTGAATCAGGAATAGATCGAATGTTCGCCATGGACTGAGATCACGTGATCATCATGTCCAGTGTGTGGTAGTAGGCTAGTCTCAGTGAATCAGGGATAGATCGAATGTTCGCCATGGACTGAGATCACGTGATCATCATGTCCAGTGTGTGGTAGTAGGCTAGTCTCAGTGAATCAGGGATAGATCGAATGTTCGCCATGGACTGAGATCACGTGATCATCATGTCCACTGTGTGGTAGTAGGCTAGTCTCAGTGAATCAGGGATAGATCGAATGTTCGCCATGGACTGAGATCACGTGATCATCATGTCCAGTGTGTGGTAGTAGGCTAGTCTCAGTGAATCAGGGATAGATCGAATGTTCGCCATGGACTGAGATCACGTGATCATCATGTCCAGTGTGTGGTAGTAGGCTAGTCTCAGTGAATCAGGGATAGATCGAATGTTCGCCATGGACTGAGATCACGTGATCATCATGTCCAGTGTGTGGTAGTAGGCTAGTCTCAGTGAATCAGGGATAGATCGAATGTTCGCCATGGACTGAGATCACGTGATCATCATGTCCAGTGTGTGGTAGTAGGCTAGTCTCAGTGAATCAGGGATAGATCGAATGTTCGCCATGGACTGAGATCACGTGATCATCATGTCCAGTGTGTGGTAGTAGGCTAGTCTCAGTGAATCAGGGATAGATCGAATGTTCGCCATGGACTGAGATCACGTGATCATCATGTCCAGTGTGTGGTAGTAGGCTGGTCTCAGTGAATCAGGGATAGATCGAATGTTCGCCATGGACTGAGATCACGTGATCATCATGTCTACTGTGTGGTAGTAGGCTAGTCTCAGTGAATCAGGGATAGATCGAATGTTCGCCATGGACTGAGATCACGTGATCATCATGTCCAGTGTGTGGTAGTAGGCTAGTCTCAGTGAATCAGGGATAGATCGAATGTTCGCCATGGACTGAGATCACGTGATCATCATGTCCAGTGTGTGGTAGTAGGCTAGTCTCAGTGAATCAGGGATAGATCGAATGTTCGCCATGGACTGAGATCACGTGATCATCATGTCCAGTGTGTGGTAGTAGGCTAGTCTCAGTGAATCAGGGATAGATCGAATGTTCGCCATGGACTGAGATCACGTGATCATCATGTCCACTGTGTGGTAGTAGGCTAGTCTCAGTGAATCAGGGATAGATCGAATGTTCGCCATGGACTGAGATCACGTGATCATCATGTCCAGTGTGTGGTAGTAGGCTAGTCTCAGTGAATCAGGGATAGATCGAATGTTCGCCATGGACTGAGATCACGTGATCATCATGTCCACTGTGTGGTAGTAGGCTAGTCTCAGTGAATCAGGGATAGATCGAATGTTCGCCATGGACTGAGATCACGTGATCATCATGTCCACTGTGTGGTAGTAGGCTAGTCTCAGTGAATCAGGGATAGATCGAATGTTCGCCATGGACTGAGATCACGTGATCATCATGTCCACTGTGTGGTAGTAGGCTAGTCTCAGTGAATCAAGGATAGATCGAATGTTCGCCATGGACTGAGATCACGTGATCATCATGTCCAGTGTGTGGTAGTAGGCTAGTCTCAGTGAATCAGGGATAGATCGAATGTTCGCCATGGACTGAGATCACGTGATCATCATGTCCAGTGTGTGGTAGTAGGCTAGTCTCAGTGAATCAGGGATAGATCGAATGTTCGCCATGGACTGAGATCACGTGATCATCATGTCCACTGTGTGGTAGTAGGCTAGTCTCAGTGAATCAGGGATAGATCGAATGTTCGACATGGACTGAGATCACGTGATCATCATGTCCAGTGTGAGGTAGTAGGCTAGTCTCAGTGAATCAGGGATAGATCGAATGTTCGCCATGGACTGAGATCACGTGATCATCATGTCCAGTGTGTGGTAGTAGGCTAGTCTCAGTGAATCAGGGATAGATCGAATGTTCGCCATGGACTGAGATCACGTGATCATCATGTCCAGTGTGTGGTAGTAGGCTAGTCTCAGTGAATCAGGGATAGATCGAATGTTCGCCATGGACTGAGATCACGTGATCATCATGTCCAGTGTGTGGTAGTAGGCTAGTCTCAGTGAATCTGGGATAGATCGAATGTTCGCCATGGACTGAGATCACGTGATCATCATGTCTACTGTGTGGTAGTAGGCTAGTCTCAGTGAATCAGGGATAGATCGAATGTTCGCCATGGACTGAGATCACGTGATCATCATGTCCAGTGTGTGGTAGTAGGCTAGTCTCAGTGAATCAGGGATAGATCGAATGTTCGCCATGGACTGAGATCACGTGATCATCATGTCCAGTGTGTGGTAGTAGGCTGGTCTCAGTGAATCAGGGATAGATCGAATGTTCGCCATGCACTGAGATCACGTGATCATCATGTCCACTGTGTGGTAGTAGGCTAGTCTCAGTGAATCAGGGATAGATCGAATGTTCGCCATGGACTGAGATCACGTGATCATCATGTCCACTGTGTGGTAGTAGGCTAGTCTCAGTGAATCAGGGATAGATCGAATGTTCGCCATGGACTGAGATCACGTGATCATCATGTCCACTGTGTGGTAGTAGGCTAGTCTCAGTGAATCAGGGATAGATCGAATGTTCGCCATGGACTGAGATCACGTGATCATCATGTCCAGTGTGTGGTAGAAGGCTAGTCTCAGTGAATCAGGGATAGATCGAATGTTCGCCATGGACTGAGATCACGTGATCATCATGTCCAGTGTGTGGTAGTAGGCTAGTCTCAGTGAATCAGGGATAGATCGAATGTTCGCCATGGACTGAGATCACGTGATCATCATGTCCAGTGTGTGGTAGTAGGCTAGTCTCAGTGAATCAGGGATAGATCGAATGTTCGCCATGGACTGAGATCACGTGATCATCATGTCCAGTGTGTGGTAGTAGGCTAGTCTCAGTGAATCAGGGATAGATCGAATGTTCGCCATGGACTGAGATCACGTGATCATCATGTCCACTGTGTGGTAGTAGGCTAGTCTCAGTGAATCAGGGATAGATCGAATGTTCGCCATGGACTGAGATCACGTGATCATCATGTCCAGTGTGTGGTAGTAGGCTAGTCTCAGTGAATCAGGGATAGATCGAATGTTCGCCATGGACTGAGATCACGTGATCATCATGTCCACTGTGTGGTAGTAGGCTAGTCTCAGTGAATCAGGGATAGATCGAATGTTCGCCATGGACTGAGATCACGTGATCATCATGTCCAGTGTGTGGTAGTAGGCTAGTCTCAGTGAATCAGGGATAGATCGAATGTTCGCCATGGACTGAGATCACGTGATCATCATGTCCAGTGTGTGGTAGTAGGCTAGTCTCAGTGAATCAGGGATAGATCGAATGTTCGCCATGGACTGAGATCACGTGATCATCATGTCCACTGTGTGGTAGTAGGCTAGTCTCAGTGAATCAGGGATAGATCGAATGTTCGCCATGGACTGAGATCACGTGATCATCATGTCCACTGTGTGGTAGTAGGCTGGTCTCAGTGAATCAGGGATAGATCGAATGTTCGCCATGGACTGAGATCACGTGATCATCATGTCCAGTGTGTGGTAGTAGGCTAGTCTCAGTGAATCAGGGATAGATCGAATGTTCGCCATGGACTGAGATCACGTGATCATCATGTCCAGTGTGTGGTAGTAGGCTAGTCTCAGTGAATCAGGGATAGATCGAATGTTCGCCATGGACTGAGATCACGTGATCATCATGTCCAGTGTGTGGTAGTAGGCTAGTCTCAGTGAATCAGGGATAGATCGAATGTTCGCCATGGACTGAGATCACGTGATCATCATGTCCAGTGTGTGGTAGTAGGCTAGTCTCAGTGAATCAGGGATAGATCGAATGTTCGCCATGGACTGAGATCACGTGATCATCATGTCCAGTGTGTGGTAGTAGGCTAGTCTCAGTGAATCAGGGATAGATCGAATGTTCGCCATGGACTGAGATCACGTGATCATCATGTCCAGTGTGTGGTAGTAGGCTAGTCTCAGTGAATCAGGGATAGATCGAATGTTCGCTATGGACTGAGATCACGTGATCATCATGTCCACTGTGTGGTAGTAGGCTAGTCTCAGTGAATCAGGGATAGATCGAATGTTCGTCATGGACTGAGATCACGTGATCATCATGTCCAGTGTGTGGTAGTAGGCTAGTCTCAGTGAATCAGGGATAGATCGAATGTTCGCCATGGACTGAGATCACGTGATCATCATGTCCAGTGTGTGGTAGTAGGCTAGTCTCAGTGAATCAGGGATAGATCGAATGTTCGCCATGGACTGAGATCACGTGATCATCATGTCCAGTGTGTGGTAGTAGGCTAGTCTCAGTGAATCAGGGATAGATCGAATGTTCGCCATGGACTGAGATCACGTGATCATCATGTCCAGTGTGTGGTAGTAGGCTAGTCTCAGTGAATCAGGGATAGATCGAATGTTCGCCATGGACTGAGATCACGTGATCATCATGTCCACTGTGTGGTAGTAGGCTAGTCTCAGTGAATCAGGGATAGATCGAATGTTCGCCATGGACTGAGATCACGTGATCATCATGTCCACTGTGTGGTAGTAGGCTAGTCTCAGTGAATCAGGGATAGATCGAATGTTCGCCATGCACTGAGATCACGTGATCATCATGTCCACTGTGTGGTAGTAGGCTAGTCTCAGTGAATCAGGGATAGATCGAATGTTCGCCATGGACTGAGATCACGTGATCATCATGTCCAGTGTGTGGTAGTAGGCTAGTCTCAGTGAATCAGGGATAGATCGAATGTTCGCCATGGACTGAGATCACGTGATCATCATGTCCACTGTGTGGTAGTAGGCTAGTCTCAGTGAATCAGGGATAGATCGAATGTTCGCCATGGACTGGGATCACGTGATCATCATGTCCAGTGTGTGGTAGTGGGCTAGTCTCAGTGAATCAGGGATAGATCGAATGTTCGCCATGGACTGAGATCACGTGATCATCATGTCCAGTGTGTGGTAGTAGGCTAGTCTCAGTGAATCAGGGATAGATCGAATGTTCGCCATGCACTGAGATCACGTGATCGTCATGTCCAGTGTGTGGTAGTAGGCTAGTCTCAGTGAATCAGGGATAGATCGAATGTTCGCCATGGACTGAGATCACGTGATCATCATGTCCAGTGTGTGGTAGTAGGCTAGTCTCAGTGAATCAGGGATAGATCGAATGTTCGCCATGGACTGAGATCACGTGATCATCATGTCCAGTGTGAGGTAGTAGGCTAGTCTCAGTGAATCAGGGATAGATCGAATGTTCGCCATGGACTGAGATCACGTGATCATCATGTCCAGTGTGTTGTAGTAGGCTAGTCTCAGTGAATCAGGGATAGATCGAATGTTCGTCATGGACTGAGATCACGTGATCATCATGTCCAGTGTGTGGTAGTAGGCTAGTCTCAGTGAATCAGGGATAGATCGAATGTTCGCCATGGACTGAGATCACGTGATCATCATGTCCAGTGTGTGGTAGTAGGCTAGTCTCAGTGAATCAGGGATAGATCGAATGTTCGCCATGGACTGAGATCACGTGATCATCATGTCCAGTGTGTGGTAGTAGGCTAGTCTCAGTGAATCAGGGATAGATCGAATGTTCGCCATGGACTGAGATCACGTGATCATCATGTCCAGTGTGTGGTAGTAGGCTAGTCTCAGTGAATCAGGGATAGATCGAATGTTCGCCATGGACTGAGATCACGTGATCATCATGTCCAGTGTGTGGTAGTAGGCTAGTCTCAGTGAATCAGGGATAGATCGAATGTTCGCCATGGACTGAGATCACGTGATCATCATGTCCAGTGTGTGGTAGTAGGCTAGTCTCAGTGAATCAGGGATAGATCGAATGTTCGCCATGGACTGAGATCACGTGATCATCATGTCCACTGTGTGGTAGTAGGCTAGTCTCAGTGAATCAGGGATAGATCGAATGTTCGCCATGGACTGAGATCACGTGATCATCATGTCCAGTGTGTGGTAGTAGGCTAGTCTCAGTGAATCAGGGATAGATCGAATGTTCGCCATGGACTGAGATCACGTGATCATCATGTCCAGTGTGTGGTAGTAGGCTAGTCTCAGTGAATCAGGGATAGATCGAATGTTCGCCATGGACTGAGATCACGTGATCATCATGCCCAGTGTGTGGTAGTAGGCTAGTCTCAGTGAATCAGGGATAGATCGAATGTTCGCCATGGACTGAGATCACGTGATCATCATGTCCACTGTGTGGTAGTAGGCTAGTCTCAGTGAATCAGGGATAGATCGAATGTTCGCCATGGACTGAGATCACGTGATCATCATGTCCAGTGTGTGGTAGTAGGCTAGTCTCAGTGAATCAGGGATAGATCGAATGTTCGCCATGGACTGAGATCACGTGATCATCATGTCCACTGTGTGGTAGTAGGCTAGTCTCAGTGAATCAGGGATAGATCGAATGTTCGCCATGGACTGAGATCACGTGATCATCATGTCCAGTGTGTGGTAGTAGGCTAGTCTCAGTGAATCAGGGATAGATCGAATGTTCGCCATGGACTGAGATCACGTGATCATCATGTCTACTGTGTGGTAGTAGGCTAGTCTCAGTGAATCAGGGATAGATCGAATGTTCGCCATGGACTGAGATCACGTGATCATCATGTCCACTGTGTGGTAGTAGGCTAGTCTCAGTGAATCAGGGATAGATCGAATGTTCGCCATGGACTGAGATCACGTGATCATCATGTCCAGTGTGTGGTAGTAGGCTAGTCTCAGTGAATCAGGGATAGATCGAATGTTCGCCATGGACTGAGATCACGTGATCATCATGTCCACTGTGTGGTAGTAGGCTGGTCTCAGTGAATCAGGGATAGATCGAATGTTCGCCATGGACTGAGATCACGTGATCATCATGTCCACTGTGTGGTAGTAGGCTAGTCTCAGTGAATCAGGGATAGATCGAATGTTCGCCATGGACTGAGATCACGTGATCATCATGTCCAGTGTGTGGTAGTAGGCTAGTCTCAGTGAATCAGGGATAGATCGAATGTTCGCCATGGACTGAGATCACGTGATCATCATGTCCACTGTGTGGTAGTAGGCTAGTCTCAGTGAATCAGGGATAGATCGAATGTTCGCCATGGACTGAGATCACGTGATCATCATGCCCAGTGTGTGGTAGTAGGCTAGTCTCAGTGAATCAGGGATAGATCGAATGTTCGCCATGGACTGAGATCACGTGATCATCATGTCCAGTGTGTGGTAGTAGGCTAGTCTCAGTGAATCAGGGATAGATCGAATGTTCGCCATGGACTGAGATCACGTGATCATCATGTCCACTGTGTGGTAGTAGGCTAGTCTCAGTGAATCAGGGATAGATCGAATGTTCGCCATGGACTGAGATCACGTGATCATCATGTCCACTGTGTGGTAGTAGGCTAGTCTCAGTGAATCAGGGATAGATCGAATGTTCGCCATGGACTGAGATCACGTGATCATCATGTCCAGTGTGTGGTAGTAGGCTAGTCTCAGTGAATCAGGGATAGATCGAATGTTCGCCATGGACTGAGATCACGTGATCATCATGTCCACTGTGTGGTAGTAGGCTAGTCTCAGTGAATCAGGGATAGATCGAATGTTCGCCATGGACTGAGATCACGTGATCATCATGTCCAGTGTGTGGTAGTAGGCTAGTCTCAGTGAATCAGGGATAGATCGAATGTTCGCCATGGACTGAGATCACGTGATCATCATGTCCAGTGTGTGGTAGTAGGCTAGTCTCAGTGAATCAGGGATAGATCGAATGTTCGCCATGGACTGAGATCACGTGATCATCATGTCCACTGTGTGGTAGTAGGCTAGTCTCAGTGAATCAGGGATAGATCGAATGTTCGCCATGGACTGAGATCACGTGATCATCATGCCCAGTGTGTGGTAGTAGGCTAGTCTCAGTGAATCAGGGATAGATCGAATGTTCGCCATGGACTGAGATCACGTGATCATCATGTCCAGTGTGTGGTAGTAGGCTAGTCTCAGTGAATCAGGGATAGATCGAATGTTCGCCATGGACTGAGATCACGTGATCATCATGTCCACTGTGTGGTAGTAGGCTAGTCTCAGTGAATCAGGGATAGATCGAATGTTCGCCATGGACTGAGATCACGTGATCATCATGTCCAGTGTGTGGTAGTAGGCTAGTCTCAGTGAATCAGGGATAGATCGAATGTTCGCCATGGACTGAGATCACGTGATCATCATGTCCACTGTGTGGTAGTAGGCTAGTCTCAGTGAATCAGGGATAGATCGAATGTTCGCCATGGACTGAGATCACGTGATCATCATGTCCAGTGTGTGGTAGTAGGCTAGTCTCAGTGAATCAGGGATAGATCGAATGTTCGCCATGGACTGAGATCACGTGATCATCATGTCCACTGTGTGGTAGTAGGCTAGTCTCAGTGAATCAGGGATAGATCGAATGTTCGCCATGGACTGAGATCACGTGATCATCATGTCCAGTGTGTGGTAGTAGGCTAGTCTCAGTGAATCAGGGATAGATCGAATGTTCGCCATGGACTGAGATCACGTGATCATCATGTCCACTGTGTGGTAGTAGGCTAGTCTCAGTGAATCAGGGATAGATCGAATGTTCGCCATGGACTGAGATCACGTGATCATCATGTCCAGTGTGTGGTAGTAGGCTAGTCTCAGTGAATCAGGGATAGATCGAATGTTCGCCATGGACTGAGATCACGTGATCATCATGTCCAGTGTGTGGTAGTAGGCTAGTCTCAGTGAATCAGGGATAGATCGAATGTTCGCCATGGACTGAGATCACGTGATCATCATGTCCAGTGTGTGGTAGTAGGCTAGTCTCAGTGAATCAGGGATAGATCGAATGTTCGCCATGGACTGAGATCACGTGATCATCATGTCCAGTGTGTGGTAGTAGGCTAGTCTCAGTGAATCAGGGATAGATCGAATGTTCGCCATGGACTGAGATCACGTGATCATCATGTCCAGTGTGTGGTAGTAGGCTAGTCTCAGTGAATCAGGGATAGATCGAATGTTCGCCATGGACTGAGATCACGTGATCATCATGTCCAGTGTGTGGTAGTAGGCTAGTGTCAGTGAATCAGGGATAGATCGAATGTTCGCCATGGACTGAGATCAAGTGATCATCATGTCCAGTGTGTGGTAGTAGGCTAGTCTCAGTGAATCAGGGATAGATCGAATGTTCGCCATGGACTGAGATCACGTGATCATCATGTCCACTGTGTGGTAGTAGGCTAGTCTCAGTGAATCAGGGATAGATCGAATGTTCGCCATGGACTGAGATCACGTGATCATCATGTCCACTGTGTGGTAGTAGGCTAGTCTCAGTGAATCAGGGATAGATCGAATGTTCGCCATGGACTGAGATCACGTGATCATCATGTCCAGTGTGTGGTAGTAGGCTAGTCTCAGTGAATCAGGGATAGATCGAATGTTCGCCATGGACTGAGATCACGTGATCATCATGTCCAGTGTGTGGTAGTAGGCTAGTCTCAGTGAATCAGGGATAGATCGAATGTTCGCCATGGACTGAGATCACGTGATCATCATGTCCACTGTGTGGTAGTAGGCTAGTCTCAGTGAATCAGGGATAGATCGAATGTTCGCCATGGACTGAGATCACGTGATCATCATGTCCAGTGTGTGGTAGTAGGCTGGTCTCAGTGAATCAGGGATAGATCGAATGTTCGCCATGGACTGAGATCACGTGATCATCATGTCCACTGTGTGGTAGTAGGCTTGTCTCAGTGAATCTGAGATGGATCGAATGTTCGCCATGGACTGAGATCACGTGATCATCATGTCCAGTGTGTGGTAGTAGGCTAGTCTCAGTGAATCAAGGATAGATCGAATGTTCGCCATGGACTGAGATCACGTGATCATCATGTCCACTGTGTGGTAGTAGGCTAGTCTCAGTGAATCAGGGATAGATCGAATGTTCGCCATGGACTGAGATCACGTGATCATCATGTCCAGTGTGTGGTAGTAGGCTAGTCTCAGTGAATCAGGGATAGATCGAATGTTCGCCATGGACTGAGATCACGTGCTCATCATGTCCACTGTGTGGTAGTAGGCTAGTCTCAGTGAATCAGGGATAGATCGAATGTTCGCCATGGACTGAGATCACGTGATCATCATGTCCAGTGTGTGGTAGTAGGCTGGTCTCAGTGAATCAGGGATAGATCGAATGTTCGCCATGGACTGAGATCACGTGATCATCATGTCCAGTGTGTGGTAGTAGGCTAGTCTCAGTGAATCAGGGATAGATCGAATGTTCGCCATTGACTGAGATCACGTGATAATCATGTCCAGTGTGTGGTAGTAGGCTAGTCTCAGTGAATCAGGGATAGATCGAATGTTCGCCATGGACTGAGATCACGTGATCATCATGTCCAGTGTGTGGTAGTAGGCTAGTCTCAGTGAATCAGGGATAGATCGAATGTTCGCCATGGACTGAGATCACGTGATCATCATGTCCATTGTGTGGTAGTAGGCTAGTCTCAGTGAATCAGGGATAGATCGAATGTTCGCCATGGACTGAGATCACGTGATCATCATGTCCAGTGTGTGGTAGTAGGCTGGTCTCAGTGAATCAGGGATAGATCGAATGTTCGCCATGGACTGAGATCACGTGATCATCATGTCCACTGTATGGTAGTAGGCTAGTCTCAGTGAATCAGGGATAGATCGAATGTTCGCCATGGACTGAGATCACGTGATCATCATGTCCAGTGTGTGGTAGTAGGCTAGTCTCAGTGAATCAGGGATAGATCGAATGTTCGCCATGGACTGAGATCACGTGATCATCATGTCCACTGTGTGGTAGTAGGCTAGTCTCAGTGAATCAGGGATAGATCGAATGTTCGCCATGGACTGAGATCACGTGATCATCATGTCCAGTGTGTGGTAGTAGGCTAGTCTCAGTGAATCAGGGATAGATCGAATGTTCGCCATGGACTGAGATCACGTGATCATCATGTCCAGTGTGTGGTAGTAGGCTAGTCTCAGTGAATCAGGGATAGATCGAATGTTCGCCATGGACTGAGATCACGTGATCATCATGTCCAGTGTGTGGTAGTAGGCTAGTCTCAGTGAATCAGGGATAGATCGAATGTTCGCCATGGACTGTGATCACGTGATCATCATGTCCACTGTGTGGTAGTAGGCTAGTCTCAGTGAATCAGGGATAGATCGAATGTTCGCCATGGACTGAGATCACGTGATCATCATGTCCATTGTGTGGTAGTAGGCTAGTCTCAGTGAATCAGGGATAGATCGAATGTTCGCCATGGACTGAGATCACGTGATCATCATGTCCACTGTGTGGTAGTAGGCTAGTCTCAGTGAATCAGGGATAGATCGAATGTTCGCCATGGACTGAGATCACGTGATCATCATGTCCAGTGTGTGGTAGTAGGCTAGTCTCAGTGAATCAGGGATAGATCGAATGTTCGCCATGGACTGAGATCACGTGATCATCATGTCCAGTGTATGGTAGTAGGCTAGTCTCAGTGAATCAGGGATATATCGAATGTTCGCCATGGACTGAGATCACGTGATCATCATGTCCAGTGTGTGGTAGTAGGCTAGTCTCAGTGAATCAGGGATAGATCGAATGTTCGCCATGGACTGAGATCACGTGATCATCATGTCCAGTGTGTGGTAGTAGGCTAGTCTCAGTGAATCAGGGATAGATCGAATGTTCGCCATGGACTGTGATCACGTGATCATCATGTCCACTGTGTGGTAGTAGGCTAGTCTCAGTGAATCAGGGATAGATCGAATGTTCGCCATGGACTGAGATCACGTGATCATCATGTCCAGTGTGTGGTAGTAGGCTAGTCTCAGTGAATCAGGGATAGATCGAATGTTCGCCATGGACTGAGATCACGTGATCATCATGTCCAGTGTGTGGTAGTAGGCTAGTCTCAGTGAATCAGGGATAGATCGAATGTTCGCCATGGACTGAGATCACGTGATCATCATGTCCATTGTGTGATAGTAGGCTAGTCTCAGTGAATCAGGGATAGATCGAATGTTCGCCATGGACTGAGATCACGTGATCATCATGTCCAGTGTGTGGTAGTAGGCTAGTCTCAGTGAATCAGGGATAGATCGAATGTTCGCCATGGACTGAGATCACGTGATCATCATGTCCACTGTGTGGTAGTAGGCTAGTCTCAGTGAATCAGGGATAGATCGAATGTTCGCCATGGACTGAGATCACGTGATCATCATGTCCAGTGTGTGGTAGTAGGCTAGTCTCAGTGAATCAGGGATAGATCGAATGTTCGCCATGGACTGAGATCACGTGATCATCATGTCCACTGTGTGGTAGTAGGCTAGTCTCAGTGAATCAGGAATAGATCGAATGTTCGCCATGGACTGAGATCACGTGATCATCATGTCCACTGTGTGGTAGTAGGCTAGTCTCAGTGAATCAGGGATAGATCGAATGTTCGCCATGCACTGAGATCACGTGATCATCATGTCCAGTGTATGGTAGTAGGCTAGTCTCAGTGAATCAGGGATAGATCGAATGTTCGCCATGGACTGAGATCACGTGATCATCATGTCCACTGTGTGGTAGTAGGCTAGTCTCAGTGAATCAGGGATAGATCGAATGTCCGCCATGGACTGAGATCACGTGATCATCATGTCCACTGTGTGGTAGTAGGCTAGTCTCAGTGAATCAGGGATAGATCGAATGTTCGCCATGGACTGAGATCACGTGATCATCATGTCCAGTGTGTGGTAGTAGGCTAGTCTCAGTGAATCAGGGATAGATCGAATGTTCGCCATGCACTGAGATCACGTGATCATCATGTCCACTGTGTGGTAGTAGGCTAGTCTCAGTGAATCAGGGATAGATCGAATGTTCGCCATGGACTGAGATCACGTGATCATCATGTCCACTGTGTGGTAGTAGGCTAGTCTCAGTGAATCAGGGATAGATCGAATGTTCGCCATGGACTGAGATCACGTGATCATCATGTCCAGTGTGTGGTAGTAGGCTAGTCTCAGTGAATCAGGGATAGATCGAATGTTCGCCATGGACTGAGATCACGTGATCATCATGTCCAGTGTGTGGTAGTAGGCTAGTCTCAGTGAATCAGGGATAGATCGAATGTTCGCCATGGACTGAGATCACGTGATCATCATGTCCACTGTGTGGTAGTAGGCTAGTCTCAGTGAATCAGGGATAGATCGAATGTTCACCATGGACTGAGATCACGTGATCATCATGTCCAGTGTGTGGTAGTAGGCTAGTCTCAGTGAATCAGGGATAGATCGAATGTTCGCCATGGACTGAGATCACGTGATCATCATGTCCACTGTGTGGTAGTAGGCTGGTCTCAGTGAATCAGGGATAGATCGAATGTTCGCCATGGACTGAGATCACGTGATCATCATGTCCAGTGTGTGGTAGTAGGCTAGTCTCAGTGAATCAGGGATAGATCGAATGTTCGCCATGGACTGAGATCACGTGATCATCATGTCCAGTGTGTGGTAGTAGGCTAGTCTCAGTGAATCAGGGATAGATCGAATGTTCGCCATGGACTGAGATCACGTGATCATCATGTCCAGTGTGTGGTAGTAGGCTAGTCTCAGTGAATCAAGGTTAGATCGAATGTTCGCCATGCACTGAGATCACGTGATCATCATGTCCACTGTGTGGTAGTGGGCTAGTCTCAGTGAATCAGGGATAGATGGAATGTTCGCCATGGACTGAGATCACGTGATCATCATGTCCAGTGTGTGGTAGTAGGCTAGTCTCAGTGAATCAGGGATAGATCGAATGTTCGCCATGGACTGAGATCACGTGATCATCATGTCCACTGTGTGG
Source organism: Brachyptera risi (assembly GCA_964007535.1). Taxonomy (NCBI): domain Eukaryota; kingdom Metazoa; phylum Arthropoda; class Insecta; order Plecoptera; family Taeniopterygidae; genus Brachyptera; species Brachyptera risi. Next base: position 24,109,677 of record OZ023338.1, on the reverse strand, counting down.
TAGTAGGCTAGTCTCAGTGAATCAGGGATAGATCGAATGTTCGCCATGGACTGAGATCACGTGATCATCATGTCCAGTGTGTGGTAGTAGGCTAGTCTCAGTGAATCAGGGATAGATCGAATGTTCGCCATGGACTGAGATCACGTGATCATCATGTCCAGTGTGTGGTAGTAGGCTAGTCTCAGTGAATCAGGGATAGATCGAATGTTCGCCATGGACTGAGATCACGTGATCATCATGTCCACTGTGTGGTAGTAGGCTAGTCTCAGTGAATCAGGGATAGATCGAATGTTCGCCATGGACTGAGATCACGTGATCATCATGTCCAGTGTGTGGTAGTAGGCTAGTCTCAGTGAATCAGGGATAGATCGAATGTTCGCCATGGACTGAGATCACGTGATCATCATGTCCAGTGTGTGGTAGTAGGCTAGTCTCAGTGAATCAGGGATAGATCGAATGTTCGCCATGGACTGAGATCACGTGATCATCATGTCCAGTGTGTGGTAGTAGGCTAGTCTCAGTGAATCAGGGATAGATCGAATGTTCGCCATGGACTGAGATCACGTGATCATCATGTCCAGTGTGTGGTAGTAGGCTAGTCTCAGTGAATCAGGGATAGATCGAATGTTCGCCATGGACTGAGATCACGTGATCATCATGTCCACTGTGTGGTAGTAGGCTAGTCTCAGTGAATCAGGGATAGATCGAATGTTCGCCATGGACTGAGATCACGTGATCATCATGTCCAGTGTGTGGTAGTAGGCTAGTCTCAGTGAATCAGGGATAGATCGAATGTTCGCCAAGGACTGAGATCACGTGATCATCATGTCCAGTGTGTGGTAGTAGGCTAGTCTCAGTGAATCAGGGATAGATCGAATGTTCGCCATGGACTGAGATCACGTGATCATCATGTCCACTGTGTGGTAGTAGGCTAGTCTCAGTGAATCAGGGATAGATCGAATGTTCGCCATGGACTGAGATCACGTGATCATCATGTCCACTGTGTGGTAGTAGGCTAGTCTCAGTGAATCAGGGATAGATCGAATGTTCGCCATGGACTGAGATCACGTGATCATCATGTCTACTGTGTGGTAGTAGGCTAGTCTCAGTGAATCAGGGATAGATCGGATGTTCGCCATGCACTGAGATCACGTGATCATCATGTCCAGTGTGTGGTAGTAGGCTAGTCTCAGTGAATCTGGGATAGATCGAATGTTCGCCATGGACTGAGATCACGTGATCATCATGTCCACTGTGTGGTAGTAGGCTAGTCTCAGTGAATCAGGGATAGATCGAATGTTCGCCATGGACTGAGATCACGTGATCATCATGTCCAGTGTGTGGTAGTAGGCTAGTCTCAGTGAATCAGGTATAGATCGAATGTTCGCCATGGACTGAGATCACGTGATCATCATGTCCATTGTGTGGTAGTAGGCTAGTCTCAGTGAATCAGGGATAGATCGAATGTTCGCCATGGACTGAGATCACGTGATCATCATGTCCAGTGTGTGGTAGTAGGCTAGTCTCAGTGAATCAGGGATAGATCGAATGTTCGCCATGGACTGAGATCACGTGATCATCATGTCCATTGTGTGGTAGTAGGCTAGTCTCAGTGAATCAGGGATAGATCGAATGTTCGCCATGGACTGAGATCACGTGATCATCATGTCTACTGTGTGGTAGTAGGCTAGTCTCAGTGAATCAGGCATAGATCGAATGTTCGCCATGGACTGAGATCACGTGATCATCATGTCCAGTGTGTGGTAGTAGGCCAGTCTCAGTGAATCAGGGATAGATCGAATGTTCGCCATGGACTGAGATCACGTGATCATCATGTCCAGTGTGTGATAGTAGGCTAGTCTCAGTGAATCAGGGATAGATCGAATGTTCGCCATGGACTGAGATCACGTGATCATCATGTCCAGTGTGTGGTAGTAGGCTAGTCTCAGTGAATCAGGGATAGATCGAATGTTCGCCATGGACTGAGATCACGTGATCATCATGTCCACTGTGTGGTAGTAGGCTAGTGTTAGTGAATCAGGGATAGATCGAATGTTCGCCATGGACTGAGATCACGTGATCATCATGTCCAGTGTGTGGTAGTAGGCTAGTCTCAGTGAATCAGGGATAGATCGAATGTTCGCCATGGACTGAGATCACGTGATCATCATGCCCAGTGTGTGGTAGTAGGCTAGTCTCAGTGAATCAGGGATAGATCGAATGTTCGCCATGGACTGAGATCACGTGATCATCATGTCCACTGTGTGGTAGTAGGCTAGTCTCAGTGAATCAGGGATAGATCGAATGTTCGCCATGGACTGAGATCACGTGATCATCATGTCCAGTGTGTGGTAGTAGGCTAGTCTCAGTGAATCAGGGATAGATCGAATGTTCGCCATGGACTGAGATCACGTGATCATCATGTCCACTGTGTGGTAGTAGGCTAGTCTCAGTGAATCAGGGATAGATCGAATGTTCGCCATGGACTGAGATCACGTGATCATCATGTCCAGTGTGTGGTAGTAGGCTAGTCTCAGTGAATCAGGGATAGATCGAATGTTCGCCATGGACTGAGATCACGTGATCATCATGTCCACTGTGTGATGGTAGTAGGCTAGTCTCAGTGAATCAGGGATAGATCGAATGTTCGCCATGGACTGAGATCACGTGATCATCATGTCCACTGTGTGGTAGTAGGCTAGTCTCAGTGAATCAGGGATAGATCGAATGTTCGCCATGGACTGAGATCACGTGATCATCATGTCCAGTGTGTGGTAGTAGGCTAGTCTCAGTGAATCAGGGATAGATCGAATGTTCGCCATGGACTGAGATCACGTGATCATCATGTCCAGTGTGTGGTAGTAGGCTAGTCTCAGTGAATCAGGGATAGATCGAATGTTCGCCATGGACTGAGATCACGTGATCATCATGTCCACTGTGTGATGGTAGTAGGCTAGTCTCAGTGAATCAGGGATAGATCGAATGTTCGCCATGGACTGAGATCACGTGATCATCATGTCCACTGTGTGGTAGTAGGCTAGTCTCAGTGAATCAGGGATAGATCGAATGTTCGCCATGGACTGAGATCACGTGATCATCATGTCCAGTGTGTGGTAGTAGGCTAGTCTCAGTGAATCAGGGATAGATCGAATGTTCGCCATGGACTGAGATCACGTGATCATCATGTCCAGTGTGTGGTAGTAGGCTAGTCTCAGTGAATCAGGGATAGATCGAATGTTCGCCATGGACTGAGATCACGTGATCATCATGTCCAGTGTGTGGTAGTAGGCTAGTCTCAGTGAATCAGGGATAGATCGAATGTTCGCCATGGACTGAGATCACGTGATCATCATGTCCAGTGTGTGGTAGTAGGCTAGTCTCAGTGAATCAGGGATAGATCGAATGTTCGCCATGGACTGAGATCACGTGATCATCATGTCCAGTGTGTGGTAGTAGGCTAGTCTCAGTGAATCAGGGATAGATCGAATGTTCGCCATGGACTGAGATCACGTGATCATCATGTCCAGTGTGTGGTAGTAGGCTAGTCTCAGTGAATCAGGGATAGATCGAATGTTCGCCATGGACTGAGATCACGTGATCATCATGTCCAGTGTGTGGTAGTAGGCTAGTCTCAGTGAATCAGGGATAGATCGAATGTTCGCCATGGACTGAGATCACGTGATCATCATGTCCACTGTGTGGTAGTAGGCTAGTCTCAGTGAATCAGGGATAGATCGAATGTTCGCCATGGACTGAGATCACGTGATCATCATGTCCAGTGTGTGGTAGTAGGCTAGTCTCAGTGAATCAGGGATAGATCGAATGTTCGCCATGGACTGAGATCACGTGATCATCATGTCCACTGTGTGGTAGTAGGCTAGTCTCAGTGAATCAGGGATAGATCGAATGTTCGCCATGGACTGAGATCACGTGATCATCATGTCCACTGTGTGGTAGTAGGCTAGTCTCAGTGAATCAGGGATAGATCGAATGTTCGCCATGGACTGAGATCACGTGATCATCATGTCCAGTGTGTGGTAGTAGGCTAGTCTCAGTGAATCAGGGATAGATCGAATGTTCGCCATGGACTGAGATCACGTGATCATCATGTCCACTGTGTGGTAGTAGGCTAGTCTCAGTGAATCAGGGATAGATCGAATGTTCGCCATGGACTGAGATCACGTGATCATCATGTCCAGTGTGTGGTAGTAGGCTAGTCTCAGTGAATCAGGGATAGATCGAATGTTCGCCATGGACTGAGATCACGTGATCATCATGTCCACTGTGTGGTAGTAGGCTAGTCTCAGTGAATCAGGGATAGATCGAATGTTCGCCATGGACTGAGATCACGTGCTCATCATGTCCAGTGTGTGGTAGTAGGCTAGTCTCAGTGAATCAGGGATAGATCGAATGTTCGCCATGGACTGAGATCACGTGATCATCATGTCCAGTGTGTGGTAGTAGGCTAGTCTCAGTGAATCAGGGATAGATCGAATGTTCGCCATGGACTGAGATCACGTGATCATCATGTCCAGTGTGTGGTAGTAGGCTGGTCTCAGTGAATCAGGGATAGATCGAATGTTCGCCATGGACTGAGATCACGTGATCATCATGTCCAGTGTGTGGTAGTAGGCTAGTCTCAGTGAATCAGGGATAGATCGAATGTTCGCCATGGACTGAGATCACGTGATCATCATGTCCACTGTGTGGTAGTAGGCTAGTATCAGTGAATCAGGGATAGATCGAATGTTCGCCATGGACTGAGATCACGTGATCATCATGTCCACTGTGTGGTAGTAGGCTAGTCTCAGTGAATCAGGGATAGATCGAATGTTCGCCATGGACTGAGATCACGTGATCATCATGTCCACTGTGTGGTAGTAGGCTAGTCTCAGTGAATCAGGGATAGATCGAATGTTCGCCATGGACTGAGATCACGTGATCATCATGTCCACTGTGTGGTAGTAGGCTAGTCTCAGTGAATCAGGGATAGATCGAATGTTCGCCATGGACTGAGATCACGTGATCATCATGTCCACTGTGTGGTAGTAGGCTAGTATCAGTGAATCAGGGATAGATCGAATGTTCGCCATGGACTGAGATCACGTGATCATCATGTCCACTGTGTGGTAGTGGGCTAGTCTCAGTGAATCAGGGATAGATCGAATGTTCGCCATGGACTGAGATCACGTGATCATCATGTCCACTGTGTGGTAGTAGGCTAGTCTCAGTGAATCAGGGATAGATCGAATGTTCGCCATGGACTGAGATCACGTGATCATCATGTCCAGTGTGTGGTAGTAGGCTAGTCTCAGTGAATCAGGGATAGATCGAATGTTCGCCATGGACTGAGATCACGTGATCATCATGTCCACTGTGTGGTAGTAGGCTAGTCTCAGTGAATCAGGGATAGATCGAATGTTCGCCATGGACTGAGATCACGTGATCATCATGTCCACTGTGTGGTAGTAGGCTAGTCTCAGTGAATCAGGGATAGATCGAATGTTCGCCATGGACTGAGATCACGTGATCATCATGTCCAGTGTGTGGTAGTAAGCTAGTCTCAGTGAATCAGGGATAGATCGAATGTTCGCCATGGACTGAGATCACGTGATCATCATGTCCACTGTGTGGTAGTAGGCTAGTCTCAGTGAATCAGGGATAGATCGAATGTTCGCCATGGACTGAGATCACGTGATCATCATGTCCAGTGTGTGGTAGTAGGCTAGTCTCAGTGAATCAGGGATAGATCGAATGTTCGCCATGGACTGAGATCACGTGATCATCATGTCCAGTGTGTGGTAGTAGGCTAGTCTCAGTGAATCAGGGATAGATCGAATGTTCGCCATGGACTGAGATCACGTGATCATCATGTCCAGTGTGTGGTAGTACGCTAGTCTCAGTGAATCAGGGATAGATCGAATGTTCGCCATGGACTGAGATCACGTGATCATCATGTCCAGTGTGTGGTAGTAGGCTAGTCTCAGTGAATCAGGGATAGATCGAATGTTCGCCATGGACTGAGATCACGTGATCATCATGTCCACTGTGTGGTAGTAGGCTAGTCTCAGTGAATCAGGGATAGATCGAATGTTCGCCATGCACTGAGATCACGTGATCATCATGTCCACTGTGTGGTAGTAGGCTAGTCTCAGTGAATCAGGGATAGATCGAATGTTCGCCATGGACTGAGCTCACGTGATCATCATGTCCAGTGTGTGGTAGTAGGCTAGTCTCAGTGAATCAGGGATAGATCGAATGTTCGCCATGGACTGAGATCACGTGATCATCATGTCCAGTGTGTGGTAGTAGGCTAGTCTCAGTGAATCAGGGATAGATCGAATGTTCGCCATGGACTGAGATCACGTGATCATCATGTCCACTGTGTGGTAGTAGGCTAGTCTCAGTGAATCAGGGATAGATCGAATGTTCGCCATGGACTGAGATCACGTGATCATCATGTCCACTGTGTGGTAGTAGGCTAGTCTCAGTGAATCAGGGATAGATCGAATGTTCGCCATGGACTGAGATCACGTGATCATCATGTCCAGTGTGTGGTAGTAGGCTAGTCTCAGTGAATCAGGGATAGATCGAATGTTCGCCATGGACTGAGATCACGTGATCATCATGTCCAGTGTGTGGTAGTAGGCTAGTCTCAGTGAATCAGGGATAGATCGAATGTTCGCCATGGACTGAGATCACGTGATCATCATGTCCACTGTGTGGTAGTAGGCTAGTCTCAGTGAATCAGGGATAGATCGAATGTTCGCCATGGACTGAGATCACGTGATCATCATGTCCACTGTGTGGTAGTAGTAGGCTAGTCTCAGTGAATCAGGGATAGATCGAATGTTCGCCATGGACTGAGATCACGTGATCATTATGTCCACTGTGTGGTAGTAGTAGGCTAGTCTCAGTGAATCAGGGATAGATCGAATGTTCGCCATGGACTGAGATCACGTGATCATCATGTCCAGTGTGTGGTAGTAGGCTAGTCTCAGTGAATCAGGGATAGATCGAATGTTCGCCATGGACTGAGATCACGTGATCATCATGTCCAGTGTGTGGTAGTAGGCTAGTCTCAGTGAATCAGGGATAGATCGAATGTTCGCCATGGACTGAGATCACGTGATCATCATGTCCACTGTGTGGTAGTAGGCTAGTCTCAGTGAATCAGGGATAGATCGAATGTTCGCCATGGACTGAGATCACGTGATCATCATGTCCAGTGTGTGGTAGTAGGCTAGTCTCAGTGAATCAGGGATAGATCGAATGTTCGCCATGGACTGAGATCACGTGATCATCATGTCCAGTGTGTGGTAGTAGGCTAGTCTCAGTGAATCAGGGATAGATCGAATGTTCGCCATGGACTGAGATCACGTGATCATCATGTCCAGTGTGTGGTAGTAGGCTAGTCTCAGTGAATCAGGGATAGATCGAATGTTCGCCATGGACTGAGATCACGTGATCATAATGTCCACTGTGTGGTAGTAGGCTAGTCTCAGTGAATCAGGGATAGATCGAATGTTCGCCATGGACTGAGATCACGTGATCATCATGTCCAGTGTGTGGTAGTAGGCTAGTCTCAGTGAATCAGGGATAGATCGAATGTTCGCCATGGACTGAGATCACGTGATCATCATGTCCACTGTGTGGTAGTAGGCTAGTCTCAGTGAATCAGGGATAGATCGAATGATCGCCATGGACTGAGATCACGTGATCATCATGTCCACTGTGTGGTAGTAGGCTAGTCTCAGTGAATCAGGGATAGATCGAATGTTCGCCATGGACTGAGATCACGTGATCATCATGTCCAGTGTGTGGTAGTAGGCTAGTCTCAGTGAATCAGGGATAGATCGAATGTTTGCCATGGACTGAGATCACGTGATCATCATGTCCAGTGTGTGGTAGTAGGCTAGTCTCAGTGAATCAGGGATAGATCGAATGTTCGCCATGGACTGAGATCACGTGATCATCATGTCCAGTGTGTGGTAGTGGGCTAGTCTCAGTGAATCAGGGATTGATCGAATGTTCGCCATGGACTGAGATCACGTGATCATCATGTCCACTGTGTGGTAGTAGGCTAGTCTCAGTGAATCAGGGATAGATCGAATGTTCGCCATGGACTGAGATCACGTGATCATCATGTCCAGTGTGTGGTAGTAGGCTAGTCTCAGTGAATCAGGGATAGATCGAATGTTCGCCATGGACTGAGATCACGTGATCATCATGTCCAGTGTGTGGTAGTAGGCTAGTCTCAGTGAATCAGGGATAGATCGAATGTTCGCCATGGACTGAGATCACGTGATCATCATGTCCACTGTGTGGTAGTAGGCTAGTCTCAGTGAATCTGGGATAGATCGAATGTTCGCCATGGACTGAGATCACGTGATCATCATGTCCAGTGTGTGGTAGTGGGCTAGTCTCAGTGAATCAGGGATTGATCGAATGTTCGCCATGGACTGAGATCACGTGATCATCATGTCCACTGTGTGGTAGTAGGCTAGTGTCAGTGAATCAGGGATAGATCGAATGTTCGCCATGGACTGAGATCACGTGATCATCATGTCCATTGTGTGGTAGTAGGCTAGTCTCAGTGAATCAGGGATAGATCGAATGTTCGCCATGGACTGAGATCACGTGATCATCATGTCCAGTGTGTGGTAGTAGGCTAGTCTCAGTGAATCAGGGATAGATCGAATGTTCGCCATGGACTGAGATCACGTGATCATCATGTCTACTGTGTGGTAGTAGGCTAGTCTCAGTGAATCAGGGATAGATCGAATGTTCGCCATGGACTGAGATCACGTGATCATCATGTCCACTGTGTGGTAGTAGGCTAGTCTCAGTGAATCAGGGATAGATCGAATGTTCGCCATGGACTGAGATCACGTGATCATCATGTCCACTGTGTGGTAGTAGGCTAGTCTCAGTGAATCAGGGATAGATCGAATGTTCGCCATGGACTGAGATCACGTGATCATCATGTCCACTGTGTGGTAGTAGGCTAGTCTCAGTGAATCAGGGATAGATCGAATGTTCGCCATGGACTGAGATCACGTGATCATCATGTCCACTGTGTGGTAGTAGGCTAGTCTCAGTGAATCAGGGATAGATCGAATGTTCGCCATGGACTGAGATCACGTGATCATCATGTCCAGTGTGTGGTAGTAGGCTAGTCTCAGTGAATCAGGGATAGATCGAATGTTCGCCATGGACTGAGATCACGTGATCATCATGTCCAGTGTGTGGTAGTAAGCTAGTCTCAGTGAATCAGGGATAGATCGAATGTTCGCCATGGACTGAGATCACGTGATCATCATGTCCACTGTGTGGTAGTAGGCTGGTCTCAGTGAATCAGGGATAGATCGAATGTTCGCCATGCACTGAGATCACGTGATCATCATGTCCACTGTGTGGTAGTAGGCTAGTCTCAGTGAATCAGGGATAGATCGAATGTTCGCCATGGACTGAGATCACGTGATCATCATGTCCATTGTGTGGTAGTAGGCTAGTCTCAGTGAATCAGGGATAGATCGAATGTTCGCCATGGACTGAGATCACGTGATCATCATGTCCAGTGTGTGGTAGTAGGCTGGTCTCAGTGAATCAGGGATAGATCGAATGTTCGCCATGGACTGAGATCACGTGATCATCATGTCCAGTGTGTGGTAGTAGGCTAGTCTCAGTGAATCAGGGATAGATCGAATGTTCGCCATGGACTGAGATCACGTGATCATCATGTCCACTGTGTGGTAGTAGGCTAGTCTCAGTGAATCAGGGATAGATCGAATGTTCGCCATGGACTGAGATCACGTGATCATCATGTCCAGTGTGTGGTAGTAGGCTAGTCTCAGTGAATCAGGGATAGATCGAATGTTCGCCATGGACTGAGATCACGTGATCATCATGTCTACTGTGTGGTAGTAGGCTAGTCTCAGTGAATCAGGGATAGATCGAATGTTCGCCATGGACTGAGATCACGTGATCATCATGTCCAGTGTGTGGTAGTAGGCTAGTCTCAGTGAATCAGGGATAGATCGAATGTTCGCCATGGACTGAGATCACGTGATCATCATGTCCAGTGTGTGGTAGTAGGCTGGTCTCAGTGAATCAGGGATAGATCGAATGTTCGCCATGGACTGAGATCACGTGATCATCATGTCCACTGTGTGGTAGTAGGCTAGTCTCAGTGAATCAGGGATAGATCGAATGTTCGCCATGGACTGAGATCACGTGATCATCATGTCCAGTGTGTGGTAGTAGGCTAGTCTCAGTGAATCAGGGATAGATCGAATGTTCGCCATGGACTGAGATCACGTGATCATCATGTCCAGTGTGTGGTAGTAGGCTAGTCTCAGTGAATCAGGGATAGATCGAATGTTCGCCATGGACTGAGATCACGTGATCATCATGTCCATTGTGTGGTAGTAGGCTAGTCTCAGTGAATCAGGGATAGATCGAATGTTCGCCATGGACTGAGATCACGTGATCATCATGTCCAGTGTGTGGTAGTAGGCTAGTCTCAGTGAATCAGGGATAGATCGAATGTTCGCCATGGACTGAGATCACGTGATCATCATGTCCACTGTGTGGTAGTAGGCTAGTCTCAGTGAATCAGGGATAGATCGAATGTTCGCCATGGACTGAGATCACGTGATCATCATGTCCAGTGTGTGGTAGTAGGCTAGTCTCAGTGAATCAGGGATAGATCGAATGTTCGCCATGGACTGAGATCACGTGATCATCATGTCCAGTGTGTGGTAGTAGGCTAGTCTCAGTGAATCAGGGATAGATCGAATGTTCGCCATGGACTGAGATCACGTGATCATCATGTCCAGTGTGTGGTAGTAGGCTAGTCTCAGTGAATCAGGGATAGATCGAATGTTCGCCATGGACTGAGATCACGTGATCATCATGTCCAGTGTGTGGTAGTAGGCTAGTCTCAGTGAATCAGGGATAGATCGAATGTTCGCCATGGACTGAGATCACGTGATCATCATGTCCACTGTGTGGTAGTAGGCTAGTCTCAGTGAATCAGGGATAGATCGAATGTTCGCCATGGACTGAGATCACGTGATCATCATGTCCAGTGTGTGGTAGTAGGCTAGTCTCAGTGAATCAGGGATAGATCGAATGTTCGCCATGGACTGAGATCACGTGATCATCATGTCCACTGTGTGGTAGTAGGCTAGTCTCAGTGAATCAGGGATAGATCGAATGTTCGCCATGGACTGAGATCACGTGATCATCATGTCCACTGTGTGGTAGTAGGCTAGTCTCAGTGAATCAGGGATAGATCGAATGTTCGCCATGGACTGAGATCACGTGATCATCATGTCCACTGTGTGGTAGTAGGCTAGTCTCAGTGAATCAGGGATAGATCGAATGTTCGCCATGGACTGAGATCACGTGATCATCATGTCCAGTGTGTGGTAGTAGGCTAGTCTCAGTGAATCAGGGATAGATCGAATGTTCGCCATGGACTGAGATCACGTGATCATCATGTCCAGTGTGTGGTAGTAGGCTAGTCTCAGTGAATCAGGGATAGATCGAATGTTCGCCATGGACTGAGATCACGTGATCATCATGTCCAGTGTGTGGTAGTAGGCTAGTCTCAGTGAATCAGGGATAGATCGAATGTTCGCCATGGACTGAGATCACGTGATCATCATGTCCAGTGTGTGGTAGTAGGCTAGTCTCAGTGAATCAGGGATAGATCGAATGTTCGCCATGGACTGAGATCACGTGATCATCATGTCCACTGTGTGGTAGTAGGCTAGTCTCAGTGAATCAGGGATAGATCGAATGTTCGCCATGGACTGAGATCACGTGATCATCATGTCCAGTGTGTGGTAGTAGGCTAGTCTCAGTGAATCAGGGATAGATCGAATGTTCGCCATGGACTGAGATCACGTGATCATCATGTCCAGTGTGTGGTAGTGGGCTAGTCTCAGTGAATCAGGGATAGATCGAATGTTCGCCATGGACTGAGATCACGTGATCATCATGTCCAGTGTGTGGTAGTAGGCTAGTCTCAGTGAATCAGGGATAGATCGAATGTTCGCCATGGACTGAGATCACGTGATCATCATGTCCAGTGTGTGGTAGTAGGCTAGTCTCAGTGAATCAGGGATAGATCGAATGTTCGCCATGGACTGAGATCACGTGATCATCATGTCCAGTGTGTGGTAGTAGGCCAGTCTCAGTGAATCAGGGATAGATCGAATGTACGCCATGGACTGAGATCACGTGATCATCATGTCCAGTGTGTGGTAGTAGGCTAGTCTCAGTGAATCAGGGATAGATCGAATGTTCGCCATGGACTGAGATCACGTGATCATCATGTCCACTGTGTGGTAGTAGGCTAGTCTCAGTGAATCAGGGATAGATCGAATTTTCGCCATGGACTGACATCACGTGATCATCATGTCCAGTGTGTGGTAGTAGGCTAGTCTCAGTGAATCAGGGATAGATCGAATGTTCGCCATGGACTGAGATCACGTGATCATCATGTCCAGTGTGTGGTAGTAGGCTAGTCTCAGTGAATCAGGGATAGATCGAATGTTCGCCATGGACTGAGATCACGTGATCATCATGTCCAGTGTGTGGTAGTAGGCTAGTCTCAGTGAATCTGGGATAGATCGAATGTTCGCCATGGACTGAGATCACGTGATCATCATGTCCACTGTGTGGTAGTAGGCTAGTCTCAGTGAATCAGGGATAGATCGAATGTTCGCCATGGACTGAGATCACGTGATCATCATGTCCAGTGTGTGGTAGTAGGCTAGTCTCAGTGAATCAGGGATAGATCGAATGTTCGCCATGGACTGAGATCACGTGATCATCATGTCCAGTGTGTGGTAGTAGGCTGGTCTCAGTGAATCAGGGATAGATCGAATGTTCGCCATGGACTGAGATCACGTGATCATCATGTCCAGTGTGTGGTAGTAGGCTAGTCTCAGTGAATCAGGGATAGATCGAATGTTCGCCATGGACTGAGATCACGTGATCATCATGTCCAGTGTGTGGTAGTAGGCTAGTCTCAGTGAATCAGGGATAGATCGAATGTTCGCCATGGACTGAGATCACGTGATCATCATGTCCAGTGTGTGGTAGTAGGCTAGTCTCAGTGAATCAGGGATAGATCGAATGTTCGCCATGGACTGAGATCACGTGATCATCATGTCCACTGTGTGGTAGTAGGCTAGTCTCAGTGAATCAGGGATAGATCGGATGTTCGCCATGCACTGAGATCACGTGATCATCATGTCTACTGTGTGGTAGTAGGCTAGTCTCAGTGAATCAGGGATAGATCGAATGTTCGCCATGGACTGAGATCACGTGATCATCATGTCCACTGTGTGGTAGTAGGCTAGTGTTAGTGAATCAGGGATAGATCGAATGTTCGCCATGGACTGAGATCACGTGATCATCATGTCCAGTGTGTGGTAGTAGGCTAGTCTCAGTGAATCAGGGATAGATCGAATGTTCGCCATGGACTGAGATCACGTGATCATCATGTCCAGTGTGTGGTAGTAGGCTAGTCTCAGTGAATCAGGGATAGATCGAATGTTCGCCATGGACTGAGATCACGTGATCATCATGTCCACTGTGTGGTAGTAGGCCAGTCTCAGTGAATCAGGGATAGATCGAATGTTCGCCATGGACTGAGATCACGTGATCATCATGTCCAGTGTGTGGTAGTAGGCTAGTATCAGTGAATCAGGAATAGATAGAAGGTTCGCCATGGACTGAGATCACGTGATCATCATGTCCAGTGTGTGGTAGTAGGCTAGTCTCAGTGAATCAGGGATAGATCGAATGTTCGCCATGGACTGAGATCACGTGATCATCATGTCCAGTGTGTGGTAGTAGGCTGGTCTCAGTGAATCAGGGATAGATCGAATGTTCGCCATGGACTGAGATCACGTGATCATCATGTCCAGTGTGTGGTAGTAGGCTAGTCTCAGTGAATCAGGGATAGATCGAATGTTCGCCATGGACTGAGATCACGTGATCATCATGTCCACTGTGTGGTAGTAGGCTAGTCTCAGTGAATCAGGGATAGATCGAATGTTCGCCATGGACTGAGATCACGTGATCATCATGTCCACTGTGTGGTAGTAGGCTAGTCTCAGTGAATCAGGGATAGATCGAATGTTCGCCATAGACTGAGATCACGTGATCATCATGTCCAGTGTGTGGTAGTAGGCTGGTCTCAGTGAATCAGGGATAGATCGAATGTTCGCCATGGACTGAGATCACGTGATCATCATGTCCAGTGTGTGGTAGTAGGCTAGTCTCAGTGAATCAGGGATAGATCGAATGTTCGCCATGGACTGAGATCACGTGATCATCATGTCCAGTGTGTGGTAGTAGGCTAGTCTCAGTGAACCAGGGATAGATCGAATGTTCGCCATGGACTGAGATCACGTGATCATCATGTCCAGTGTGTGGTAGTAGGCTAGTCTCAGTGAATCAGGGATAGATCGAATGTTCGCCATGGACTGAGATCACTTGATCATCATGTCCAGTGTGTGGTAGTAGGCTAGTCTCAGTGAATCAGGGATAGATCGAATGTTCGCCATGGACTGAGATCACGTGATCATCATGTCCAGTGTGTGGTAGTAGGCTAGTCTCAGTGAATCAGGGATAGATCGAATGTTCGCCATGGACTGAGATCACGTGATCATCATGTCCAGAGTGTGGTAGTAGGCTAGTCTCAGTGAATCAGGGATAGATCGAATGTTCGCCATGGACTGAGATCACGTGATCATCATGTCCACTGTGTGGTAGTAGGCTAGTCTCAGTGAATCAGGGATAGATCGAATGTTCGCCATGGACTGAGATCACGTGATCATCATGTCCACTGTGTGGTAGTAGGCTAGTCTCAGTGAATCAGGGATAGATCGAATGTTCGCCATGGACTGAGATCACGTGATCATCATGTCTACTGTGTGGTAGTAGGCTAGTCTCAGTGAATCAGGGATAGATCGAATGTTCGCCATGGACTGAGATCACGTGATCATCATGTCCAGTGTGTGGTAGTAGGCTAGTCTCAGTGAATCAGGGATAGATCGAATGTTCGCCATGGACTGAGATCACGTGATCATCATGTCCAGTGTGTGGTAGTAGGCTAGTCTCAGTGAATCAGGGATAGATCGAATGTTCGCCATGGACTGAGATCACGTGATCATCATGTCCACTGTGTGGTAGTAGGCTGGTCTCAGTGAATCAGGGATAGATCGAATGTTCGCCATGGACTGAGATCACGTGATCATCATGTCCAGTGTGTGGTAGTAGGCTAGTCTCAGTGAATCAGGGATAGATCGAATGTTCGCCATGGACTGAGATCACGTGATCATCATGTCCAGTGTGTGGTAGTAGGCTAGTCTCAGTGAATCAGGGATAGATCGAATGTTCGCCATGGACTGAGATCACGTGATCATCATGTCCACTGTGTGGTAGTAGGCTAGTCTCAGTGAATCAGGGATAGATCGAATGTTCGCCATGGACTGAGATCACGTGATCATCATGTCCAGTGTGTGATAGTAGGCTAGTCTCAGTGAATCAGGGATAGATCGAATGTTCGCCATGGACTGAGATCACGTGATCATCATGTCCACTGTGTGGTGGTAGGCTAGTCTCAGTGAATCAGGGATAGATCGAATGTTCGCCATGGACTGAGATCACGTGATCATCATGTCCACTGTGTGGTAGTAGGCTAGTCTCAGTGAATCAGGGATAGATCGAATGTTCGCCATGGACTGAGATCACGTGATCATCATGTCCAGTGTGTGGTAGTAGGCTAGTCTCAGTGAATCAGGGATAGATCGAATGTTCGCCATGGACTGAGATCACGTGATCATCATGTCCACTGTGTGGTAGTAGGCTAGTCTCAGTGAATCAGGGATAGATCGAATGTTTGCCATGGACTGAGATCACGTGATCATCATGTCCAGTGTGTGGTAGTAGGCTAGTCTCAGTGAATCAGGGATAGATCGAATGTTCGCCATGGACTGAGATCACGTGATCATCATGTCCACTGTGTGGTAGTAGGCTAGTCTCAGTGAATCAGGGATAGATCGAATGTTCGCCATGCAGTGAGATCACGTGATCATCATGTCCAGTGTGTGGTAGTAGGCTAGTCTCAGTGAATCAGGGATAGATCGAATGTTCGCCATGGACTGAGATCACGTGATCATCATGTCCAGTGTGTGGTAGTAGGCTAGTCTCAGTGAATCAGGAATAGATCGAATGTTCGCCATGGACTGAGATCACGTGATCATCATGTCCAGTGTGTGGTAGTAGGCTAGTCTCAATGAATCAGGGATAGATCGAATGTTCGCCATGGACTGAGATCACGTGATCATCATGTCCAGTGTGTGGTAGTAGGCTAGTCTCAGTGAATCAGGGATAGATCGAATGTTCGCCATGGACTGAGATCACGTGATCATCATGTCCACTGTGTGGTAGTAGGCTAGTCTCAGTGAATCAGGGATAGATCGAATGTTCGCCATGGACTGAGATCACGTGATAATCATGTCCAGTGTGTGGTAGTAGGCTAGTCTCAGTGAATCAGGGATAGATCGAATGTTCGCCATGGACTGAGATCACGTGATCATCATGTCCAGTGTGTGGTAGTAGGCTAGTCTCAGTGAATCAGGGATAGATCGAATGTTCGCCATGGACTGAGATCACGTGATCATCATGTCCATTGTGTGGTAGTAGGCTAGTCTCAGTGAATCAGGGATAGATCGAATGTTCGCCATGGACTGAGATCACGTGATCATCATGTCCACTGTGTGGTAGTAGGCTAGTCTCAGTGAATCAGGGATAGATCGAATGTTCGCCATGGACTGAGATCACGTGATCATCATGTCCACTGTGTGGTAGTAGGCTAGTCTCAGTGAATCAGGGATAGATCGAATGTTCGCCATGGACTGAGATCACGTGATCATCATGTCCAGTGTGTGGTAGTAGGCTAGTCTCAGTGAATCAGGGATAGATCGAATGTTCGCCATGGACTGAGATCACGTGATCATCATGTCCAGTGTGTGGTAGTAGGCTAGTCTCAGTGAATCAGGGATAGATCGAATGTTCGCCATGGACTGAGATCACGTGATCATCATGTCCAGTGTGTGGTAGTAGGCTAGTCTCAGTGAATCTGGGATGGATCGAATGTTCGCCATGGACTGAGATCACGTGATCATCATGTCCAGTGTGTGGTAGTAGGCTAGTCTCAGTGAATCAGGGATAGATCGAATGTTCGCCATGGACTGAGATCACGTGATCATCATGTCCACTGTGTGGTAGTAGGCTAATGTCAGTGAATCAGGGATAGATCGAATGTTCGCCATGGACTGAGATCACGTGATCATCATGTCCACTGTGTGGTAGTAGGCTAGTCTCAGTGAATCAGGGATAGATCGAATGTTCGCCATGGACTGAGATCACGTGATCATCATGTCCAGTGTGTGGTAGTAGGCTAGTCTCAGTGAATCAGGGATAGATCGAATGTTCGCCATGGACTGAGATCACGTGATCATCATGTCCAGTGTGTGGTAGTAGGCTAGTCTCAGTGAATCAGGGATAGATCGAATGTTCGCCATGGACTGAGATCACGTGATCATCATGTCCAGTGTGTGGTAGTAGGCTAGTCTCAGTGAATCAGGGATAGATCGAATGTTCGCCATGGACTGAGATCACGTGATCATCATGTCCAGTGTGTGGTAGTAGGCTAGTCTCAGTGAATCAGGGATAGATCGAATGTTCGCCATGGACTGAGATCACGTGATCATCATGTCCAGTGTGTGGTAGTAGGCTAGTCTCAGTGAATCAGGGATAGATCGAATGTTCGCCATGGACTGAGATCACGTGATCATCATGTCCAGTGTGTGGTAGTAGGCTAGTCTCAGTGAATCAGGGATAGATCGAATGTTCGCCATGGACTGAGATCACGTGATCATCATGTCCAGTGTGTGGTAGTAGGCTAGTCTCAGTGAATCAGGAATAGATCGAATGTTCGCCATGGACTGAGATCACGTGATCATCATGTCCAGTGTGTGGTAGTAGGCTAGTCTCAGTGAATCAGGGATAGATCGAATGTTCGCCATGGACTGAGATCACGTGATCATCATGTCCATTGTGTGGTAGTAGGCTAGTCTCAGTGAATCAGGGATAGATCGAATGTTCGCCATGGACTGAGATCACGTGATCATCATGTCCACTGTGTGGTATGAGGCTAGTCTCAGTGAATCAGGGATAGATCGAATGTTCGCCATGGACTGAGATCACGTGATTATCATGTCCACTGTGTGGTAGTAGGCTAGTCTCAGTGAATCAGGGATAGATCGAATGTTCGCCATTGACTGAGATCACGTGATCATCATGTCCAGTGTGTGGTAGTAGGCTAGTCTCAGTGAATCAGGGATAGATCGAATGTTCGCCATGGACTGAGATCACGTGATCATCATGTCCAGTGTGTGGTAGTAGGCTAGTCTCAGTGAATCAGGGATAGATCGAATGTTCGCCATGGACTGAGATCACGTGATCATCATGTCCACTGTATGGTAGTAGGCTAGTCTCAGTGAATCAGGGATAGATCGAATGTTCGCCATGGACTGAGATCACGTGATCATCATGTCCAGTGTGTGGTAGTGGGCTAGTCTCAGTGAATCAGGGATAGATCGAATGTTCGCCATGGACTGAGATCACGTGATCATCATGTCCACTGTGTGGTAGTAGGCTAGTCTCAGTGAATCAGGGATAGATCGAATGTTCGCCATGGACTGAGATCACGTGATCATCATGTCCAGTGTGTGGTAGTGGGCTAGTCTCAGTGAATCAGGGATAGATCGAATGTTCGCCATGGACTGAGATCACGTGATCATCATGTCCACTGTGTGGTAGTAGGCTAGTCTCAGTGAATCAGGGATAGATCGAATGTTCGCCATGGACTGAGATCACGTGATCATCATGTCCAGTGTGTGGTAGTGGGCTAGTCTCAGTGAATCAGGGATAGATCGAATGTTCGCCATGGACTGAGATCACGTGATCATCATGTCCACTGTGTGGTAGTAGGCTAGTCTCAGTGAATCAGGGATAGATCGAATGTTCGCCATGGACTGAGATCACGTGATCATCATGTCCAGTGTGTGGTAGTAGGCTAGTCTCAGTGAATCAGGGATAGATCGAATGTTCGCCATGGACTGAGATCACGTGATCATCATGTCCAGTGTGTGATAGTAGGCTAGTCTCAGTGAATCAGGGATAGATCGAATGTTCGCCATGGACTGAGATCACGTGATCATCATGTCCAGTGTGTGGTAGTAGGCTAGTCTCAGTGAATCAGGGATAGATCGAATGTTCGCCATGGACTGAGATCACGTGATCATCATGTCCAGTGTGTGGTAGTAGGCTAGTCTCAGTGAATCAGGGATAGATCGAATGTTCGCCATGGACTGAGATCACGTGATCATAATGTCCACTGTGTGGTAGTAGGCTAGTCTCAGTGAATCAGGGATAGATCGAATGTTCGCCATGGACTGAGATCACGTGATCATCATGTCCACTGTGTGGTAGTAGGCTAGTCTCAGTGAATCAGGGATAGATCGAATGTTCGCCATGGACTGAGATCACGTGATCATCATGTCCAGTGTGTGGTAGTAGGCTAGTCTCAGTGAATCAGGGATAGATCGAATGTTCGCCATGGACTGAGATCACGTGATCATAATGTCCACTGTGTGGTAGTAGGCTAGTCTCAGTGAATCAGGGATAGATCGAATGTTCGCCATGGACTGAGATCACGTGATCATAATGTCCACTGTGTGGTAGTAGGCTAGTCTCAGTGAATCAGGGATAGATCGAATGTTCGCCATGGACTGAGATCACGTGATCATCATGTCCACTGTGTGGTAGTAGGCTAGTCTCAGTGAATCAGGGATAGATCGAATGTTCGCCATGGACTGAGATCACGTGATCATCATGTCCAGTGTGTGGTAGTAGGCTAGTCTCAGTGAATCAGGGATAGATCGAATGTTCGCCATGGACTGAGATCACGTGATCATAATGTCCACTGTGTGGTAGTAGGCTAGTCTCAGTGAATCAGGGATAGATCGAATGTTCGCCATAGACTGAGATCACGTGATCATCATGTCCAGTGTGTGGTAGTAGGCTAGTCTCAGTGAATCAGGGATAGATCGAATGTTCGCCATGGACTGAGATCACGTGATCATCATGTCCAGTGTGTGGTAGTAGGCTAGTCTCAGTGAATCAGGGATAGATCGAATGTTCGCCATGGACTGAGATCACGTGATCATCATGTCCAGTGTGTGGTAGTGGGCTAGTCTCAGTGAATCAGGGATAGATCGAATGTTCGCCATGGACTGAGATCACGTGATCATCATGTCCACTGTGTGGTAGTAGGCTAGTCTCAGTGAATCAGGGATAGATCGAATGTTCGCCATGGACTGAGATCACGTGATCATCATGTCCAGTGTGTGGTAGTAGGCTAGTCTCAGTGAATCAGGGATAGATCGAATGTTCGCCATGGACTGAGATCACGTGATCATCATGTCCAGTGTGTGGTAGTAGGCTAGTCTCAGTGAATCAGGGATAGATCGAATGTTCGCCATGGACTGAGATCACGTGATCATCATGTCCAGTGTGTGGTAGTAGGCTAGTCTCAGTGAATCAGGGATAGATCGAATGTTCGCCATGGACTGAGATCACGTGATCATCATGTCCAGTGTGTGGTAGTAGGCTAGTCTCAGTGAATCAGGGATAGATCGAATGTTCGCCATGGACTGAGATCACGTGATCATCATGTCCAGTGTGTGGTAGTAGGCTAGTCTCAGTGAATCAGGGATAGATCGAATGTTCGCCATGGACTGAGATCACGTGATCATCATGTCCACTGTGTGGTAGTAGGCTAGTCTCAGTGAATCAGGGATAGATCGAATGTTCGCCATGGACTGAGATCAAGTGATCATCATGTCCAGTGTGTGGTAGTAGGCTAGTCTCAGTGAATCAGGGATAGATCGAATGTTCGCCATGGACTGAGATCACGTGATCATCATGTCCACTGTGTGGTAGTAGGCTAGTCTCAGTGAATCAGGGATAGATCGAATGTTCGCCATGGACTGAGATCACGTGATCATCATGTCCACTGTGTGGTAGTAGGCTAGTCTCAGTGAATCAGGGATAGATCGAATGTTCGCCATGGACTGAGATCACGTGATCATCATGTCCAGTGTGTGGTAGTAGGCTAGTCTCAGTGAATCAGGGATAGATCGAATGTTCGCCATGGACTGAGATCACGTGATCATCATGTCCAGTGTGTGGTAGTAGGCTAGTCTCAGTGAATCAGGGATAGATCGAATGTTCGCCATAGACTGAGATCACGTGATCATCATTTCCAGTGTGTGGTAGTAGGCTAGTCTCAGTGAATCAGGGATAGATCGAATGTTCGCCATGGACTGAGATCACGTGATCATCATGTCCACTGTGTGGTAGTAGGCTAGTCTCAGTGAATCAGGGATAGATCGAATGTTCGCCATGGACTGAGATCACGTGATCATCATGTCCACTGTGTGGTAGTAGGCTAGTCTCAGTGAATCAGGGATAGATCGAATGTTCGCCATGGACTGAGATCAGGTGATCATCATGTCCACTGTGTGGTAGTAGGCTAGTCTCAGTGAATCAGGGATAGATCGAATGTTCGCCATGGACTGAGATCACGTGATCATCATGTCCAGTGTGTGGTAGTAGGCTAGTCTCAGTGAATCAGGGATAGATCGAATGTTCGCCATGGACTGAGATCACGTGATCATCATGTCCACTGTGTGGTAGTAGGCTAGTCTCAGTGAATCAGGGATAGATCGAATGTTCGCCATAGACTGAGATCACGTGATCATCATGTCCAGTGTGTGGTAGTAGGCTAGTCTCAGTGAATCAGGGATAGATCGAATGTTCGCCATTGACTGAGATCACGTGATCATCATGTCCAGTGTGTGGTAGTAGGCTAGTCTCAGTGAATCAGGGATAGATCGAATGTTCGCCATGGACTGAGATCACGTGATCATCATGTCCAGTGTGTGGTAGTAGGCTAGTCTCAGTGAATCAGGGATAGATCGAATGTTCGCCATGGACTGAGATCACGTGATCATCATGTCCAGTGTGTGGTAGTAGGCTAGTCTCAGTGAATCAGGGATAGATCGAATGTTCGCCATGGACTGAGATCACGTGATCATCATGTCCAGTGTGTGGTAGTGGGCTAGTCTCAGTGAATCAGGGATAGATCGAATGTTCGCCATGGACTGAGATCACGTGATCATCATGTCCACTGTGTGGTAGTAGGCTAGTCTCAGTGAATCAGGGATAGATCGAATGTTCGCCATGGACTGAGATCACGTGATCATCATGTCCACTGTGTGGTAGTAGGCTAGTCTCAGTGAATCAGGGATAGATCGAATGTTCGCCATGGACTGAGATCACGTGATCATCATGTCCACTGTGTGGTAGTAGGCTAGTCTCAGTGAATCAAGGATAGATCGAATGTTCGCCATGGACTGAGATCACGTGATCATCATGTCCACTGTGTGGTAGTAGGCTAGTCTCAGTGAATCAGGGATAGATCGAATGTTCGCCATGGACTGAGATCACGTGATCATCATGTCCAGTGTGTGGTAGTAGGCTAGTCTCAGTGAATCAGGGATAGATCGAATGTTCGCCATGGACTGAGATCACGTGATCATCATGTCCACTGTGTGGTAGTAGGCTAGTCTCAGTGAATCAGGGATAGATCGAATGTTCGCCATGGACTGAGATCACGTGATCATCATGTCCACTGTGTGGTAGTAGGCTAGTCTCAGTGAATCAGGGATAGATCGAATGTTCGCCATGGACTGAGATCACGTGATCATCATGTCCAGTGTGTGGTAGTAGGCTAGTCTCAGTGAATCAGGGATAGATCGAATGTTCGCCATGGACTGAGATCACGTGATCATCATGTCCAGTGTGTGGTAGTAGGCTAGTCTCAGTGAATCAGGGATAGATCGAATGCCCGCCATGGACTGAGATCACGTGATCATCATGCCCAGTGTGTGGTAGTAGGCTAGTCTCAGTGAATCAGGGATAGATCGAATGTTTGCCATGGACTGAGATCACGTGATCATCATGTCCAGTGTGTGGTAGTAGGCTAGTCTCAGTGAATCAGGGATAGATCGAATGTTCGCCATGGACTGAGATCACGTGATCATCATGTCCACTGTGTGGTAGTAGGCTAGTCTCAGTGAATCAGGGATAGATCGAATGTTCGCCATGGACTGAGATCACGTGATCATCATGTCCACTGTGTGGTAGTAGGCTAGTCTCAGTGAATCAGGGATAGATCGAATGTTCGCCATGGACTGAGATCACGTGATCATCATGTCCAGTGTGTGGTAGAAGGCTAGTCTCAGTGAATCAGGGATAGATCGAATGTTCGCCATGGACTGAGATCACGTGATCATCATGTCCAGTGTGTGGTAGTAGGCTAGTCTCAGTGAATCAGGGATAGATCGAATGTTCGCCATGGACTGAGATCACGTGATCATCATGTCTACTGTGTGGTAGTAGGCTAGTCTCAGTGAATCAGGGATAGATCGAATGTTCGCCATAGACTGAGATCACGTGATCATCATGTCCAGTGTGTGGTAGTAGGCTAGTCTCAGTGAATCAGGGATAGATCGAATGTTCGCCATGGACTGAGATCACGTGATCATCATGTCCAGTGTGTGGTAGTAGGCTAGTCTCAGTGAATCAGGGATAGATCGAATGTTCGCCATGGACTGAGATCACGTGATCATCATGTCCAGTGTGTGGTAGTAGGCTAGTCTCAGTGAATCAGGGATAGATCGAATGTTCGCCATGGACTGAGATCACGTGATCATCATGTCCACTGTGTGGTAGTAGGCTAGTCTCAGTGAATCAGGGATAGATCGAATGTTCGCCATGGACTGAGATCACGTGATCATCATGTCCAGTGTGTGGTAGTAGGCTAGTCTCAGTGAATCAGGGATAGATCGAATGTTCGCCATGGACTGAGATCACGTGATCATCATGTCCAGTGTGTGGTAGTAGGCTAGTCTCAGTGAATCAGGGATAGATCGAATGTTCGCCATGGACTGAGATCACGTGATCATCATGTCCAGTGTGTGGTAGTAGGCTAGTCTCAGTGAATCAGGGATAGATCGAATGTTCGCCATGGACTGAGATCACGTGATCATCATGTCCACTGTGTGGTAGTAGGCTAGTCTCAGTGAATCAGGGATTGATCGAATGTTCGCCATGGACTGAGATCACGTGATCATCATGTCCAGTGTGTGGTAGTAGGCTAGTCTCAGTGAATCAGGGATAGATCGAATGTTCGCCATGGACTGAGATCACGTGATCATCATGTCCAGTGTGTGGTAGTAGGCTAGTCTCAGTGAATCAGGGATAGATCGAATGTTCGCCATGGACTGAGATCACGTGATCATCATGTCCACTGTGTGGTAGTAGGCTAGTCTCAGTGAATCAGGGATAGATCGAATGTTCGCCATGGACTGAGATCACGTGATCATCATGTCCAGTGTGTGGTAGTAGGCTAGTCTCAGTGAATCAGGGATAGATCGAATGTTCGCCATGGACTGAGATCACGTGATCATCATGTCCAGTGTGTGGTAGTAGGCTAGTCTCAGTGAATCAGGGATAGATCGAATGTTCGCCATGGACTGAGATCACGTGATCATCATGTCCACTGTGTGGTAGTAGGCTAGTCTCAGTGAATCAGGGATAGATCGAATGTTCGCCATGGACTGAGATCACGTGATCATCATGTCCAGTGTGTGGTAGTAGGCTAGTCTCAATGAATCAGGGATAGATCGAATGTTCGCCATGGACTGAGATCACGTGATCATCATGTCCACTGTGTGGTAGTAGGCTAGTCTCAGTGAATCAGGGATAGATCGAATGTTCGCCATGGACTGAGATCACGTGATCATCATGTCCAGTGTGTGGTAGTAGGCTAGTCTCAGTGAATCAGGGATAGATCGAATGTTCGCCATGGACTGAGATCACGTGATCATCATGTCCACTGTGTGGTAGTAGGCTAGTCTCAGTGAATCAGGGATAGATCGAATGTTCGCCATGGACTGAGATCACGTGATCATCATGTCCACTGTGTGGTAGTAGGCTAGTCTCAGTGAATCAGGGATAGATCGAATGTTCGCCATGGACTGAGATCACGTGATCATCATGTCCAGTGTGTGGTAGTGGGCTAGTCTCAGTGAATCAGGGATAGATCGAATGTTCGCCATGGACTGAGATCAGGTGATCATCATGTCCAGTGTGTGGTAGTAGGCTAGTCTCAGTGAATCAGGGATAGATCGAATGTTCGCCATGGACTGAGATCACGTGATCATCATGCCCAGTGTGTGGTAGTAGGCTAGTCTCAGTGAATCAGGGATAGATCGAATGTTCGCCATGGACTGAGATCACGTGATCATCATGTCCAGTGTGTGGTAGTAGGCTAGTCTCAGTGAATCAGGGATAGATCGAATGTTCGCCATGGACTGAGATCACGTGATCATCATGTCCACTGTGTGGTAGTAGGCTAGTCTCAGTGAATCAGGGATAGATCGAATGTTCGCCATGGACTGAGATCACGTGATCATCATGTCCACTGTGTGGTAGTAGGCTAGTCTCAGTGAATCAGGGATAGATCGAATGTTCGCCATGGACTGAGATCACGTGATCATCATGTCCAGTGTGTGGTAGAAGGCTAGTCTCAGTGAATCAGGGATAGATCGAATGTTCGCCATGGACTGAGATCACGTGATCATCATGTCCAGTGTGTGGTAGTAGGCTAGTCTCAGTGAATCAGGGATAGATCGAATGTTCGCCATGGACTGAGATCACGTGATCATCATGTCTACTGTGTGGTAGTAGGCTAGTCTCAGTGAATCAGGGATAGATCGAATGTTCGCCATAGACTGAGATCACGTGATCATCATGTCCAGTGTGTGGTAGTAGGCTAGTCTCAGTGAATCAGGGATAGATCGAATGTTCGCCATGGACTGAGATCACGTGATCATCATGTCCAGTGTGTGGTAGTAGGCTAGTCTCAGTGAATCAGGGATAGATCGAATGTTCGCCATGGACTGAGATCACGTGATCATCATGTCCAGTGTGTGGTAGTAGGCTAGTCTCAGTGAATCAGGGATAGATCGAATGTTCGCCATGGACTGAGATCACGTGATCATCATGTCCACTGTGTGGTAGTAGGCTAGTCTCAGTGAATCAGGGATAGATCGAATGTTCGCCATGGACTGAGATCACGTGATCATCATGTCCAGTGTGTGGTAGTAGGCTAGTCTCAGTGAATCAGGGATAGATCGAATGTTCGCCATGGACTGAGATCACGTGATCATCATGTCCAGTGTGTGGTAGTAGGCTAGTCTCAGTGAATCAGGGATAGATCGAATGTTCGCCATGGACTGAGATCACGTGATCATCATGTCCAGTGTGTGGTAGTAGGCTAGTCTCAGTGAATCAGGGATAGATCGAATGTTCGCCATGGACTGAGATCACGTGATCATCATGTCCAGTGTGTGGTAGTAGGCTAGTCTCAGTGAATCAGGGATAGATCGAATGTTCGCCATGGACTGAGATCACGTGATCATCATGTCCAGTGTGTGGTAGTAGGCTAGTCTCAGTGAATCAGGGATAGATCGAATGTTCGCCATGGACTGAGATCACGTGATCATCATGTCCACTGTGTGG
The DNA here is from genome assembly GCA_964007535.1 of Brachyptera risi. Classification (NCBI taxonomy): domain Eukaryota; kingdom Metazoa; phylum Arthropoda; class Insecta; order Plecoptera; family Taeniopterygidae; genus Brachyptera; species Brachyptera risi. Next base: position 24,082,869 of record OZ023338.1, on the reverse strand, counting down.
TAGTAGGCTAGTCTCAGTGAATCAGAGATAGATAGAATGTTCGCCATGGACTGAGATCACGTGATCATCATGTCCAGTGTGTGGTAGTAGGCTAGTCTCAGTGAATCAGGGATAGATCGAATGTTCGCCATGGACTGAGATCACGTGATCATCATGTCCACTGTGTGGTAGTAGGCTAGTCTCAGTGAATCAGGGATAGATCGAATGTTCGCCATGGACTGAGATCACGTGATCATCATGTCCAGTGTGTGGTAGTAGGCTAGTCTCAGTGAATCAGGGATAGATCGAATGTTCGCCATGGACTGAGATCACGTGATCATCATGTCCACTGTGTGGTAGTAGGCTAGTCTCAGTGAATCAGGGATAGATCGAATGTTCGCCATGGACTGAGATCACGTGATCATCATGTCCAGTGTGTGGTAGTAGGCTAGTCTCAGTGAATCAGGAATAGATCGAATGTTCGCCATGGACTGAGATCACGTGATCATCATGTCCAGTGTGTGGTAGTGGGCTAGTCTCAGTGAATCAGGGATAGATCGAATGTTCGCCATGGACTGAGATCACGTGATCATCATGTCCAGTGTGTGGTAGTAGGCTAGTCTCAGTGAATCAGGGATAGATCGAATGTTCGCCATGGACTGAGATCACGTGATCATCATGTCCACTGTGTGGTAGTAGGCTAGTCTCAGTGAATCAGGGATAGATCGAATGTTCGCCATGGACTGAGATCACGTGATCATCATGTCCAGTGTGTGGTAGTAGGCTAGTCTCAGTGAATCAGGGATAGATCGAATGTTCGCCATGGACTGAGATCACGTGATCATCATGTCTACTGTGTGGTAGTAGGCTAGTCTCAGTGAATCAGGGATAGATCGAATGTTCGCCATGGACTGAGATCACGTGATCATCATGTCCAGTGTGTGGTAGTAGGCTAGTCTCAGTGAATCAGTGATAGATCGAATGTTCGCCATGCACTGAGATCACGTGATCATCATGTCCACTGTGTGGTAGTAGGCTAGTCTCAGTGAATCAGGGATAGATCGAATGTTCGCCATGGACTGAGATCACGTGATCATCATGTCCAGTGTGTGGTAGTAGGCTAGTCTCAGTGAATCAGGGATAGATCGAATGTTCGCCATGGACTGAGATCACGTGATCATCATGTCCAGTGTGTGGTAGTAGGCTAGTCTCAGTGAATCAGGGATAGATCGAATGTTCGCCATGGACTGAGATCACGTGATCATCATGTCCAGTGTGTGGTAGTAGGCTAGTCTCAGTGAATCAGGGATAGATCGAATGTTCGCCATGGACTGAGATCACGTGATCATCATGTTCACTGTGTGGTAGTAGGCTAGTCTCAGTGAATCAGGGATAGATCGAATGTTCGCCATGGACTGAGATCACGTGATCATCATGTCCAGTGTGTGGTAGTAGGCTAGTCTCAGTGAATCAGGGATAGATCGAATGTTCGCCATGGACTGAGATCACGTGATCATCATGTCCACTGTGTGGTAGTAGGCTAGTCTCAGTGAATCAGGGATAGATCGAATGTTCGCCATGGACTGAGATCACGTGATCATCATGTCCACTGTGTGGTAGTAGGCTAGTCTCAGTGAATCAGGGATAGATCGAATGTTCGCCATGGACTGAGATCACGTGATCATCATGTCCAGTGTGTGGTAGTAGGCTAGTCTCAGTGAATCAGGGATAGATCGAATGTTCGCCATGGACTGAGATCACGTGATCATCATGTCTACTGTGTGGTAGTAGGCTAGTCTCAGTGAATCAGGGATAGATCGAATGTTCGCCATGGACTGAGATCACGTGATCATCATGTCCAGTGTGTGGTAGTAGGCTAGTCTCAGTGAATCAGGGATAGATCGAATGTTCGCCATGGACTGAGATCACGTGATCATCATGTCCAGTGTGTGGTAGTAGGCTAGTCTCAGTGAATCAGGGATAGATCGAATGTTCGCCATGGACTGAGATCACGTGATCATCATGTCCACTGTGTGGTAGTAAGCTAGTCTCAGTGAATCAGGGATAGATCGAATGTTCGCCATGGACTGAGATCACGTGATCATCATGTCCAGTGTGTGGTAGAAGGCTAGTCTCAGTGAATCAGGGATAGATCGAATGTTCGCCATTGACTGAGATCACGTGATCATCATGTCCACTGTGTGGTAGTAGGCTAGTCTCAGTGAATCAGGGATAGATCGAATGTTCGCCATGGACTGAGATCACGTGATCATCATGTCTACTGTGTGGTAGTAGGCTAGTCTCAGTGAATCAGGGATAGATCGAATGTTCGCCATGGACTGAGATCACGTGATCATCATGTCCAGTGTGTGGTAGAAGGCTAGTCTCAGTGAATCAGGGATAGATCGAATGTTCGCCATGGACTGAGATCACGTGATCATCATGTCCAGTGTGTGGTAGTAGGCTAGTCTCAGTGAATCAGGGATAGATCGAATGTTCGCCATGGACTGAGATCACGTGATCATCATGTCCACTGTGTGGTAGTAGGCTAGTCTCAGTGAATCAGGGATAGATCGAATGTTCGCCATGGACTGAGATCACGTGATCATCATGTCCACTGTGTGGTAGTAGGCTAGTCTCAGTGAATCAGGGATAGATCGAATGTTCGCCATGGACTGAGATCACGTGATCATCATGTCCAGTGTGAGGTAGTAGGCTAGTCTCAGTGAATCAGGGATAGATCGAATGTTCGCCATGGACTGAGATCACGTGATCATCATGTCTACTGTGTGGTAGTAGGCTAGTCTCAGTGAATCAGGGATAGATCGAATGTTCGCCATGGACTGAGATCACGTGATCATCATGTCCAGTGTGTGGTAGTAGGCTAGTCTCAGTGAATCAGGGATAGATCGAATGTTCGCCATGGACTGAGATCACGTGATCATCAAGTCCAGTGTGTGGTAGTAGGCTAGTCTCAGTGAATCAGGGATAGATCGAATGTTCGCCATGGACTGAGATCACGTGATCATCATGTCCACTGTGTGGTAGTAGGCTAGTCTCAGTGAATCAGGGATAGATCGAATGTTCGCCATGGACTGAGATCACGTGATCATCATGTCCAGTGTGTGGTAGTAGGCTAGTCTCAGTGAATCAGGGATAGATCGAATGTTCGCCATGGACTGAGATCACGTGATCATCATGTCCACTGTGTGGTAGTAGGCTAGTCTCAGTGAATCAGGGATAGATCGAATGTTCGCCATGGACTGAGATCACGTGATCATCATGTCCACTGTGTGGTAGTAGGCTAGTCTCAGTGAATCAGGGATAGATCGAATGTTCGCCATGGACTGAGATCACGTGATCATCATGTCCACTGTGTGGTAGTAGGCTAGTCTCAGTGAATCAGGGATAGATCGAATGTTCGCCATGGACTGAGATCACGTGATCATCATGTCCAGTGTGTGGTAGTAGGCTAGTCTCAGTGAATCAGGGATAGATCGAATGTTCGCCATGGACTGAGATCACGTGATCATCATGTCTACTGTGTGGTAGTAGGCTAGTCTCAGTGAATCAGGGATAGATCGAATGTTCGCCATGGACTGAGATCACGTGATCATCATGTCCAGTGTGTGGTAGTAGGCTAGTATCAGTGAATCAGGGATAGATCGAATGTTCGCCATGGACTGAGATCACGTGATCATCATGTCCAGTGTGTGGTAGTAGGCTAGTCTCAGTGAATCAGGGATAGATCGAATGTTCGCCATGGACTGAGATCACGTGATCATCATGTCTACTGTGTGGTAGTAGGCTAGTCTCAGTGAATCAGGGATAGATCGAATGTTCGCCATGGACTGAGATCACGTGATCATCATGTCCAGTGTGTGGTAGTAGGCTAGTCTCAGTGAATCAGGGATAGATCGAATGTTCGCCATGGACTGAGATCACGTGATCATTATGTTCACTGTGTGGTAGTAGGCTAGTCTCAGAGAATCAGGGATAGATCGAATGTTCGCCATGGACTGAGATCACGTGATCATCATGTCCACTGTGTGGTAGTAGGCTAGTCTCAGTGAATCAGGGATAGATCGAATGTTCGCCATGGACTGAGATCACGTGATCATCATGTCCAGTGTGTGGTAGTAGGCTAGTCTCAGTGAATCAGGGATAGATCGAATGTTCGCCATGGACTGAGATCACGTGATCATCATGTCCACTGTGTGGTAGTGGGCTAGTCTCAGTGAATCAGGGATAGATCGAATGTTCGCCATGGACTGAGATCACGTGATCATCATGTCCAGTGTGTGGTAGTAGGCTAGTCTCAGTGAATCAGGGATAGATCGAATGTTCGCCATGGACTGAGATCACGTGATCATCATGTCCACTGTGTGGTAGTAGGCTAGTCTCAGTGAATCAGGGATAGATCGACTGTTCGCCATGGACTGAGATCACGTGATCATCATGTCCAGTGTGTGGTAGTAGGCTAGTCTCAGTGAATCAGGGATAGATCGAATGTTCGCCATGGACTGAGATCACGTGATCATCATGTCCAGTGTGTGGTAGTAGGCTAGTCTCAGTGAATCAGGGATAGATCGAATGTTCGCCATGGACTGAGATCACGTGATCATCATGTCCAGTGTGTGGTAGTAGGCTAGTCTCAGTGAATCAGGGATAGATCGAATGTTCGCCATGGACTGAGATCACGTGATCATCATGTCCACTGTGTGGTAGTAGGCTAGTCTCAGTGAATCAGGGATAGATCGAATGTTCGCCATGGACTGAGATCACGTGATCATCATGTCCAGTGTGTGGTAGTATGCTAGTCTCAGTGAATCAGGGATAGATCGAATGTTCGCCATGGACTGAGATCACGTGATCATCATGTCCAGTGTGTGGTAGTAGGCTAGTCTCAGTGAATCAGGGATAGATCGAATGTTCGCCATGGACTGAGATCACGTGATCATCATGTCCAGTGTGTGGTAGTAGGCTAGTCTCAGTGAATCAGGGATAGATCGAATGTTCGCCATGGACTGAGATCACGTGATCATCATGTCCAGTGTGTGGTAGTAGGCTAGTCTCAGTGAATCAGGGATAGATCGAATGTTCGCCATGGACTGAGATCACGTGATCATCATGTCCAGTGTGTGGTAGTAGGCTAGTCTCAGTGAATCTGGGATAGATCGAATGTTCGCCATGGACTGAGATCACGTGATCATCATGTCCACTGTGTGGTAGTAGGCTAGTCTCAGTGAATCAGGGATAGATCGAATGTTCGCCATGGACTGAGATCACGTGATCATCATGTCCAGTGTGTGGTAGTAGGCTAGTCTCAGTGAATCAGGGATAGATCGAATGTTCGCCATGGACTGAGATCACGTGATCATCATGTCCAGTGTGTGGTAGTAGGCTAGTCTCAGTGAATCAGGGATAGATCGAATGTTCGCCATGGACTGAGATCACGTGATCATCATGTCCAGTGTGTGGTAGTAGGCTAGTCTCAGTGAATCAGGGATAGATCGAATGTTCGCCATGGACTGAGATCACGTGATCATCATGTCCAGTGTGTGGTAGTAGGCTAGTCTCAGTGAATCAGGGATAGATCGAATGTTCGCCATGGACTGAGATCACGTGATCATCATGTCCACTGTGTGGTAGTAGGCTAGTCTCAGTGAATCAGGGATAGATCGAATGTTCGCCATGGACTGAGATCACGTGATCATCATGTCCACTGTGTGGTAGTAGGCTAGTCTCAGTGAATCAGGGATAGATCGAATGTTCGCCATGGACTGAGATCACGTGATCATCATGTCCAGTGTGTGGTAGTAGGCTAGTCTCAGTGAATCAGGGATAGATCGAATGTTCGCCATGGACTGAGATCACGTGATCATCATGTCCAGTGTGTGGTAGTAGGCTGGTCTCAGTGAATCAGGGATAGATCGAATGTTCGCCATGGACTGAGATCACGTGATCATCATGTCCAGTGTGTGGTAGTAGGCTAGTCTCAGTGAATCAGGGATAGATCGAATGTTCGCCATGGACTGAGATCACGTGATCATCATGTCCACTGTGTGGTAGTAGGCTGGTCTCAGTGAATCAGGGATAGATCGAATGTTCGCCATGGACTGAGATCACGTGATCATCATGTCCACTGTGTGGTAGTAGGCTAGTCTCAGTGAATCAGGGATAGATCGAATGTTCGCCATGGACTGAGATCACGTGATCATCATGTCCAGTGTGTGGTAGTAGGCTAGTCTCAGTGAATCAGGGATAGATCGAATGTTCGCCATGGACTGAGATCACGTGATCATCATGTCCAGTGTGTGGTAGTAGGCTAGTCTCTGTGAATCAGGGATAGATCGAATGTTCGCCATGGACTGAGATCACGTGATCATCATGTCCAGTGTGTGGTAGTAGGCTAGTGTCAGTGAATCAGGGATAGATCGAATGTTCGCCATGGACTGAGATCACGTGATCATCATGTCCACTGTGTGGTAGTAGGCTAGTCTCAGTGAATCAGGGATAGATCGAATGTTCGCCATGGACTGAGATCACGTGATCATCATGTCCAGTGTGTGGTAGTAGGCTAGTCTCAGTGAATCAGGGATAGATCGAATGTTCGTCATGCACTGAGATCACGTGATCATCATGTCCAGTGTGTGGTAGTAGGCTAGTCTCAGTGAATCAGGGATAGATCGAATGTTCGCCATGGACTGAGATCACGTGATCATCATGTCCAGTGTGTGGTAGTAGGCTAGTCTCAGTGAATCAGGGATAGATCGAATGTTCGTCATGCACTGAGATCACGTGATCATCATGTCCAGTGTGTGGTAGTAGGCTAGTCTCAGTGAATCAGGGATAGATCGAATGTTCGCCATGGACTGAGATCACGTGATCATCATGTCCACTGTGTGGTAGTAGGCTAGTCTCAGTGAATCAGGGATAGATCGAATGTTCGCCATGGACTGAGATCACGTGATCATCATGTCCACTGTGTGGTAGTAGGCTAGTCTCAGTGAATCAGGGATAGATCGAATGTTCGCCATGGACTGAGATCACGTGATCATCATGTCCAGTGTGTGGTAGTAGGCTAGTCTCAGTGTATCAGGGATAGATCGAATGTTCGCCATGGACTGAGATCACGTGATCATCATGGCCAGTGTGTGGTAGTAGGCTAGTCTCAGTGAATCAGGGATAGATCGAATGTTCGCCATGGACTGAGATCACGTGATCATCATGTCCAGTGTGTGGTAGTAGGCTAGTCTCAGTGAATCAGGGATAGATCGAATGTTCGCCATGGACTGAGATCACGTGATCATCATGTCCAGTGTGTGGTAGTAGGCTAGTCTCAGTGAATCAGGGATAGATCGAATGTTCGCCATGGACTGAGATCACGTGATCATCATGTCCACTGTGTGGTAGTAGGCTAGTCTCAGTGAATCAGGGATAGATCGAATGTTCGCCATGGACTGAGATCACGTGATCATCATGTCCACTGTGTGGTAGTAGGCTGGTCTCAGTGAATCAGGGATAGATCGAATGTTCGCCATGGACTGAGATCACGTGATCATCATGTCCAGTGTGTGGTAGTGGGCTAGTTTCAGTGAATCAGGGATAGATCGAATGTTCGCCATGGACTGAGATCACGTGATCATCATGTCCACTGTGTGGTAGTAGGCTAGTCTCAGTGAATCAGGGATAGATCGAATGTTCGCCATGGACTGAGATCACGTGATCATCATGTCCACTGTGTGGTAGTAGGCCAGTCTCAGTGAATCAGGGATAGATCGAATGTTCGCCATGGACTGAGATCACGTGATCATCATGTCCAGTGTGTGGTAGTAGGCTAGTCTCAGTGAATCAGGGATAGATCGACTGTTCGCCATGGACTGAGATCACGTGATCATCATGTCCACTGTGTGGTAGTAGGCTAGTCTCAGTGAATCAGGGATAGATCGAATGTTCGCCATGGACTGAGATCACGTGATCATCATGTCCAGTGTGTGGTAGTAGGCTAGTCTCAGTGAATCAGGGATAGATCGAATGTTCGCCATGGACTGAGATCACGTGATCATCATGTCCAGTGTGTGGTAGTAGGCTAGTCTCAGTGAATCAGGGATAGATCGAATGTTCGCCATGGACTGAGATCACGTGATCATCATGTCCAGTGTGTGGTAGTGGGCTAGTCTCAGTGAATCAGGGATAGATCGAATGTTCGCCATGGACTGAGATCACGTGATCATCATGTCCAGTGTGTGGTAGTAGGCTAGTCTCAGTGAATCAGGGATAGATCGAATGTTCGCCATGGACTGAGATCACGTGATCATCATGTCCAGTGTGTGGTAGTGGGCTAGTCTCAGTGAATCAGGGATAGATCGAATGTTCGCCATGGACTGAGATCACGTGATCATCATGTCCAGTGTGTGGTAGTAGGCTAGTCTCAGTGAATCAGGGATAGATCGAATGTTCGCCATGGACTGAGATCACGTGATCATCATGTCCAGTGTGTGGTAGTAGGCTAGTCTCAGTGAATCAGGGATAGATCGAATGTTCGCCATGGACTGAGATCACGTGATCATCATGTCCACTGTGTGGTAGTAGGCTAGTCTCAGTGAATCTGGGATAGATCGAATGTTCGCCATGGACTGAGATCACGTGATCATCATGTCCAGTGTGTGGTAGTAGGCTAGTCTCAGTGAATCAGGGATAGATCGAATGTTCGCCATGGACTGAGATCACGTGATCATCATGTCCAGTGTGTGGTAGTAGGCTAGTCTCAGTGAATCAGGGATAGATCGAATGTTCGCCATGAACTGAGATCACGTGATCATCATGTCCAGTGTGTGGTAGTAGGCTAGTCTCAGTGAATCAGGGATAGATCGAATGTTCGCCATGGACTGAGATCACGTGATCATCATGTCCACTGTGTGGTAGTAGGCTAGTCTCAGTGAATCAGGGATAGATCGAATGTTCGCCATGGACTGAGATCACGTGATCATCATGTCCAGTGTGTGGTAGTAGGCTAGTCTCAGTGAATCAGGGATAGATCGAATGTTCGCCATGGACTGAGATCACGTGATCATCATGTCCACTGTGTGGTAGTAGGCTAGTCTCAGTGAATCAGGGATAGATCGAATGTTCGCCATGGACTGAGATCACGTGATCATCATGTCCAGTGTGTGGTAGTAGGCTAGTCTCAGTGAATCAGGGATAGATCGAATGTTCGCCATGGACTGAGATCACGTGATCATCATGTCCACTGTGTGGTAGTAGGCTAGTCTCAGTGAATCAGGGATAGATCGAATGTTCGCCATGGACTGAGATCACGTGATCATCATGTCCAGTGTGTGGTAGTAGGCTAGTCTCAGTGAATCAGGGATAGATCGAATGTTCGCCATGGACTGAGATCACGTGATCATCATGTCCAGAGTGTGGTAGTAGGCTAGTCTCAGTGAATCAAGGATAGATCGAATGTTCGCCATGGACTGAGATCACGTGATCATCATGTCCACTGTGTGGTAGTAGGCTAGTCTCAGTGAATCAGGGATAGATCGAATGTTCGCCATGCACTGAGATCACGTGATCATCATGTCCAGTGTGTGGTAGTAGGCTAGTCTCAGTGAATCAGGGATAGATCGAATGTTCGCCATGCACTGAGATCACGTGATCATCATGTCCAGTGTGTGGTAGTAGGCTAGTCTCAGTGAATCAGGGATAGATCGAATGTTCGCCATGGACTGAGATCACGTGATCATCATGTCCAGTGTGTGGTAGTAGGCTAGTCTCAGTGAATCAGGGATAGATCGAATGTTCGCCATGGACTGAGATCACGTGATCATCATGTCCAGTGTGTGGTAGTAGGCTAGTCTCAGTGAATCAGGGATAGATCGAATGTTCGCCATGGACTGAGATCACGTGATCATCATGTCCAGTGTGTGGTAGTAGGCTAGTCTCAGTGAATCAGGGATAGATCGAATGTTCGCCATGGACTGAGATCACGTGATCATCATGTCCAGAGTGTGGTAGTAGGCTAGTCTCAGTGAATCAAGGATAGATCGAATGTTCGCCATGGACTGAGATCACGTGATCATCATGTCCACTGTGTGGTAGTAGGCTAGTCTCAGTGAATCAGGGATAGATCGAATGTTCGCCATGGACTGAGATCACGTGATCATCATGTCCAGAGTGTGGTAGTAGGCTAGTCTCAGTGAATCAGGGATAGATCGAATGTTCGCCATGGACTGAGATCACGTGATCATCATGTCCAGTGTGTGGTAGTAGGCTAGTCTCAGTGAATCAGGGATAGATCGAATGTTCGCCATGGACTGAGATCACGTGATCATCATGTCCACTGTGTGGTAGTAGGCTGGTCTCAGTGAATCAGGGATAGATCGAATGTTCGCCATGGACTGAGATCACGTGATCATCATGTCCAGTGTGTGGTAGTGGGCTAGTCTCAGTGAATCAAGGATAGATCGAATGTTCGCCATGGACTGAGATCACGTGATCATCATGTCCACTGTGTGGTAGTAGGCTAGTCTCAGTGAATCAGGGATAGATCGAATGTTCGCCATGGACTGAGATCACGTGATCATCATGTCCACTGTGTGGTAGTAGGCCAGTCTCAGTGAATCAGGGATAGATCGAATGTTCGCCATGGACTGAGATCACGTGATCATCATGTCCAGTGTGTGGTAGTAGGCTAGTCTCAGTGAATCAGGGATAGATCGACTGTTCGCCATGGACTGAGATCACGTGATCATCATGTCCACTGTGTGGTAGTAGGCTAGTCTCAGTGAATCAGGGATAGATCGAATGTTCGCCATGGACTGAGATCACGTGATCATCATGTCCAGTGTGTGGTAGTAGGCTAGTCTCAGTGAATCAGGGATAGATCGAATGTTCGCCATGGACTGAGATCACGTGATCATCATGTCCAGTGTGTGGTAGTAGGCTAGTCTCAGTGAATCAGGGATAGATCGAATGTTCGCCATGGACTGAGATCACGTGATCATCATGTCCAGTGTGTGGTAGTGGGCTAGTCTCAGTGAATCAGGGATAGATCGAATGTTCGCCATGGACTGAGATCACGTGATCATCATGTCCAGTGTGTGGTAGTAGGCTAGTCTCAGTGAATCAGGGATAGATCGAATGTTCGCCATGGACTGAGATCACGTGATCATCATGTCCAGTGTGTGGTAGTGGGCTAGTCTCAGTGAATCAGGGATAGATCGAATGTTCGCCATGGACTGAGATCACGTGATCATCATGTCCAGTGTGTGGTAGTAGGCTAGTCTCAGTGAATCAGGGATAGATCGAATGTTCGCCATGGACTGAGATCACGTGATCATCATGTCCAGTGTGTGGTAGTAGGCTAGTCTCAGTGAATCAGGGATAGATCGAATGTTCGCCATGGACTGAGATCACGTGATCATCATGTCCACTGTGTGGTAGTAGGCTAGTCTCAGTGAATCTGGGATAGATCGAATGTTCGCCATGGACTGAGATCACGTGATCATCATGTCCAGTGTGTGGTAGTAGGCTAGTCTCAGTGAATCAGGGATAGATCGAATGTTCGCCATGGACTGAGATCACGTGATCATCATGTCCAGTGTGTGGTAGTAGGCTAGTCTCAGTGAATCAGGGATAGATCGAATGTTCGCCATGAACTGAGATCACGTGATCATCATGTCCAGTGTGTGGTAGTAGGCTAGTCTCAGTGAATCAGGGATAGATCGAATGTTCGCCATGGACTGAGATCACGTGATCATCATGTCCACTGTGTGGTAGTAGGCTAGTCTCAGTGAATCAGGGATAGATCGAATGTTCGCCATGGACTGAGATCACGTGATCATCATGTCCAGTGTGTGGTAGTAGGCTAGTCTCAGTGAATCAGGGATAGATCGAATGTTCGCCATGGACTGAGATCACGTGATCATCATGTCCACTGTGTGGTAGTAGGCTAGTCTCAGTGAATCAGGGATAGATCGAATGTTCGCCATGGACTGAGATCACGTGATCATCATGTCCAGTGTGTGGTAGTAGGCTAGTCTCAGTGAATCAGGGATAGATCGAATGTTCGCCATGGACTGAGATCACGTGATCATCATGTCCACTGTGTGGTAGTAGGCTAGTCTCAGTGAATCAGGGATAGATCGAATGTTCGCCATGGACTGAGATCACGTGATCATCATGTCCAGTGTGTGGTAGTAGGCTAGTCTCAGTGAATCAGGGATAGATCGAATGTTCGCCATGGACTGAGATCACGTGATCATCATGTCCAGAGTGTGGTAGTAGGCTAGTCTCAGTGAATCAAGGATAGATCGAATGTTCGCCATGGACTGAGATCACGTGATCATCATGTCCACTGTGTGGTAGTAGGCTAGTCTCAGTGAATCAGGGATAGATCGAATGTTCGCCATGCACTGAGATCACGTGATCATCATGTCCAGTGTGTGGTAGTAGGCTAGTCTCAGTGAATCAGGGATAGATCGAATGTTCGCCATGCACTGAGATCACGTGATCATCATGTCCAGTGTGTGGTAGTAGGCTAGTCTCAGTGAATCAGGGATAGATCGAATGTTCGCCATGGACTGAGATCACGTGATCATCATGTCCAGTGTGTGGTAGTAGGCTAGTCTCAGTGAATCAGGGATAGATCGAATGTTCGCCATGGACTGAGATCACGTGATCATCATGTCCAGTGTGTGGTAGTAGGCTAGTCTCAGTGAATCAGGGATAGATCGAATGTTCGCCATGGACTGAGATCACGTGATCATCATGTCCAGTGTGTGGTAGTAGGCTAGTCTCAGTGAATCAGGGATAGATCGAATGTTCGCCATGGACTGAGATCACGTGATCATCATGTCCAGAGTGTGGTAGTAGGCTAGTCTCAGTGAATCAAGGATAGATCGAATGTTCGCCATGGACTGAGATCACGTGATCATCATGTCCACTGTGTGGTAGTAGGCTAGTCTCAGTGAATCAGGGATAGATCGAATGTTCGCCATGGACTGAGATCACGTGATCATCATGTCCAGAGTGTGGTAGTAGGCTAGTCTCAGTGAATCAGGGATAGATCGAATGTTCGCCATGGACTGAGATCACGTGATCATCATGTCCAGTGTGTGGTAGTAGGCTAGTCTCAGTGAATCAGGGATAGATCGAATGTTCGCCATGGACTGAGATCACGTGATCATCATGTCCACTGTGTGGTAGTAGGCTGGTCTCAGTGAATCAGGGATAGATCGAATGTTCGCCATGGACTGAGATCACGTGATCATCATGTCCAGTGTGTGGTAGTGGGCTAGTCTCAGTGAATCAAGGATAGATCGAATGTTCGCCATGGACTGAGATCACGTGATCATCATGTCCACTGTGTGGTAGTAGGCTAGTCTCAGTGAATCAGGGATAGATCGAATGTTCGCCATGGACTGAGATCACGTGATCATCATGTCCAGTGTGTGGTAGTAGGCTAGTCTCAGTGAATCAGGGATAGATCGAATGTTCGCCATGGACTGAGATCACGTGATCATCATGTCCAGTGTGTGGTAGTAGGCTAGTCTCAGTGAATCAGGGATAGATCGAATGTTCGCCATGGACTGAGATCACGTGATCATCATTTCCAGTGTGTGGTAGTGGGCTAGTCTCAGTGAATCAAGGATAGATCGAATGTTCGCCATGGACTGAGATCACGTGATCATCATGTCCACTGTGTGGTAGTAGGCTAGTCTCAGTGAATCAGGGATAGATCGAATGTTCGCCATGGACTGAGATCACTTGATCATCATGTCCAGTGTGTGGTAGTGGGCTAGTTTCAGTGAATCAGGGATAGATCGAATGTTCGCCATGGACTGAGATCACGTGATCATCATGTCCACTGTGTGGTAGTAGGCTAGTCTCAGTGAATCAGGGATAGATCGAATGTTCGCCATGGACTGAGATCACGTGATCATCATGTCCACTGTGTGGTAGTAGGCCAGTCTCAGTGAATCAGGGATAGATCGAATGTTCGCCATGGACTGAGATCACGTGATCATCATGTCCAGTGTGTGGTAGTAGGCTAGTCTCAGTGAATCAGGGATAGATCGACTGTTCGCCATGGACTGAGATCACGTGATCATCATGTCCACTGTGTGGTAGTAGGCTAGTCTCAGTGAATCAGGGATAGATCGAATGTTCGCCATGGACTGAGATCACGTGATCATCATGTCCAGTGTGTGGTAGTAGGCTAGTCTCAGTGAATCAGGGATAGATCGAATGTTCGCCATGGACTGAGATCACGTGATCATCATGTCCAGTGTGTGGTAGTAGGCTAGTCTCAGTGAATCAGGGATAGATCGAATGTTCGCCATGGACTGAGATCACGTGATCATCATGTCCAGTGTGTGGTAGTGGGCTAGTCTCAGTGAATCAGGGATAGATCGAATGTTCGCCATGGACTGAGATCACGTGATCATCATGTCCACTGTGTGGTAGTAGGCTAGTCTCAGTGAATCAGGGATAGATCGAATGTTCGCCATGGACTGAGATCACGTGATCATCATGTCCAGTGTGTGGTAGTGGGCTAGTCTCAGTGAATCAGGGATAGATCGAATGTTCGCCATGGACTGAGATCACGTGATCATCATGTCCAGTGTGTGGTAGTAGGCTAGTCTCAGTGAATCAGGGATAGATCGAATGTTCGCCATGGACTGAGATCACGTGATCATCATGTCCAGTGTGTGGTAGTAGGCTAGTCTCAGTGAATCAGTGATAGATCGAATGTTCGCCATGGACTGAGATCACGTGATCATCATGTCCACTGTGTGGTAGTAGGCTAGTCTCAGTGAATCTGGGATAGATCGAATGTTCGCCATGGACTGAGATCACGTGATCATCATGTCCAGTGTGTGGTAGTAGGCTAGTCTCAGTGAATCAGGGATAGATCGAATGTTCGCCATGGACTGAGATCACGTGATCATCATGTCCAGTGTGTGGTAGTAGGCTAGTCTCAGTGAATCAGGGATAGATCGAATGTTCGCCATGAACTGAGATCACGTGATCATCATGTCCAGTGTGTGGTAGTAGGCTAGTCTCAGTGAATCAGGGATAGATCGAATGTTCGCCATGGACTGAGATCACGTGATCATCATGTCCACTGTGTGGTAGTAGGCTAGTCTCAGTGAATCAGGGATAGATCGAATGTTCGCCATGGACTGAGATCACGTGATCATCATGTCCAGTGTGTGGTAGTAGGCTAGTCTCAGTGAATCAGGGATAGATCGAATGTTCGCCATGGACTGAGATCACGTGATCATCATGTCCACTGTGTGGTAGTAGGCTAGTCTCAGTGAATCAGGGATAGATCGAATGTTCGCCATGGACTGAGATCACGTGATCATCATGTCCAGTGTGTGGTAGTAGGCTAGTCTCAGTGAATCAGGGATAGATCGAATGTTCGCCATGGACTGAGATCACGTGATCATCATGTCCACTGTGTGGTAGTAGGCTAGTCTCAGTGAATCAGGGATAGATCGAATGTTCGCCATGGACTGAGATCACGTGATCATCATGTCCAGTGTGTGGTAGTAGGCTAGTCTCAGTGAATCAGGGATAGATCGAATGTTCGCCATGGACTGAGATCACGTGATCATCATGTCCAGAGTGTGGTAGTAGGCTAGTCTCAGTGAATCAAGGATAGATCGAATGTTCGCCATGGACTGAGATCACGTGATCATCATGTCCACTGTGTGGTAGTAGGCTAGTCTCAGTGATTCAGGGATAGATCGAATGTTCGCCATGCACTGAGATCACGTGATCATCATGTCCAGTGTGTGGTAGTAGGCTAGTCTCAGTGAATCAGGGATAGATCGAATGTTCGCCATGCACTGAGATCACGTGATCATCATGTCCAGTGTGTGGTAGTAGGCTAGTCTCAGTGAATCAGGGATAGATCGAATGTTCGCCATGGACTGAGATCACGTGATCATCATGTCCAGTGTGTGGTAGTAGGCTAGTCTCAGTGAATCAGGGATAGATCGAATGTTCGCCATGGACTGAGATCACGTGATCATCATGTCCAGTGTGTGGTAGTAGGCTAGTCTCAGTGAATCAGGGATAGATCGAATGTTCGCCATGGACTGAGATCACGTGATCATCATGTCCAGTGTGTGGTAGTAGGCTAGTCTCAGTGAATCAGGGATAGATCGAATGTTCGCCATGGACTGAGATCACGTGATCATCATGTCCAGAGTGTGGTAGTAGGCTAGTCTCAGTGAATCAAGGATAGATCGAATGTTCGCCATGGACTGAGATCACGTGATCATCATGTCCACTGTGTGGTAGTAGGCTAGTCTCAGTGAATCAGGGATAGATCGAATGTTCGCCATGGACTGAGATCACGTGATCATCATGTCCAGAGTGTGGTAGTAGGCTAGTCTCAGTGAATCAGGGATAGATCGAATGTTCGCCATGGACTGAGATCACGTGATCATCATGTCCAGTGTGTGGTAGTAGGCTAGTCTCAGTGAATCAGGGATAGATCGAATGTTCGCCATGGACTGAGATCACGTGATCATCATGTCCACTGTGTGGTAGTAGGCTGGTCTCAGTGAATCAGGGATAGATCGAATGTTCGCCATGGACTGAGATCACGTGATCATCATGTCCAGTGTGTGGTAGTGGGCTAGTCTCAGTGAATCAAGGATAGATCGAATGTTCGCCATGGACTGAGATCACGTGATCATCATGTCCACTGTGTGGTAGTAGGCTAGTCTCAGTGAATCAGGGATAGATCGAATGTTCGCCATGGACTGAGATCACGTGATCATCATGTCCAGTGTGTGGTAGTAGGCTAGTCTCAGTGAATCAGGGATAGATCGAATGTTCGCCATGGACTGAGATCACGTGATCATCATGTCCAGTGTGTGGTAGTAGGCTAGTCTCAGTGAATCAGGGATAGATCGAATGTTCGCCATGGACTGAGATCACGTGATCATCATTTCCAGTGTGTGGTAGTGGGCTAGTCTCAGTGAATCAAGGATAGATCGAATGTTCGCCATGGACTGAGATCACGTGATCATCATGTCCACTGTGTGGTAGTAGGCTAGTCTCAGTGAATCAGGGATAGATCGAATGTTCGCCATGGACTGAGATCACGTGATCATCATGTCCAGTGTGTGGTAGTGGGCTAGTCTCAGTGAATCAAGGATAGATCGAATGTTCGCCATGGACTGAGATCACGTGATCATCATGTCCAGTGTGTGGTAGTAGGCTAGTCTCAGTGAATCAGGGATAGATCGAATGTTCGCCATGGACTGAGATCACGTGATCATCATGTCCAGTGTGTGGTAGTAGGCTAGTCTCAGTGAATCAGGGATAGATCGAATGTTCGCCATGGACTGAGATCACGTGATCATCATGTCCAGTGTGTGGTAGTAGGCTAGTCTCAGTGAATCAGGGATAGATCGAATGTTCGCCATGCACTGAGATCACGTGATCATCATGTCCACTGTGTGGTAGTAGGCTAGTCTCAGTGAATCAGGGATAGATCGAATGTTCGCCATGGACTGAGATCACGTGATCATCATGTCCAGTGTGTGGTAGTAGGCTAGTCTCAGTGAATCAGGGATAGATCGAATGTTCGCCATGGACTGAGATCACGTGATCATCATGTCCAGTGTGTGGTAGTAGGCTAGTCTCAGTGAATCAGGGATAGATCGAATGTTCGCCATGGACTGAGATCACGTGATCATCATGTCCAGAGTGTGGTAGTAGGCTAGTCTCAGTGAATCAGGGATAGATCGAATGTTCGCCATGGACTGAGATCACGTGATCATCATGTCCACTGTGTGATGGTAGGCTAGTCTCAGTGAATCAGGGATAGATCGAATGTTCGCCATGGACTGAGATCACGTGATCATCATGTCCAGTGTGTGGTAGTAGGCTAGTCTCAGTGAATCAGGGATAGATCGAATGTTCGCCATGGACTGAGATCACGTGATCATCATGTCCAGTGTGTGGTAGTAGGCTAGTCTCAGTGAATCAGGGATAGATCGAATGTTCGCCATGGACTGAGATCACGTGATCATCATGTCCACTGTGTGGTAGTAGGCTAGTCTCAGTGAATCAGGGATAGATCGAATGTTCGCCATGGACTGAGATCACGTGATCATCATGTCCACTGTGTGGTAGTAGGCTAGTCTCAGTGAATCAGGGATAGATCGAATGTTCGCCATGGACTGAGATCACGTGATCATCATGTCCACTGTGTGGTAGTAGGCTAGTCTCAGTGAATCAGGGATAGATCGAATGTTCGCCATGGACTGAGATCACGTGATCATCATGCCCAGTGTGTGGTAGTAGGCTAGTCTCAGTGAATCAGGGATAGATCGAATGTTCGCCATGGACTGAGATCACGTGATCATCATGTCCAGTGTGTGGTAGTAGGCTAGTCTCAGTGAATCAGGGATAGATCGAATGTTCGCCATGGACTGAGATCACGTGATCATCATGCCCAGTGTGTGGTAGTAGGCTAGTCTCAGTGAATCAGGGATAGATCGAATGTTCGCCATGGACTGAGATCACGTGATCATCATGTCTACTGTGTGGTAGTAGGCTAGTCTCAGTGAATCAGGGATAGATCGAATGTTCGCCATGGACTGAGATCACGTGATCATCATGTCCACTGTGTGGTAGTAGGCTAGTCTCAGTGAATCAGGGATAGATCGAATGTTCGCCATGGACTGAGATCACGTGATCATCATGTCCAGTGTGTGGTAGTAGGCTAGTCTCAGTGAATCAGGGATAGATCGAATGTTCGCCATGGACTGAGATCACGTGATCATCATGTCCACTGTGTGGTAGTAGGCTAGTCTCAGTGAATCAGGGATAGATCGAATGTTCGCCATGGACTGAGATCACGTGATCATCATGTCCAGTGTGTGGTAGTAGGCTAGTCTCAGTGAATCAGGGATAGATCGAATGTTCGCCATGGACTGAGATCACGTGATCATCATGTCCAGTGTGTGGTAGTAGGCTAGTCTCAGTGAATCAGGGATAGATCGAATGTTCGCCATGGACTGAGATCACGTGATCATCATGTCCAGTGTGTGGTAGTAGGCTAGTCTCAGTGAATCAGGGATAGATCGAATGTTCGCCATGGACTGAGATCACGTGATCATCATGTCCAGTGTGTGGTAGTAGGCTAGTCTCAGTGAATCAGGGATAGATCGAATGTTCGCCATGGACTGAGATCACGTGATCATCATGTCCACTGTGTGGTAGTAGGCTGGTCTCAGTGAATCAGGGATAGATCGAATGTTCGCCATGGACTGAGATCACGTGATCATCATGTCCAGTGTGTGGTAGTGGGCTAGTCTCAGTGAATCAAGGATAGATCGAATGTTCGCCATGGACTGAGATCACGTGATCATCATGTCCACTGTGTGGTAGTAGGCTAGTCTCAGTGAATCAGGGATAGATCGAATGTTCGCCATGGACTGAGATCACGTGATCATCATGTCCAGTGTGTGGTAGTAGGCTAGTCTCAGTGAATCAGGGATAGATCGAATGTTCGCCATGGACTGAGATCACGTGATCATCATGTCCAGTGTGTGGTAGTAGGCTAGTCTCAGTGAATCAGGGATAGATCGAATGTTCGCCATGGACTGAGATCACGTGATCATCATGTCCAGTGTGTGGTAGTGGGCTAGTCTCAGTGAATCAAGGATAGATCGAATGTTCGCCATGGACTGAGATCACGTGATCATCATGTCCACTGTGTGGTAGTAGGCTAGTCTCAGTGAATCAGGGATAGATCGAATGTTCGCCATGGACTGAGATCACGTGATCATCATGTCCAGTGTGTGGTAGTGGGCTAGTCTCAGTGAATCAAGGATAGATCGAATGTTCGCCATGGACTGAGATCACGTGATCATCATGTCCAGTGTGTGGTAGTAGGCTAGTCTCAGTGAATCAGGGATAGATCGAATGTTCGCCATGGACTGAGATCACGTGATCATCATGTCCAGTGTGTGGTAGTAGGCTAGTCTCAGTGAATCAGGGATAGATCGAATGTTCGCCATGGACTGAGATCACGTGATCATCATGTCCAGTGTGTGGTAGTAGGCTAGTCTCAGTGAATCAGGGATAGATCGAATGTTCGCCATGCACTGAGATCACGTGATCATCATGTCCACTGTGTGGTAGTAGGCTAGTCTCAGTGAATCAGGGATAGATCGAATGTTCGCCATGGACTGAGATCACGTGATCATCATGTCCAGTGTGTGGTAGTAGGCTAGTCTCAGTGAATCAGGGATAGATCGAATGTTCGCCATGGACTGAGATCACGTGATCATCATGTCCAGTGTGTGGTAGTAGGCTAGTCTCAGTGAATCAGGGATAGATCGAATGTTCGCCATGGACTGAGATCACGTGATCATCATGTCCAGAGTGTGGTAGTAGGCTAGTCTCAGTGAATCAGGGATAGATCGAATGTTCGCCATGGACTGAGATCACGTGATCATCATGTCCACTGTGTGATGGTAGGCTAGTCTCAGTGAATCAGGGATAGATCGAATGTTCGCCATGGACTGAGATCACGTGATCATCATGTCCAGTGTGTGGTAGTAGGCTAGTCTCAGTGAATCAGGGATAGATCGAATGTTCGCCATGGACTGAGATCACGTGATCATCATGTCCAGTGTGTGGTAGTAGGCTAGTCTCAGTGAATCAGGGATAGATCGAATGTTCGCCATGGACTGAGATCACGTGATCATCATGTCCACTGTGTGGTAGTAGGCTAGTCTCAGTGAATCAGGGATAGATCGAATGTTCGCCATGGACTGAGATCACGTGATCATCATGTCCAGTGTGTGGTAGTAGGCTAGTCTCAGTGAATCAGGGATAGATCGAATGTTCGCCATGGACTGAGATCACGTGATCATCATGTTCACTGTGTGGTAGTAGGCTAGTCTCAGTGAATCAGGGATAGATCGAATGTTCGCCATGGACTGAGATCACGTGATCATCATGCCCAGTGTGTGGTAGTAGGCTAGTCTCAGTGAATCAGGGATAGATCGAATGTTCGCCATGGACTGAGATCACGTGATCATCATGTCCAGTGTGTGGTAGTAGGCTAGTCTCAGTGAATCAGGGATAGATCGAATGTTCGCCATGGACTGAGATCACGTGATCATCATGCCCAGTGTGTGGTAGTAGGCTAGTCTCAGTGAATCAGGGATAGATCGAATGTTCGCCATGGACTGAGATCACGTGATCATCATGTCTACTGTGTGGTAGTAGGCTAGTCTCAGTGAATCAGGGATAGATCGAATGTTCGCCATGGACTGAGATCACTTGATCATCATGTCCACTGTGTGGTAGTAGGCTAGTCTCAGTGAATCAGGGATAGATCGAATGTTCGCCATGGACTGAGATCACGTGATCATCATGTCCAGTGTGTGGTAGTAGGCTAGTCTCAGTGAATCAGGGATAGATCGAATGTTCGCCATGGACTGAGATCACGTGATCATCATGTCCACTGTGTGGTAGTAGGCTAGTCTCAGTGAATCAGGGATAGATCGAATGTTCGCCATGGACTGAGATCACGTGATCATCATGTCCAGTGTGTGGTAGTAGGCTAGTCTCAGTGAATCAGGGATAGATCGAATGTTCGCCATGGACTGAGATCACGTGATCATCATGTCCAGTGTGTGGTAGTAGGCTAGTCTCAGTGAATCAGGGATAGATCGAATGTTCGCCATGGACTGAGATCACGTGATCATCATGTCCAGTGTGTGGTAGTAGGCTAGTCTCAGTGAATCAGGGATAGATCGAATGTTCGCCATGGACTGAGATCACGTGATCATCATGTCCATTGTGTGGTAGTAGGCTAGTCTCAGTGAATCAGGGATAGATCGAATGTTCGCCATGGACAGAGATCACGTGATCATCATGTCCACTGTATGGTAGTAGGCTAGTCTCAGTGAATCAGGGATAGATCGAATGTTCGCCATGGACTGAGATCACGTGATCATCATGTCCACTGTATGGTAGTAGGCTAGTCTCAGTGAATCAGGGATAGATCGAATGTTCGCCATGGACTGAGATCACGTGATCATCATGTCCAGTGTGTGTTAGTAGGCTAGTCTCAGTGAATCAGGGATAGATCGAATGTTCGCCATGGACTGAGATCACGTGATCATCATGTCCAGTGTGTGGTAGTAGGCTAGTCTCAGTGAATCTGGGATAGATCGAATGTTCGCCATGGACTGAGATCACGTGATCATCATGTCTAATGTGTGGTAGTAGGCTAGTCTCAGTGAATCAGGGATAGATCGAATGTTCGCCATGGACTGAGATCACGTGATCATCATGTCCAGTGTGTGGTAGTAGGCTAGTCTCAGTGAATCAGGGATAGATCGAATGTTCGCCATGGACTGAGATCACGTGATCATCATGTCCACTGTGTGGTAGTAGGCTAGTCTCAGTGAATCAGGGATAGATCGAATGTTCGCCATGCACTGAGATCACGTGATCATCATGTCCAGTGTGTGGTAGTAGGCTAGTCTCAGTGAATCAGGGATAGATCGAATGTTCGCCATGGACTGAGATCACGTGATCATCATGTCCACTGTGTGGTAGTAGGCTAGTCTCAGTGAATCAGGGATAGATCGAATGTTCGCCATGGACTGAGATCACGTGATCATCATGTCCACTGTGTGGTAGTAGGCTAGTCTCAGTGAATCAGGGATAGATCGAATGTTCGCCATGGACTGAGATCACGTGATCATCATGTCCATTGTGTGGTAGTAGGCTAGTCTCAGTGAATCAGGGATAGATCGAATGTTCGCCATGGACTGAGATCACGTGATCATCATGTCCACTGTGTGGTAGTAGGCTAGTCTCAGTGAATCAGGGATAGATCGAATGTTCGCCATGGACTGAGATCACGTGATCATCATGTCCACTGTGTGGTAGTAGGCTAGTCTCAGTGAATCAGGGATAGATCGAATGTTCGCCATGGACTGAGATCACGTGATCATCATGTCCATTGTGTGGTAGTAGGCTAGTCTCAGTGAATCAGGGATAGATCGAATGTTCGCCATGGACTGAGATCACGTGATCATCATGTCCAGTGTGTGGTAGTAGGCTAGTCTCAGTGAATCAGGGATAGATCGAATGTTCGCCATGGACTGAGATCACGTGATCATCATGTCCAGTGTGTGGTAGTAGGCTAGTCTCAGTGAATCAGGGATAGATCGAATGTTCGCCATGCACTGAGATCACGTGATCATCATGTCCAGTGTGTGGTAGTAGGCTAGTCTCAGTGAATCAGGGATAGATCGAATGTTCGCCATGGACTGAGATCACGTGATCATCATGTCCACTGTGTGGTAGTAGGCTAGTCTCAGTGAATCAGGGATAGATCGAATGTTCGCCATGGACTGAGATCACGTGATCATCATGTCCACTGTGTGGTAGTAGGCTAGTCTCAGTGAATCAGGGATAGATCGAATGTTCGCCATGGACTGAGATCACGTGATCATCATGTCCATTGTGTGGTAGTAGGCTAGTCTCAGTGAATCAGGGATAGATCGAATGTTCGCCATGGACTGAGATCACGTGATCATCATGTCCATTGTGTGGTAGTAGGCTAGTCTCAGTGAATCAGGGATAGATCGAATGTTCGCCATGGACTGAGATCACGTGATCATCATGTCCACTGTGTGGTAGTAGGCTAGTCTCAGTGAATCAGGGATAGATCGAATGTTCGCCATGCACTGAGATCACGTGATCATCATGTCCAGTGTGTGGTAGTAGGCTAGTCTCAGTGAATCAGGGATAGATCGAATGTTCGCCATGGACTGAGATCACGTGATCATCATGTCCACTGTGTGGTAGTAGGCTAGTCTCAGTGAATCAGGGATAGATCGAATGTTCGCCATGGACTGAGATCACGTGATCATCATGTCCACTGTGTGGTAGTAGGCTAGTCTCAGTGAATCAGGGATAGATCGAATGTTCGCCATGGACTGAGATCACGTGATCATCATGTCCATTGTGTGGTAGTAGGCTAGTCTCAGTGAATCAGGGATAGATCGAATGTTCGCCATGGACTGAGATCACGTGATCATCATGTCCAGTGTGTGGTAGTAGGCTAGTCTCAGTGAATCAGGGATAGATCGAATGTTCGCCATGGACTGAGATCACGTGATCATCATGTCCAGTGTGTGGTAGTAGGCTAGTGTTAGTGAATCAGGGATAGATCGAATGTTCGCCATGGACTGAGATCACGTGATCATCATGTCCATTGTGTGGTAGTAGGCTAGTCTCAGTGAATCAGGGATAGATCGAATGTTCGCCATGGACTGAGATCACGTGATCATCATGTCCAGTGTGTGGTAGTAGGCTAGTCTCAGTGAATCAGGGATAGATCGAATGTTCGCCATGGACTGAGATCACGTGATCATCATGTCCACTGTGTGGTAGTAGGCTAGTCTCAGTGAATCAGGGATAGATCGAATGTTCGCCATGCACTGAGATCACGTGATCATCATGTCCAGTGTGTGGTAGTAGGCTAGTCTCAGTGAATCAGGGATAGATCGAATGTTCGCCATGGACTGAGATCACGTGATCATCATGTCCACTGTGTGGTAGTAGGCTAGTCTCAGTGAATCAGGGATAGATCGAATGTTCGCCATGGACTGAGATCACGTGATCATCATGTCCACTGTGTGGTAGTAGGCTAGTCTCAGTGAATCAGGGATAGATCGAATGTTCGCCATGGACTGAGATCACGTGATCATCATGTCCATTGTGTGGTAGTAGGCTAGTCTCAGTGAATCAGGGATAGATCGAATGTTCGCCATGGACTGAGATCACGTGATCATCATGTCCATTGTGTGGTAGTAGGCTAGTCTCAGTGAATCAGGGATAGATCGAATGTTCGCCATGGACTGAGATCACGTGATCATCATGTCCACTGTGTGGTAGTAGGCTAGTCTCAGTGAATCAGGGATAGATCGAATGTTCGCCATGCACTGAGATCACGTGATCATCATGTCCAGTGTGTGGTAGTAGGCTAGTCTCAGTGAATCAGGGATAGATCGAATGTTCGCCATGGACTGAGATCACGTGATCATCATGTCCACTGTGTGGTAGTAGGCTAGTCTCAGTGAATCAGGGATAGATCGAATGTTCGCCATGGACTGAGATCACGTGATCATCATGTCCACTGTGTGGTAGTAGGCTAGTCTCAGTGAATCAGGGATAGATCGAATGTTCGCCATGGACTGAGATCACGTGATCATCATGTCCATTGTGTGGTAGTAGGCTAGTCTCAGTGAATCAGGGATAGATCGAATGTTCGCCATGGACTGAGATCACGTGATCATCATGTCCAGTGTGTGGTAGTAGGCTAGTCTCAGTGAATCAGGGATAGATCGAATGTTCGCCATGGACTGAGATCACGTGATCATCATGTCCAGTGTGTGGTAGTAGGCTAGTGTTAGTGAATCAGGGATAGATCGAATGTTCGCCATGGACTGAGATCACGTGATCATCATGTCCACTGTATGGTAGTAGGCTAGTCTCAGTGAATCAGGGATAGATCGAATGTTCGCCATGGACTGAGATCACGTGATCATCATGTCCACTGTGTGGTAGTAGGCTAGTCTCAGTGAATCAGGGATAGATCGAATGTTCGCCATGGACTGAGATCACGTGATCATCATGTCCAGTGTGTGGTAGTAGGCTAGTCTCAGTGAATCAGGGATAGATCGAATGTTCGCCATGGACTGAGATCACGTGATCATCATGTCCACTGTGTGGTAGTAGGCTAGTCTCAGTGAATCAGGGATAGATCGAATGTTCGCCATGGACTGAGATCACGTGATCATCATGTCCACTGTGTGGTAGTAGGCTAGTCTCAGTGAATCAGGGATAGATCGAATGTTCGCCATGGACTGAGATCACGTGATCATCATGTCCAGTGTGTGGTAGTAGGCTAGTCTCAGTGAATCAGGGATAGATCGAATGTTCGCCATGGACTGAGATCACGTGATCATCATGCCCAGTGTGTGGTAGTAGGCTAGTCTCAGTGAATCAGGGATAGATCGAATGTTCGCCATGGACTGAGATCACGTGATCATCATGTCCAGTGTGTGGTAGTAGGCTAGTCTCAGTGAATCAGGGATAGATCGAATGTTCGCCATGGACTGAGATCACGTGATCATCATGTCCACTGTGTGGTAGTAGGCTAGTCTCAGTGAATCAGGGATAGATCGAATGTTCGCCATGGACTGAGATCACGTGATCATCATGTCCAGTGTGTGGTAGTAGGCTAGTCTCAGTGAATCAGGGATAGATCGAATGTTCGCCATGGACTGAGATCACGTGATCATCATGTCCAGTGTGTGGTAGTAGGCTAGTCTCAGTGAATCAGGGATAGATCGAATGTTCGCCATGGACTGAGATCACGTGATCATCATGTCCACTGTGTGGTAGTAGGCTAGTCTCAGTGAATCAGGGATAGATCGAATGTTCGCCATGGACTGAGATCACGTGATCATCATGTCCAGTGTGTGGTAGTAGGCTAGTCTCAGTGAATCAGGGATAGATCGAATGTTCGCCATGGACTGAGATCACGTGATCATCATGTCCAGTGTGTGGTAGTAGGCTAGTCTCAGTGAATCAGGGATAGATCGAATGTTCGCCATGGACTGAGATCACGTGATCATCATGTCCAGTGTGTGGTAGTAGGCTAGTCTCAGTGAATCAGGGATAGATCGAATGTTCGCCATGGACTGAGATCACGTGATCATCATGTCCAGTGTGTGGTAGTAGGCTAGTCTCAGTGTATCAGGGATAGATCGAATGTTCGCCATGGACTGAGATCACGTGATCATCATGTCCAGTGTGTGGTAGTAGTGTTAGTCTCAGTGAATCAGGGATAGATCGAATGTTCGCCATGCACTGAGATCACGTGATCATCATGTCCACTGTATGGTAGTAGGCTAGTCTCAGTGAATCAGGGATAGATCGAATGTTCGCCATGGACTGAGATCACGTGATCATCATGTCCAGTGTGTGGTAGTAGGCTAGTCTCAGTGAATCAGGGATAGATCGAATGTTCGCCATGGACTGAGATCACGTGATCATCATGTCCACTGTGTGGTAGTGGGCTAGTCTCAGTGAATCAGGGATAGATCGAATGTTCGCCATGGACTGAGATCACGTGATCATCATGTCCACTGTGTGGTAGTAGGCTAGTCTCAGTGAATCAGGGATAGATCGAATGTTCGCCATGGACTGAGATCACGTGATCATCATGTCCACTGTGTGGTAGTGGGCTAGTCTCAGTGAATCAGGGATAGATCGAATGTTCGCCATGGACTGAGATCACGTGATCATCATGTCCACTGTGTGGTAGTAGGCTAGTCTCAGTGAATCAGGGATAGATCGAATGTTCGCCATGGACTGAGATCACGTGATCATCATGTCCACTGTGTGGTAGTAGGCTAGTCTCAGTGAATCAGGGATAGATCGAATGTTCGCCATGGACTGAGATCACGTGATCATCATGTCCACTGTGTGGTAGTAGGCTAGTCTCAGTGAATCAGGGATAGATCGAATGTTCGCCATGGACTGAGATCACGTGATCATCATGTCCACTGTGTGGTAGTAGGCTAGTCTCAGTGAATCAGGGATAGATCGAATGTTCGCCATGGACTGAGATCACGTGATCATCATGTCCACTGTGTGGTAGTAGGCTGGTCTCAGTGAATCAGGGATAGATCGAATGTTCGCCATGGACTGAGATCACGTGATCATCATGTCCAGTGTGTGGTAGTAGGCTAGTCTCAGTGAATCAGGGATAGATCGAATGTTCGCCATGGACTGAGATCACGTGATCATCATGTCCACTGTGTGGTAGTAGGCTGGTCTCAGTGAATCAGGGATAGATCGAATGTTCGCCATGGACTGAGATCACGTGATCATCATGTCCACTGTGTGGTAGTAGGCTGGTCTCAGTGAATCAGGGATAGATCGAATGTTCGCCATGGACTGAGATCACGTGATCATCATGTCCACTGTGTGGTAGTAGGCTAGTCTCAGTGAATCAGGGATAGATCGAATGTTCGCCATGGACTGAGATCACGTGATCATCATGTCCACTGTGTGGTAGTAGGCTAGTCTCAGTGAATCAGGGATAGATCGAATGTTCGCCATGGACTGAGATCACGTGATCATCATGTCCAGTGTGTGGTAGTAGGCTAGTCTCAGTGAATCAGGGATAGATCGAATGTTCGCCATGGACTGAGATCACGTGATCATCATGCCCAGTGTGTGGTAGTAGGCTAGTCTCAGTGAATCAGGGATAGATCGAATGTTCGCCATGGACTGAGATCACGTGATCATCATGTCCACTGTGTGGTAGTAGGCTAGTCTCAGTGAATCAGGGATAGATCGAATGTTCGCCATGGACTGAGATCACGTGATCATCATGTCCAGTGTGTGGTAGTAGGCCAGTCTCAGTGAATCAGGGATAGATCGAATGTTCGCCATGGACTGAGATCACGTGATCATCATGTCCACTGTGTGGTAGTAGGCTAGTCTCAGTGAATCAGGGATAGATCGAATGTTCGCCATGGACTGAGATCACGTGATCATCATGTCCAGTGTGTGGTAGTAGGCTAGTCTCAGTGAATCAGGGATAGATCGAATGTTCGCCATGGACTGAGATCAAGTGATCATCATGTCCACTGTGTGGTAGTAGGCTAGTCTCAGTGAATCAGGGATGGACCGAATGTTCGCCATGGACTGAGATCACGTGATCATCATGTCCACTGTGTGGTAGTAGGCTAGTCTCAGTGAATCAGGGATAGATCGAATGTTCGCCATGGACTGAGATCACGTGATCATCATGTCCAGTGTGTGATAGTAGGCTAGTCTCAGTGAATCAGGGATAGATCGAATGTTCGCCATGGACTGAGATCACGTGATCATCATGTCCACTGTGTGGTAGTAGGCTAGTCTCAGTGAATCAGGGATAGATCGAATGTTCGCCATGGACTGAGATCACGTGATCATCATGTCCAGTGTGTGGTAGTAGGCTAGTCTCAGTGAATCAGGGATAGATCGAATGTTCGCCATGGACTGAGATCACGTGATCATCATGTCCACTGTGTGGTAGTAGGCTAGTCTCAGTGAATCAGGGATAGATCGAATGTTCGCCATGGACTGAGATCACGTGATCATCATGTCCAGTGTGTGGTAGTAGGCTAGTCTCAGTGAATCAGGGATAGATCGAATGTTCGCCATGGACTGAGATCACGTGATCATCATGTCCAGTGTGTGGTAGTAGGCTAGTCTCAGTGAATCAGGGATAGATCGAATGTTCGCCATGGACTGAGATCACGTGATCATCATGTCCAGTGTGTGGTAGTAGGCTAGTCTCAGTGAATCAGGGATAGATCGAATGTTCGCCATGGACTGAGATCACGTGATCATCATGTCCAGTGTGTGGTAGTAGGCTAGTCTCAGTGAATCAGGGATAGATCGAATGTTCGCCATGGACTGAGATCACGTGATCATCATGTCCAGTGTGTGGTAGTAGGCTAGTCTCAGTGAATCAGGGATAGATCGAATGTTCGCCATGGACTGAGATCACGTGATCATCATGTCCAGTGTGTGGTAGTAGGCTAGTCTCAGTGAATCAGGGATAGATCGAATGTTCGCCATGGACTGAGATCACGTGATCATCATGTCCACTGTGTGGTAGTAGGCTAGTCTCAGTGAATCAGGGATAGATCGAATGTTCGCCATGGACTGAGATCACGTGATCATCATGTCCAGTGTGTGGTAGTAGGCTAGTCTCAGTGAATCAGGGATAGATCGAATGTTCGCCATGGACTGAGATCACGTGATCATCATGTCCAGTGTGTGGTAGTAGGCTAGTCTCAGTGAATCAGGGATGGATCGAATGTTCGCCATGGACTGAGATCACGTGATCATCATGTCCAGTGTGTGGTAGTAGGCTAGTCTCAGTGAATCAGGGATAGATCGAATGTTCGCCATGCACTGAGATCACGTGATCATCATGTCCAGTGTGTGGTAGTAGGCTAGTCTCAGTGAATCAGGGATAGATCGAATGTTCGCCATGGACTGAGATCACGTGATCATCATGTCTACTGTGTGGTAGTAGGCTAGTCTCAGTGAATCAGGGATAGATCGAATGTTCGTCATGGACTGAGATCACGTGATCATCATGTCCAGTGTGTGGTAGTAGGCTAGTCACAGTGAATCAGGGATAGATCGAATGTTCGCCATGGACTGAGATCACGTGATCATCATGTCCAGTGTGTGGTAGTAGGCTAGTCTCAGTGAATCAGGGATAGATCGAATGTTCGCCATGGACTGAGATCACGTGATCATCATGTCCAGTGTGTGGTAGTAGGCTAGTCTCAGTGAATCAGGGATAGATCGAATGTTCGCCATGGACTGAGATCACGTGATCATCATGTCCACTGTGTGGTAGTAGGCTAGTCTCAGTGAATCAGGGATAGATCGAATGTTCGCCATGGACTGAGATCACGTGATCATCATGTCCACTGTGTGGTAGTAGGCTAGTCTCAGTGAATCAGGGATAGATCGAATGTTCGCCATGGACTGAGATCACGTGATCATCATGTCCAGTGTGTGGTAGTAGGCTAGTCTCAGTGAATCAGGGATAGATCGAATGTTCGCCATGGACTGAGATCACGTGATCATCATGTCCAGTGTGTGGTAGTAGGCTAGTCTCAGTGAATCAGGGATAGATCGAATGTTCGCCATGGACTGAGATCACGTGATCATCATGTCCACTGTGTGGTAGTAGGCTAGTCTCAGTGAATCAGGGATAGATCGAATGTTCGCCATGGACTGAGATCACGTGATCATCATGTCCAGTGTGTGGTAGTAGGCTAGTCTCAGTGAATCAGGGATAGATCGAATGTTCGCCATGGACTGAGATCACGTGATCATCATGTCCACTGTGTGGTAGTAGGCTAGTCTCAGTGAATCAGGGATAGATCGAATGTTCGCCATGGACTGAGATCACGTGATCATCATGTCCAGTGTGTGGTAGTAGGCTAGTCTCAGTGAATCAGGGATAGATCGAATGTTCGCCATGCACTGAGATCACGTGATCATCATGTCCACTGTGTGGTAGTAGGCTAGTCTCAGTGAATCAGGGATAGATCGAATGTTCGCCATGGACTGAGATCACGTGATCATCATGTCCACTGTGTGGTAGTAGGCTAGTCTCAGTGAATCAGGGATAGATCGAATGTTCGCCATGGACTGAGATCACGTGATCATCATGTCCAGTGTGTGGTAGTAGGCTAGTCTCAGTGAATCAGGGATAGATCGAATGTTCGCCATGGACTGAGATCACGTGATCATCATGTCCAGTGTGTGGTAGTAGGCTAGTCTCAGTGAATCAGGGATAGATCGAATGTTCGCCATGGACTGAGATCACGTGATCATCATGTCCAGTGTGTGGTAGTAGGCTAGTCTCAGTGAATCAGGGATAGATCGAATGTTCGCCATGGACTGAGATCACGTGATCATCATGTCCACTGTGTGGTAGTAGGCTAGTCTCAGTGAATCAGGGATAGATCGAATGTTCGCCATGGACTGAGATCACGTGATCATCATGTCCAGTGTGTGGTAGTAGGCTAGTCTCAGTGAATCAGGGATAGATCGAATGTTCGCCATGGACTGAGATCACGTGATCATCATGTCCACTGTGTGGTAGTAGGCTAGTCTCAGTGAATCAGGGATAGATCGAATGTTCGCCATGGACTGAGATCACGTGATCATCATGTCCAGTGTGTGGTAGTAGGCTAGTCTCAGTGAATCAGGGATAGATCGAATGTTCGCCATGGACTGAGATCACGTGATCATCATGTCCACTGTGTGGTAGTAGGCTAGTCTCAGTGAATCAGGGATAGATCGAATGTTCGCCATGGACTGAGATCACGTGATCATCATGTCCACTGTGTGGTAGTAGGCTAGTCTCAGTGAATCAGGGATAGATCGAATGTTCGCCATGGACTGAGATCACGTGATCATCATGTCCAGTGTGTGGTAGTAGGCTAGTCTCAGTGAATCAGGGATAGATCGAATGTTCGCCATGGACTGAGATCACGTGATCATCATGTCCAGTGTGTGGTAGTAGGCTAGTCTCAGTGAATCAGGGATAGATCGAATGTTCGCCATGCACTGAGATCACGTGATCATCATGTCCAGTGTGTGGTAGTAGGCTAGTCTCAGTGAATCAGGGATAGATCGAATGTTCGCCATGGACTGAGATCACGTGATCATCATGTCTACTGTGTGGTAGTAGGCTAGTCTCAGTGAATCAGGGATAGATCGAATGTTCGCCATGGACTGAGATCACGTGATCATCATGTCCAGTGTGTGGTAGTAGGCTAGTCTCAGTGAATCAGGGATAGATCGAATGTTCGCCATGCACTGAGATCACGTGATCATCATGTCCAGTGTGTGGTAGTAGGCTAGTCTCAGTGAATCAGGGATAGATCGAATGTTCGCCATGGACTGAGATCACGTGATCATCATGTCCACTGTGTGGTAGTAGGCTAGTCTCAGTGAATCAGGGATAGATCGAATGTTCGCCATGGACTGAGATCACGTGATCATCATGTCCAGTGTGTGGTAGTAGGCTGGTCTCAGTGAATCAGGGATAGATCGAATGTTCGCCATGGACTGAGATCACGTGATCATCATGTCCAGTGTGTGGTAGTAGGCTGGTCTCAGTGAATCAGGGATAGATCGAATGTTCGCCATGGACTGAGATCACGTGATCATCATGTCCAGTGTGTGGTAGTAGGCTAGTCTCAGTGAATCAGGGATAGATCGAATGTTCGCCATGGACTGAGATCACGTGATCATCATGTCCACTGTGTGGTAGTAGGCTAGTCTCAGTGAATCAGGGATAGATCGAATGTTCGCCATGGACTGAGATCACGTGATCATCATGTCCACTGTGTGGTAGTAGGCTAGTCTCAGTGAATCAGGGATAGATCGAATGTTCGCCATGGACTGAGATCACGTGATCATCATGTCCAGTGTGTGGTAGTAGGCTGGTCTCAGTGAATCAGGGATAGATCGAATGTTCGCCATGGACTGAGATCACGTGATCATCATGTTCAGTGTGTGGTAGTAGGCTAGTCTCAGTGAATCAGGGATAGATCGAATGTTCGCCATGGACTGAGATCACGTGATCATCATGTCCACTGTGTGGTAGTAGGCTAGTCTCAGTGAATCAGGGATAGATCGAATGTTCGCCATGGACTGAGATCACGTGATCATCATGTCCAGTGTGTGGTAGTAGGCTAGTGTTAGTGAATCAGGGATAGATCGAATGTTCGCCATGGACTGAGATCACGTGATCATCATGTCCACTGTGTGGTAGTAGGCTAGTCTCAGTGAATCAGGGATAGATCGAATGTTCGCCATGGACTGAGATCACGTGATCATCATGTCCAGTGTGTGGTAGTAGGCTAGTCTCAGTGAATCAGGGATAGATCGAATGTTCGCCATGGACTGAGATCACGTGATCATCATGTCCACTGTGTGGTAGTAGGCTAGTCTCAGTGAATCAGGGATAGATCGAATGTTCGCCATGGACTGAGATCACGTGATCATCATGTCCACTGTGTGGTAGTAGGCTAGTCTCAGTGAATCAGGGATAGATCGAATGTTCGCCATGGACTGAGATCACGTGATCATCATGTCCAGTGTGTGGTAGTAGGCTAGTCTCAGTGAATCAGGGATAGATCGAATGTTCGCCATGGACTGAGATCACGTGATCATCATGTCCAGTGTGTGGTAGTAGGCTAGTCTCAGTGAATCAGGGATAGATCGAATGTTCGCCATGGACTGAGATCACGTGATCATCATGTCCAGTGTGTGGTAGTAGGCTAGTCTCAGTGAATCAGGGATAGATCGAATGTTCGCCATGGACTGAGATCACGTGATCATCATGTCCAGTGTGTGGTAGTAGGCTAGTCTCAGTGAATCAGGGATAGATCGAATGTTCGCCATGGACTGAGATCACGTGATCATCATGTCCACTGTGTGGTAGTAGGCTAGTCTCAGTGAATCAGGGATAGATCGAATGTTCGCCATGGACTGAGATCACGTGATCATCATGTCCAGTGTGTGATAGTAGGCTAGTCTCAGTGAATCAGGGATAGATCGAATGTTCGCCATGGACTGAGATCACGTGATCATCATGTCCAGTGTGTGATAGTAGGCTAGTCTCAGTGAATCAGGGATAGATCGAATGTTCGCCATGGACTGAGATCACGTGATCATCATGTCCACTGTGTGGTAGTAGGCTAGTCTCAGTGAATCAGGGATAGATCGAATGTTCGCCATGGACTGAGATCACGTGATCATCATGTCCACTGTGTGGTAGTAGGCTAGTCTCAGTGAATCAAGGATAGATCGAATGTTCGCCATGGACTGAGATCACGTGATCATCATGTCCAGTGTGTGGTAGTAGGCTAGTCTCAGTGAATCAAGGATAGATCGAATGTTCGCCATGGACTGAGATCACGTGATCATCATGTCCAGTGTGTGGTAGTAGGCTAGTCTCAGTGAATCAGGGATAGATCGAATGTTCGCCATGGACTGAGATCACGTGATCATCATGTCCACTGTGTGGTAGTAGGCTAGTCTCAGTGAATCAGGGATAGATCGAATGTTCGCCATGGACTGAGATCACGTGATCATCATGTCCAGTGTGTGGTAGTAGGCTAGTCTCAGTGAATCAGGGATAGATCGAATGTTCGCCATGGACTGAGATCACGTGATCATCATGTCCATTGTGTGGTAGTAGGCTAGTCTGAGTGAATCAGGGATAGATCGAATGTTCGCCATGGACTGAGATCACGTGATCATCATGTCCAGTGTGTGGTAGTAGGCTAGTCTCAGTGAATCAGGGATAGATCGAATGTTCGCCATGGACTGAGATCACGTGATAATCATGTCCACTGTGTGGTAGTAGGCTAGTATCAGTGAATCAGGGATAGATCGAATGTTCGCCATGGACTGAGATCACGTGATCATCATGTCCACTGTGTGGTAGTAGGCTAGTCTCAGTGAATCAGGGATAGATCGAATGTTCGCCATAGACTGAGATCACGTGATCATCATGTCCAGTGTGTGGTAGTAGGCTAGTCTCAGTGAATCAGGGATAGATCGAATGTTCGCCATGGACTGAGATCACGTGATCATCATGTCCACTGTGTGGTAGTAGGCTAGTCTCAGTGAATCAGGGATAGATCGAATGTTCGCCATGGACTGAGATCACGTGATCATCATGTCCACTGTGTGGTAGTAGGCTAGTCTCAGTGAATCAGGGATAGATCGAATGTTCGCCATAGACTGAGATCACGTGATCATCATGTCCACTGTGTGGTAGTAGGCTAGTCTCAGTGAATCAGGGATAGATCGAATGTTCGCCATGGACTGAGATCACGTGATCATCATGTCCACTGTGTGGTAGTAGGCTGGTCTCAGTGAATCAGGGATAGATCGAATGTTCGCCATGGACTGAGATCACGTGATCATCATGTCCACTGTGTGGTAGTAGGCTAGTCTCAGTGAATCAGGGATAGATCGAATGTTCGCCATAGACTGAGATCACGTGATCATCATGTCCAGTGTGTGGTAGTAGGCTAGTCTCAGTGAATCAGGGATAGATCGAATGTTCGCCATGGACTGAGATCACGTGATCATCATGTCCAGTGTGTGGTAGTAGGCTAGTCTCAGTGAATCAGGGATAGATCGAATGTTCGCCATGGACTGAGATCACGTGATCATCATGTCCATTGTGTGGTAGTAGGCTAGTCTCAGTGAATCAGGGATAGATCGAATGTTCGCCATGGACTGAGATCACGTGATCATCATGTCCACTGTGTGGTAGTAGGCTAGTCTCAGTGAATCAGGGATAGATCGAATGTTCGCCATGGACTGAGATCACGTGATCATCATGTCCACTGTGTGGTAGTAGGCTAGTCTCAGTGAATCAGGGATAGATCGAATGTTCGCCATGGACTGAGATCACGTGATCATCATGTCCAGTGTGTGGTAGTAGGCTAGTCTCAGTGAATCAGGGATAGATCGAATGTTCGCCATGGACTGAGATCACGTGATCATCATGTCCAGTGTGTGGTAGTAGGCTAGTCTCAGTGAATCAGGGATAGATCGAATGTTCGCCATAGACTGAGATCACGTGATCATCATGTCCACTGTGTGGTAGTAGGCTAGTCTCAGTGAATCAGGGATAGATCGAATGTTCGCCATGGACTGAGATCACGTGATCATCATGTCCAGTGTGTGGTAGTAGGCTAGTCTCAGTGAATCAGGGATAGATCGAATGTTCGCCATGGACTGAGATCACGTGATCATCATGTCCAGTGTGTGGTAGTAGGCTAGTCTCAGTGAATCAGGGATAGATCGAATGTTCGCCATGGACTGAGATCACGTGATCATCATGTCCAGTGTGTGGTAGTAGGCTGGTCTCAGTGAATCAGGGATAGATCGAATGTTCGCCATGGACTGAGATCACGTGATCATCATGTCCAGTGTGTGGTAGTAGGCTGGTCTCAGTGAATCAGGGATAGATCGAATGTTCGCCATGCACTGAGATCACGTGATCATCATGTCCAGTGTGTGGTAGTAGGCTAGTCTCAGTGAATCAGGGATAGATCGAATGTTCGCCATGGACTGAGATCACGTGATCATCATGTCCACTGTGTGGTAGTAGGCTAGTCTCAGTGAATCAGGGATAGATCGAATGTTCGCCATGGACTGAGATCACGTGATCATCATGTCCACTGTGTGGTAGTAGGCTAGTCTCAGTGAATCAGGGATAGATCGAATGTTCGCCATGGACTGAGATCACGTGATCATCATGTCCAGTGTGTGGTAGTAGGCTAGTCTCAGTGAATCAGGGATAGATCGAATGTTCGCCATGGACTGAGATCACGTGATCATCATGTCCACTGTGTGGTAGTAGGCTAGTCTCAGTGAATCAGGGATAGATCGAATGTTCGCCATGGACTGAGATCACGTGATCATCATGTCCAGTGTGTGGTAGTAGGCTAGTCTCAGTGAATCAGGGATAGATCGAATGTTCGCCATGGACTGAGATCACGTGATCATCATGTCCAGTGTGTGGTAGTAGGCTAGTCTCAGTGAATCAGGGATAGATCGAATGTTCGCCATGGACTGAGATCACGTGATCATCATGTCCAGTGTGTGGTAGTAGGCTAGTCTCAGTGAATCAGGGATAGATCGAATGTTCGCCATGGACTGAGATCACGTGATCATCATGTCCATTGTGTGATAGTAGGCTAGTCTCAGTGAATCAGGGATAGATCGAATGTTCGCCATGGACTGAGATCACGTGATCATCATGTCCACTGTGTGGTAGTAGGCTAGTCTCAGTGAATCAGGGATAGATCGAATGTTCGCCATGGACTGAGATCACGTGATCATCATGTCCACTGTGTGGTAGTAGGCTAGTCTCAGTGAATCAGGGATAGATCGAATGTTCGCCATGGACTGAGATCACGTGATCATCATGTCCAGTGTGTGGTAGTAGGCTAGTCTCAGTGAATCAGGGATAGATCGAATGTTCGCCATGGACTGAGATCACGTGATCATCATGTCCAGTGTGTGGTAGTAGGCTAGTCTCAGTGAATCAGGGATAGATCGAATGTTCGTCATGGACTGAGATCACGTGATCATCATGTCCACTGTGTGGTAGTAGGCTAGTCTCAGTGAATCAGGGATAGATCGAATGTTCGCCATGGACTGAGATCACGTGATCATCATGTCCAGTGTGTGGTAGTAGGCTAGTCTCAGTGAATCAGGGATAGATCGAATGTTCGCCATGGACTGAGATCACGTGATCATCATGTCCAGTGTGTGGTAGTAGGCTAGTCTCAGTGAATAAGGGATAGATCGAATGTTCGCCATGGACTGAGATCACGTGATCATCATGTCCAGTGTGTGGTAGTAGGCTAGTCTCAGTGAATCAGGGATAGATCGAATGTTCGC
Source organism: Brachyptera risi (assembly GCA_964007535.1). NCBI lineage: Eukaryota > Metazoa > Arthropoda > Insecta > Plecoptera > Taeniopterygidae > Brachyptera > Brachyptera risi. Next base: position 24,044,772 of record OZ023338.1, on the reverse strand, counting down.
CATGGACTGAGATCACGTGATCATCATGTCCAGTGTGTGGTAGTAGGCTAGTCTCAGTGAATCAGGGATAGATCGAATGTTCGCCATGGACTGAGATCACGTGATCATCATGTCCAGTGTGTGGTAGTAGGCTGGTCTCAGTGAATCAGGGATAGATCGAATGTTCGCCATGGACTGAGATCACGTGATCATCATGTCCAGTGTGTGGTAGTAGGCTGGTCTCAGTGAATCAGGGATAGATCGAATGTTCGCCATGCACTGAGATCACGTGATCATCATGTCCAGTGTGTGGTAGTAGGCTAGTCTCAGTGAATCAGGGATAGATCGAATGTTCGCCATGGACTGAGATCACGTGATCATCATGTCCACTGTGTGGTAGTAGGCTAGTCTCAGTGAATCAGGGATAGATCGAATGTTCGCCATGGACTGAGATCACGTGATCATCATGTCCACTGTGTGGTAGTAGGCTAGTCTCAGTGAATCAGGGATAGATCGAATGTTCGCCATGGACTGAGATCACGTGATCATCATGTCCAGTGTGTGGTAGTAGGCTAGTCTCAGTGAATCAGGGATAGATCGAATGTTCGCCATGGACTGAGATCACGTGATCATCATGTCCACTGTGTGGTAGTAGGCTAGTCTCAGTGAATCAGGGATAGATCGAATGTTCGCCATGGACTGAGATCACGTGATCATCATGTCCACTGTGTGGTAGTAGGCTAGTCTCAGTGAATCAGGGATAGATCGAATGTTCGCCATGGACTGAGATCACGTGATCATCATGTCCAGTGTGTGGTAGTAGGCTGGTCTCAGTGAATCAGGGATAGATCGAATGTTCGCCATGGACTGAGATCACGTGATCATCATGTCCAGTGTGTGGTAGTAGGCTAGTCTCAGTGAATCAGGGATAGATCGAATGTTCGCCATAGACTGAGATCACGTGATCATCATGTCCAGTGTGTGGTAGTAGGCTAGTCTCAGTGAATCAGGGATAGATCGAATGTTCGCCATAGACTGAGATCACGTGATCATCATGTCCACTGTGTGGTAGTAGGCTAGTCTCAGTGAATCAGGGATAGATCGAATGTTCGCCATGGACTGAGATCACGTGATCATCATGTCCAGTGTGTGGTAGTAGGCTAGTCTCAGTGAATCAGGGATAGATCGAATGTTCGCCATGGACTGAGATCACGTGATCATCATGTCCAGTGTGTGGTAGTAGGCTAGTCTCAGTGAATCAGGGATAGATCGAATGTTCGCCATGGACTGAGATCACGTGATCATCATGTCCAGTGTGTGGTAGTAGGCTAGTCTCAGTGAATCAGGGATAGATCGAATGTTCGCCATGGACTGAGATCACGTGATCATCATGTCCAGTGTGTGGTAGTAGGCTAGTCTCAGTGAATCAGGGATAGATCGAATGTTCGCCATGGACTGAGATCACGTGATCATCATGTCCAGTGTGTGGTAGTAGGCTAGTCTCAGTGAATCAGGGATAGATCGAATGTTCGCCATGGACTGAGATCACGTGATCATCATGTCCAGTGTGTGGTAGTAGGCTGGTCTCAGTGAATCAGGGATAGATCGAATGTTCGCCATGCACTGAGATCACGTGATCATCATGTCCAGTGTGTGGTAGTAGGCTAGTCTCAGTGAATCAGGGATAGATCGAATGTTCGCCATGGACTGAGATCACGTGATCATCATGTCCACTGTGTGGTAGTAGGCTAGTCTCAGTGAATCAGGGATAGATCGAATGTTCGCCATGGACTGAGATCACGTGATCATCATGTCCACTGTGTGGTAGTAGGCTAGTCTCAGTGAATCAGGGATAGATCGAATGTTCGCCATGGACTGAGATCACGTGATCATCATGTCCAGTGTGTGGTAGTAGGCTAGTCTCAGTGAATCAGGGATAGATCGAATGTTCGCCATGGACTGAGATCACGTGATCATCATGTCCACTGTGTGGTAGTAGGCTAGTCTCAGTGAATCAGGGATAGATCGAATGTTCGCCATGGACTGAGATCACGTGATCATCATGTCCAGTGTGTGGTAGTAGGCTAGTCTCAGTGAATCAGGGATAGATCGAATGTTCGCCATGGACTGAGATCACGTGATCATCATGTCCACTGTGTGGTAGTAGGCCAGTCTCAGTGAATCAGGGATAGATCGAATGTTCGCCATGGACTGAGATCACGTGATCATCATGTCCAGTGTGTGGTAGTAGGCTAGTCTCAGTGAATCAGGGATAGATCGAATGTTCGCCATGGACTGAGATCACGTGATCATCATGTCCACTGTGTGGTAGTAGGCTAGTCTCAGTGAATCAGGGATAGATCGAATGTTCGCCATGGACTGAGATCACGTGATCATCATGTCCAGTGTGTGGTAGTAGGCTAGTCTCAGTGAATCAGGGATAGATCGAATGTTCGCCATGGACTGAGATCACGTGATCATCATGTCCACTGTGTGGTAGTAGGCTAGTCTCAGTGAATCAGGGATAGATCGAATGTTCGCCATGGACTGAGATCACGTGATCATCATGTCCAGTGTGTGGTAGTAGGCTAGTCTCAGTGAATCAGGGATAGATCGAATGTTCGCCATGGACTGAGATCACGTGATCATCATGTCCAGTGTGTGGTAGTAGGCTAGTCTCAGTGAATCAGGGATAGATCGAATGTTCGCCATGGACTGAGATCACGTGATCATCATGTCCACTGTGTGGTAGTAGGCTAGTCTCAGTGAATCAGGGATAGATCGAATGTTCGCCATGGACTGAGATCACGTGATCATCATGTCCAGTGTGTGGTAGTAGGCTAGTCTCAGTGAATCAGGGATAGATCGAATGTTCGCCATGGACTGAGATCACGTGATCATCATGTCCACTGTGTGGTAGTAGGCTAGTCTCAGTGAATCAGGGATAGATCGAATGTTCGCCATAGACTGAGATCACGTGATCATCATGTCCAGTGTGTGGTAGTAGGCTAGTCTCAGTGAATCAGGGATAGATCGAATGTTCGCCATAGACTGAGATCACGTGATCATCATGTCCACTGTGTGGTAGTAGGCTAGTCTCAGTGAATCAGGGATAGATCGAATGTTCGCCATGGACTGAGATCACGTGATCATCATGTCCAGTGTGTGGTAGTAGGCTAGTCTCAGTGAATCAGGGATAGATCGAATGTTCGCCATGGACTGAGATCACGTGATCATCATGTCCACTGTGTGGTAGTAGGCTAGTCTCAGTGAATCAGGGATAGATCGAATGTTCGCCATGGACTGAGATCACGTGATCATCATGTCCAGTGTGTGGTAGTAGGCTAGTCTCAGTGAATCAGGGATAGATCGAATGTTCGCCATGGACTGAGATCACGTGATCATCATGTCCACTGTGTGGTAGTAGGCTAGTCTCAGTGAATCAGGGATAGATCGAATGTTCGCCATAGACTGAGATCACGTGATCATCATGTCCAGTGTGTGGTAGTAGGCTAGTCTCAGTGAATCAGGGATAGATCGAATGTTCGCCATAGACTGAGATCACGTGATCATCATGTCCACTGTGTGGTAGTAGGCTAGTCTCAGTGAATCAGGGATAGATCGAATGTTCGCCATGGACTGAGATCACGTGATCATCATGTCCAGTGTGTGGTAGTAGGCTAGTCTCAGTGAATCAGGGATAGATCGAATGTTCGCCATGGACTGAGATCACGTGATCATCATGTCCAGTGTGTGGTAGTAGGCTAGTCTCAGTGAATCAGGGATAGATCGAATGTTCGCCATGGACTGAGATCACGTGATCATCATGTCCACTGTGTGGTAGTAGGCTAGTCTCAGTGAATCAGGGATAGATCGAATGTTCGCCATGGACTGAGATCACGTGATCATCATGTCCACTGTGTGGTAGTAGGCTAGTCTCAGTGAATCAGGGATAGATCGAATGTTCGCCATGGACTGAGATCACGTGATCATCATGTCCGGTGTGTGGTAGTAGGCTAGTCTCAGTGAATCAGGGATAGATCGAATGTTCGCCATGGACTGAGATCACGTGATCATCATGTCCAGTGTGTGGTAGTAGGCTATTCTCAGTGAATCAGGGATAGATCGAATGTTCGCCATAGACTGAGATCACGTGATCATCATGTCCACTGTGTGGTAGTAGGCTAGTCTCAGTGAATCAGGGATAGATCGAATGTTCGCCATGGACTGAGATCACGTGATCATCATGTCCAGTGTGTGGTAGTAGGCTAGTCTCAGTGAATCAGGGATAGATCGAATGTTCGCCATGGACTGAGATCACGTGATCATCATGTCCACTGTGTGGTAGTAGGCTAGTCTCAGTGAATCAGGGATAGATCGAATGTTCGCCATAGACTGAGATCACGTGATCATCATGTCCACTGTGTGGTAGTAGGCTAGTCTCAGTGAATCAGGGATAGATCGAATGTTCGCCATGGACTGAGATCACGTGATCATCATGTCCAGTGTGTGGTAGTAGGCTAGTCTCAGTGAATCAGGGATAGATCGAATGTTCGCCATGGACTGAGATCACGTGATCATCATGTCCACTGTGTGGTAGTAGGCTAGTCTCAGTGAATCAGGGATAGATCGAATGTTCGCCATGGACTGAGATCACGTGATCATCATGTCCAGTGTGTGGTAGTAGGCTAGTCTCAGTGAATCAGGGATAGATCGAATGTTCGCCATGGACTGAGATCACGTGATCATCATGTCCACTGTGTGGTAGTAGGCTAGTCTCAGTGAATCAGGGATAGATCGAATGTTCGCCATAGACTGAGATCACGTGATCATCATGTCCAGTGTGTGGTAGTAGGCTAGTCTCAGTGAATCAGGGATAGATCGAATGTTCGCCATAGACTGAGATCACGTGATCATCATGTCCACTGTGTGGTAGTAGGCTAGTCTCAGTGAATCAGGGATAGATCGAATGTTCGCCATGGACTGAGATCACGTGATCATCATGTCCAGTGTGTGGTAGTAGGCTAGTCTCAGTGAATCAGGGATAGATCGAATGTTCGCCATGGACTGAGATCACGTGATCATCATGTCCAGTGTGTGGTAGTAGGCTAGTCTCAGTGAATCAGGGATAGATCGAATGTTCGCCATGGACTGAGATCACGTGATCATCATGTCCACTGTGTGGTAGTAGGCTAGTCTCAGTGAATCAGGGATAGATCGAATGTTCGCCATGGACTGAGATCACGTGATCATCATGTCCACTGTGTGGTAGTAGGCTAGTCTCAGTGAATCAGGGATAGATCGAATGTTCGCCATGGACTGAGATCACGTGATCATCATGTCCAGTGTGTGGTAGTAGGCTAGTCTCAGTGAATCAGGGATAGATCGAATGTTCGCCATGGACTGAGATCACGTGATCATCATGTCCAGTGTGTGGTAGTAGGCTAGTCTCAGTGAATCAGGGATAGATCGAATGTTCGCCATGGACTGAGATCACGTGATCATCATGTCCACTGTGTGGTAGTAGGCTAGTCTCAGTGAATCAGGGATAGATCGAATGTTCGCCATGGACTGAGATCACGTGATCATCATGTCCAGTGTGTGGTAGTAGGCTAGTCTCAGTGAATCAGGGATAGATCGAATGTTCGCCATGGACTGAGATCACGTGATCATCATGTCCACTGTGTGGTAGTAGGCTAGTCTCAGTGAATCAGGGATAGATCGAATGTTCGCCATAGACTGAGATCACGTGATCATCATGTCCAGTGTGTGGTAGTAGGCTAGTCTCAGTGAATCAGGGATAGATCGAATGTTCGCCATAGACTGAGATCACGTGATCATCATGTCCACTGTGTGGTAGTAGGCTAGTCTCAGTGAATCAGGGATAGATCGAATGTTCGCCATGGACTGAGATCACGTGATCATCATGTCCAGTGTGTGGTAGTAGGCTAGTCTCAGTGAATCAGGGATAGATCGAATGTTCGCCATGGACTGAGATCACGTGATCATCATGTCCAGTGTGTGGTAGTAGGCTAGTCTCAGTGAATCAGGGATAGATCGAATGTTCGCCATGGACTGAGATCACGTGATCATCATGTCCACTGTGTGGTAGTAGGCTAGTCTCAGTGAATCAGGGATAGATCGAATGTTCGCCATGGACTGAGATCACGTGATCATCATGTCCAGTGTGTGGTAGTAGGCTAGTCTCAGTGAATCAGGGATAGATCGAATGTTCGCCATGGACTGAGATCACGTGATCATCATGTCCACTGTGTGGTAGTAGGCCAGTCTCAGTGAATCAGGGATAGATCGAATGTTCGCCATGGACTGAGATCACGTGATCATCATGTCCAGTGTGTGGTAGTAGGCTAGTCTCAGTGAATCAGGGATAGATCGAATGTTCGCCATGGACTGAGATCACGTGATCATCATGTCCACTGTGTGGTAGTAGGCTAGTCTCAGTGAATCAGGGATAGATCGAATGTTCGCCATGGACTGAGATCACGTGATCATCATGTCCAGTGTGTGGTAGTAGGCTAGTCTCAGTGAATCAGGGATAGATCGAATGTTCGCCATGGACTGAGATCACGTGATCATCATGTCCACTGTGTGGTAGTAGGCTAGTCTCAGTGAATCAGGGATAGATCGAATGTTCGCCATGGACTGAGATCACGTGATCATCATGTCGTGAAGTGAATATCAGTCTTTTGAACGGTGTGATATATCGAGATACTCATGCGCGAGAAACACAGTTATTCATAATAGCTTCAAGATGATATAAGTGATAACTATGCAAGTCATGTCGCATAACTGCATTTCTTGCCTTATACGCTTGACAGTCATGCGACATGACTTGAATAGTTACTTACAATTCGAATCATTTCGAAGCTATTATAATGAACTGTTTCTCGTGCATGATCGTCTCCATGTCTAATACCGTTCAAAAGTCATCACCAAAAGATGGATATATCACCAAGTAGACTCCCGTGGACTCTCAAGAGATTGAATAGATTGTATAGAGATTATTTTGTTTCAGCAGCCCATACGGAATAACTAGGAAAACGCTATGTACGCGTTCTTAGACGAGCGGAAAGTGATAGTATGTCGACTTCTTCGCCTATCCTCTGCCTACATTCGCCAATTGAGTTAAAATTAAGTTATGAATGGGTAAAAACGGCTTCGAGTGTTACCAATTTAGCACATGTTCTTTCTTCAAAATGACTGATACCCGATCCAGCTGAGAATTTCTTGAAATGTGTATCAAAATGTAATTCAACTTCACACAAAATTTCGTTTTTTTTTTTTTGGAAAATGGAAATATGTTTATTTATTTTCCGCATAAATAATGCATGTGTTATTCTAATGGGTGTTTTTGAAATTTTTTAAATTCATAAGAATAAAAGTTACCACCCGATAATGCCACAAAACTATACAGATCTAAGCTAGATGAGGAACCATGACGAAAAAAAGTTTGAAGTTGATAGCTGTAGCCGTTTGACCTGTGAAGAACCGACAAAAAAAAAAAGAAAAAAAAAGAAAAAAAAAACATAAAAACGAACGCTAATTTTGTCAGTATGTAAAATTGAATCCTTATCGCTAGAGCTCGTCTAATTATGACAAAAATCAACCATCAATACTCTCCTGCTGGAAATACCACTCGTCTGAATACTAGAAGTAGCCGGCACACGTAGCTCACTGGCAACACACTGCTCCGTGTGACCCGGTTCGATCCCCGCCACGGTCCATCTTCACACACGCTCTCTGTGGCTAGACTAATGCCGGGCTAGTCCCTATACAATATGGGCCACGCCCACTTCCTTCCTACCGTCCAATCAGATAACCTTCATCTCATCATTCATCCGACGCCAATAGATCTCAGTTACCATTATGGAGTGTCGCTATTCATCCATCTAAATATGAGAATGTGTAATTCTGACAAATAACTAGATTCTAAGTCAACTAATGCATAGCCATTGAAGGGAATTGATATTAAAATGATAACAAAAAAGATCGAAATACTTTTTCTTGTTTTCTCCCGCGTGCCGGCAAAATAACCGAAAACGCTCGCTGAATACGTGAATGTCAAAAAAGTTATTGTAGAGTTTTGAAACTTGCGAAAGTTATTGTTCACACTATTGGGCATGTCATCAGATGACTAGAATGTCCATAAGTCTTGCCGTTCTATCGATACAGACTGAATTAGAACCGCATAAAATTTAGTAAAAACTTTCACGCAACTAAATTTTTGATGATAATCAAACGGTGATACTTTTGCCAATTCTAATCAATTGATGACATGCCCAATAGTGAGAACAACAACTTTCGCAAGTTTCAAAACTCTACAATCATTTTGTGGCATTCACACGTATTTAGCGAGCGCCTTTCGTTATTTTGCCGGCACGCGGGAGAAAACAGGGAGAGATATTTCTATTTTTTTTTTTAATCATTTTAATATCAATTCCCTTCAATGGTCATGAATCAGTTGAATCAAAATCTAGTTATTTGTCAGAAGTAAACATTCTCATATTTAGATGGATGAATAGCTTTAAACCCGGTATAAATAGCTGAACATACAAAGAAGTATAGGATGGAGTTGCTGAGAAATACTAGCACTTCGCCGTTCTCAACCGTTGTGCATACAAGTGAAACAACAGCCTACTGACAGATGGGCCTGATAACCGAGACGTGTGGTCGAGTGGTTATTACACTGAACCGTCATTCAGGAGACCGGGGTTCGATTCACGCCATGGTCGACCATCCTGACAGGGGTGTATCGTGATTTCTCTCTGTCGTTCAGGCCAATACTGGGATGGTTCCTCAACAACAGGCCACGGCCGGCTCCTTCCAACCATTCAAAAACTGCTAATGAGATGACTTTTCATCTCAACATGTCATCATCCCATATATCATTCACTGACGCCAATAGATCGTAACCATCAATATAGTTCATCGTTGAAACACGCTATGAATTCTGAGAAATACTTTGAAAACCTAATGAGCTGATAAATTGAACCGGATGATTTATACTGTCTTTAGGGCAGGCATTTAAAACATTGGATATTATTCGAAGCGCGGAATGTCAGACTTACCCGTCCTTGCGCTATCCACACGTGACCTCTCCCAGCCGAGACTGCTATAGGTCAAGTGCCCGATCACATCAACACTGTTAGTCGAGCACAATTAGATTCTCCGGCTCATCGGATCTGTCTCTGCACACGTGTGTCCAAAGATCTTCATATATTATACTTCGTGCGTGTGTCTGTCTCTGCACATGTATAACTGACGGAACATGTGTGGCTGTCTCTCACACGTATAACTGACGGAACATGTGTGGCTACAGGTCTATGAATCACAATACAAGGATCCGCTCGCTGCGACCCAAGAGGATGTCAGATTAGTGCAAGTGTTCTACGCGCATGCGTAGTCACGTAAACGGCCATGAAAAGTGAATGAGTGTTAATAAATAGTTATCTTAAGTACACAAGAAAACTGGTCATGAAGGCTCGAACCACCCGTGCGCTAGTGGTGTGGGATAGGAGAGACGGTCACTCGGAGCCTCCATCTCTCGTGGATACAAGTTACACACGAGAGATGGAGGCTCGAACCACCCGTGCGCTAGTGGTGTGGGATAGGGGGGACGCTCGCTCGGAACCTTCATCTCTCGTACAAGTTACACACGAGAGATGAAGGCTCGAACCACCCGTGCGCTAGTGGTGTGGGATAGGGGGGACGGTCGCTCGGAGCCTCCATCTCTCGTGGATACAAGTTACACACGAGAGATGGAGGCTCGAACCACCCGTGCGCTAGTGGTGTGGGATAGGGGGGACGCTCGCTCGGAACCTCCATCTCTCGTGGATACAAGTTACACACGAGAGATGAAGGCTCGAACCACGCGTGCGCTAGTGGTGTGGGATGTGGGGGACGGTCGCTCGTAACCTCCATCTCTCGTGGATACAAGTTACACACGAGAGATGAAGGCTCGAACCACCCGTGCGCTAGTGGTGTGGGATAGGGGGGACGGTCGCTCGTAACCTCCATCTCTCGTGGATACAAGTTACACACGAGAGATGAAGGCTCGAACCACCCGTGCGCTAGTGGTGTGGGATAGGGGGGACGCTCGCTCGGAACCTCCATCTCTCGTGGATACAAGTTACACACGAGAGATGAAGGCTCGAACCACCCGTGCGCTAGTGGTGTGGGATAGGGGGGACGGTCGCTCGGAACCTTCATCTCTCGTGGATACAAGTTACACACGAGAGATGAAGGCTCGAACCACCCGTGCGCTAGTGGTGTGGGATAGGGGGGACGCTCGCTCGGAACCTCCATCTCTCGTGGATACAAGTTACACACGAGAGATGAAGGCTCGAACCACGCGTGCGCTAGTGGTGTGGGATGTGGGGGACGGTCGCTCGTAACCTCCATCTCTCGTGGATACAAGTTACCCACGAGAGATGAAGGCTCGAACCACCCGTGCGCTAGTGGTGTGGGATAGGGGGGACGGTCTCTCGGAACCTCCATCTCTCGTGGATACAAGTTACACACGAGAGATGAAGGCTCGAACCACCCGTGCGCTAGTGGTGTGGGATAGGGGGGACGCTCGCTCGGAACCTCCATCTCTCGTGGATACAAGTTACACACGAGAGATGAAGGCTCGAACCACGCGTGCGCTAGTGGTGTGGGATGTGGGTGACGGTCGCTCGTAACCTCCATCTCTCGTGGATACAAGTTACACACGAGAGATGAAGGCTCGAACCACCCGTGCGCTAGTGGTGTGGGATAGGGGGGACGGTCACTCGGAACCTTCATCTCTCGTGGATACAAGATACCCACGAGAGATGAAGGCTCGAACCACCCGTGCGCTAGTGGTGTGGGATAGGGGGGACGGTCTCTCGGAACCTTCATCTCTCGTACAAGTTACACACGAAAGATGGAGGCTTGAACCACCCGTGCGCTAGTGGTGTGGGATAGGGGGGACGGTCGCTCGGAACCTCCATCTCTCGTGGATACAAGTTACACACGAGAGATGAAGGCTCGAACCACCCGTGCGCTAGTGGTGTGGGATAGGGGGGACGGTCGCTCAGAACCTCCATCTCTCGTACAAGTTACACACGAGAGATGGAGGCTCGAACCACGCGTGCGCTAGTGGTGTGGGATAGGGGGGACGCTCGCTCGGAACCTCCATCTCTCGTACAAGTTACACACGAGAGATGAAGGCTCGAACCACCCGTGCGCTAGTGGTGTGGGATAGGGGGGACGGTCGCTCGTAACCTCCATCTCTCGTGGATACAAGTTACACACGAGAGATGAAGGCTCGAACCACCCGTGCGCTAGTGGTGTGGGATAGGGGGAACGCTCGCTCGGAACCTCCATCTCTCGTACAAGTTACACACGAGAGATGGAGGCTCGAACCACGCGTGCGCTAGTGGTGTGGGATAGGGGGGACGCTCGCTCGGAACCTCCATCTCTCGTACAAGTTACACACGAGAGATGAAGGCTCGAACCACCCGTGCGCTAGTGGTGTGGAATAGGGGGAACGGTCGCTCAGAACCTACATCTCTCGTGGATACAAGTAACACACGAGAGATGAAGGCTCGAACCACCCGTGCGCTAGTGGTGTTGAATAGGGGGGACGGTCGCTTGGAACCTTCATCTCTCGTGGATACAAGTTACACACGAGAGATGAAGGCTCGAACCACCCGTGCGCTAGTGGTGTTGAATAGGGGGGACGGTCGCTTGGAACCTTCATCTCTCGTGGATACAAGTTACACACGAGAGATGAAGGCTCGAACCGCCGGTGCGCTAGTGGTGTGGGATAGGGGGGACGGTCGCTCGTAACCTCCATCTCTCATGGATACAAGTTACACACGAGAGATGAAGGCTCGAACCACCCGTGCGCTAGTGGTGTTGAATAGGGGGGACGGTCGCTCAGAACCTTCATCTCTCGTGGATACAAGTTACACACGAGAGATGAAGGCTCGAACCGCCGGTGCGCTAGTGGTGTGGGATAGGGGGGACGGTCGCTCGGAACCTTCATCTCTCGTGGGTACAAGTTACACACGAGAGATGAAGGCTCGAACCAACCGTGCGATAGTGGTGTGGGATAGGGGGGACGGTCGCTCGGAACCTCCATCTCTCGTGGATACAAGTTACACACGAGAGATGAGGGCTCGAACCACCCGTGCGCTAGTGGTGTGGGATAGGGGGGACGGTCGCTCGTAACCTCCATCTCTCGTGGATGCAAGTTACACACGAGAGATGAAGGCTCGAACCGCCGGTGCACTAGTGGTGTGGGATAGGGGGAACGGTCGCTCGGAACCTTCATCTCTCGTGGGTACAAGTTACCCACGAGAGATGAAGGCTCGAACCACCCGTGCGCTAGTGGTGTGGAATAGGGGGGACGGTCGCTCGGAACCTTCATCTCTCGTGGATACAAGTTACACACGAGAGATGAAGGCTCGAACCACCCGTGCGCTAGTGGTGTGGGATAGGGGGGACGGTCGCTCAGAACCTACATCTCTCGTGGATACAAGTTACACACGAGAGATGAAGGCTCGAACCACCCGTGCGCTAGTGGTGTGGGATAGGGGGGACGGTCGCTCGGAACCTCCATCTCTCGTGGATACAAGTTACACACGAGAGATGGAGGCTCGAACCACCCGTGCGCTAGTGGTGTTGAATAGGGGGGACGGTCGCTCAGAACATTCATCTCTCGTGGATACAAGTTACACACGAGAGATGAAGGCTCGAACCGCCCGTGCGCTAGTGGTGTGGGATAGGGGGGACGGTCGCTCGGAACCTTCATCTCTCGTGGTTACAAGTTACACACGAGAGATGAAGGCTCGAACCACCCGTGCGCTAGTGGTGTGGGATAGGGGGGACGGTCGCTCGGAACCTTCATCTCTCGTGGATACAAGTTACACACGAGAGATGGAGGCTCGAACCACCCGTGCGCTAGTGGTGTGGGATAGGGGGGACGGTCGCTCAGAACCTTCATCTCTCGTGGATACAAGTTACACACGAGAGATGAAGGCTCGAACCACCCGTGCGCTAGTGGTGCGGGATGGGGGAGACGGTCACTCGGAACCTCCATCTCTCGTGGGTACAAGTTACCCACGAGAGATGAAGGCTCGAACCACCCGTGCGCTAGTGGTGCGGGATGGGGGAGACGGTCACTCGGAACCTCCATCTCTCATGGATACAAGTTACACACGAGAGATGAAGGCTCGAACCACCCGTGCGCTAGTGGTGTGGGATAGGGGGGATGGTCGCTCGGAACCTTCATCTCTCGTGGGTACAAGTTACCCACGAGAGATGAAGGCTCGAACCACCCGTGCGCTAGTGGTGCGGGATGGGGGAGACGGTCACTCGGAACCTCCATCTCTCGTGGGTACAAGTTACCCACGAGAGATGAAGGCTCGAACCACCCGTGCGCTAGTGGTGCGGGATGGGGGAGACGGTCACTCGGAACCTCCATCTCTCATGGATACAAGTTACACACGAGAGATGAAGGCTCGAACCGCCGGTGCACTAGTGGTGTGGGATAGGGGGAACGGTCGCTCGGAACCTTCATCTCTCGTGGGTACAAGTTACCCACGAGAGATGAAGGCTCGAACCACCCGTGCGCTAGTGGTGCGGGATGGGGGAGACGGTCACTCGGAACCTCCATCTCTCGTGGGTACAAGTTACCCACGAGAGATGAAGGCTCGAACCACCCGTGCGCTAGTGGTGCGGGATGGGGGAGACGGTCACTCGGAACCTCCATCTCTCATGGATACAAGTTACACACGAGAGATGAAGGCTCGAACCACCCGTGCGCTAGTGGTGTGGGATAGGGGGGATGGTCGCTCGGAACCTTCATCTCTCGTGGTTACAAGTTACACACGAGAGATGAAGGCTCGAACCACCCGTGCGCTAGTGGTGTGGAATAGGGGGGACGGTCGCAAGGAACCTCCATCTCTCATGGATACAAGTTACACACGAGAGATGAAGGCTCGAACCACCCGTGCGCTAGTGGTGTGGGATAGGGGGGACGGTCGCTCAGAACCTTCATCTCTCGTGGATACAAGTTACACACGAGAGATGAAGGCTCGAACCGCCCGTGCGCTAGTGGTGTGGGATAGGGGGGACGGTCGCTCGGAACCTTCATCTCTCGTGGTTACAAGTTACACACGAGAGATGAAGGCTCGAACCACCCGTGCGCTAGTGGTGTGGAATAGGGGGGACGGTCGCAAGGAACCTCCATCTCTCATGGATACAAGTTACACACGAGAGATGAAGGCTCGAACCACCCGTGCGCTAGTGGTGTGGGATAGGGGGGACGGTCGCTCGTAACCTCCATCTCTCGTGGATGCAAGTTACACACGAGAGATGAAGGCTCGAACCACCCGTGCGCTAGTGGTGTGGGATAAGGGGGACGGTCGCTCGGAACCTTCATCTCTCGTGGATACAAGTTACACACGAGAGATGAAGGCTCGAACCACCCGTGCGCTAGTGGTGTGGGATAGGGGGGACGGTCGCTCGTAACCTCCATCTCTCATGGATACAAGTTACACACGAGAGATGAAGGCTCGAACCACCCGTGCGCTAGTGGTGTGGGATAAGGGGGACGGTCGCTCGGAACCTTCATCTCTCGTGGATACAAGTTACACACGAGAGATGAAGGCTCGAACCACCCGTGCGCTAGTGGTGTGGGATAGGGGGGACGGTCGCTCGGAACCTCCATCTCTCGTGGATACAAGTGACACACGAGAGATGAAGGCTCGAACCACCCGTGCGCTAGTGGTGTGGGATAGGGGGGACGGTCGCTCGGAACCTTCATCTCTCGTGGATACAAGTTACACACGAGAGATGAAGGCTCGAACCACCCGTGCGCTAGTGGTGTGGGATAAGGGGGACGGTCGCTCGGAACCTCCATCTCTCGTGGATACAAGTTACACACGAGAGATGAAGGCTCGAACCACCCGTGCGCTAGTGGTGTGGGATAGGGGGGACGGTCGCTCGGAACCTCATCTCTTGTGGATACAAGTTACACACGAGAGATGGAGGCTCGAACCACCCGTGCGCTAGTGGTGTGGGATAAGGGGGACGGTCGCTCGGAACCTCCATCTCTCGTGGATACAAGTTACACACGAGAGATGGAGGCTCGAACCACCCGTGCGCTAGTGGTGTGGGATAAGGGGAACGGTCGCTCGGAACCTCCATCTCTCGTGGATACAAGTTACACACGAGAGATGAAGGCTCGAACCACCCGTGCGCTAGTGGTGTGGGATAGGGGGGACGGTCGCTCGGAACCTCATCTCTTGTGGATACAAGTTACACACGAGAGATGGAGGCTCGAACCACCCGTGCGCTAGTGGTGTGGGATAAGGGGGACGGTCGCTCGGAACCTCCATCTCTCGTGGATACAAGTTACACACGAGAGATGGAGGCTCGAACCACCCGTGCGCTAGTGGTGTGGGATAAGGGGAACGGTCGCTCGGAACCTCCATCTCTCATGGATACAAGTTACACACGAGAGATGAAGGCTCGAACCACCCGTGCGCTAGTGGTGTGGGATAAGGGGGACGGTCGCTCGGAACCTCCATCTCTCGTGGATACAAGTTACACACGAGAGATGGAGGCTCGAACCACCCGTGCGCTAGTGGTGTGGGATAAGGGGAACGGTCGCTCGGAACCTCCATCTCTCATGGATACAAGTTACACACGAGAGATGAAGGCTCGAACCACCCGTGCGCTAGTGGTGCGGGATAGGGGGGACGGTCGCTCGGAACCTTCATCTCTCGTGAATACAAGTGACACACGAGAGATGGAGGCTCGAACCACCCGTGCGCTAGTGGTGTGGGATAGGGGGGACGGTCGCTCGGAACCTCCATCTATCATGGATACAAGTTACACACGAGAGATGAAGGCTCGAACCACCCGTGCGCTAGTGGTGTGGGATAGGGGGGACGGTCGCTCGGAACCTCCATCTCTCGTGAATACAAGTGACACACGAGAGATGGAGGCTCGAACCACCCGTGCGCTAGTGGTGTGGGATAGGAGGGACGGTCGCTCGGAACCTCCATCTCTCGTGGTTACAAGTTACACACGAGAGATGGAGGCTCGAACCACCCGTGCGCTAGTGGTGTGAGATATGGGGGACGGTCGCTCGTAACCTCCATCTCTCGTGGTTACAAGTTACACACGAGAGATGGAGGCTCGAACCACCCGTGTGCTAGTGGTGTGGGATGGGGGACAGTCGCTCGGAACCTTCATCTCTCGTGCATACAAGTTACACACGAGAGATGGAGGCTCGAACCACCCGTGCGCTAGTGGTGTGGGATAGGGGGGACGGTCGCTCGGAACCTTCATCTCTCGTGGATACAAGTTACACACGAGAGATGGAGGCTCGAACCACCCGTGCGCTAGTGGTGTGGAATAGGGGGGACGGTCGCTCGTAACCTCCATCTCTCGTGGATACAAGTTACACACGAGAGATGAAGGCTCGAACCACCCGTGCGCTAGTGGTGTGGGATAGGGGGGACGGTCGCTCGGAACCTCCATCTCTCGTGGATACAAGTTACACACGAGAGATGAAGGCTCGAACCACCCGTGCGCTAGTGGTGTGGGATAGGGGGGACGGTCGCTCGTAACCTCCATCTCTCGTGGATACAAGTTACACACGAGAGATGAAGGCTCGAACCACCCGTGCGCTAGTGGTGTGGGATAGGGGGGACGGTCGCTCGGAACCTCCATCTCTCGTGGATACAAGTTACACACGAGAGATGGAGGCTCGAACCACCCGTGCGCTAGTGGTGTGGGATAGGGGGGACGGTCGCTCGGAACCTCCATCTCTCGTGGATACAAGTTACACACGAGAGATGAAGGCTCGAACCACCCGTGCGCTAGTGGTGTGGGATAGGGGGGACGGTCGCTCGTAACCTCCATCTCTCGTGGATACAAGTTACACACGAGAGATGAAGGCTCGAACCACCCGTGCGCTAGTGGTGTGGGATAGGAGGGACGGTCGCTCGGAACCTCCATCTCTCGTGGATACAAGTTACACACGAGAGATGGAGGCTCGAACCACCCTTGCGCTAGTGGTGTGGGATAGGGGGGACGGTCGCTCGGAACCTACATCTCTCGTGGATACAAGTTACACACGAGAGATGGAGGCTCGAACCACCCGTGTGCTAGTGGTGTGGGATGGGGGACAGTCGCTCGGAACCTTCATCTCTCGTGCATACAAGTTACACACGAGAGATGGAGGCTCGAACCACCCGTGCGCTAGTGGTGTGGGATAGGGGGGACGGTCGCTCGGAACCTTCATCTCTCGTGGATACAAGTTACACACGAGAGATGGAGGCTCGAACCACCCGTGCGCTAGTGGTGTGGAATAGGGGGGACGGTCGCTCGTAACCTCCATCTCTCGTGGATACAAGTTACACACGAGAGATGAAGGCTCGAACCACCCGTGCGCTAGTGGTGTGGGATATGGGGGACGGTCGCTCGGAACCTCCATCTCTCGTGGATACAAGTTACAAACGAGAGATGAAGGCTCGAACCACCCGTGCGCTAGTGGTGTGGGATAAGGGGGACGGTCGCTCAGAACCTACATCTCTCGTGGATACAAGTTACACACGAGAGATGGAGGCTCGAACCACCTGTGCGCTAGTGGTGTGGGGTAGGGGGGACGGTCGCTTGGAACCTCCATCTCTCGTGGATACAAGTTACACACGGGAGATGAAGGCTCGAACCACCCATGCGCTAGAGGTGTGGGATGGGGGAGACGGTCGCTCGTAACCTTCATCTCTCGTGGATACAAGTTACACACGAGAGATGATGGCTCGAACCACCCGTGCGCTAGTGGTGTGGGATAGGGGGGACGGACGCTCGGAACCTCCATCTCTCGTGGATACAAGTTACACACGAGAGATGAAGGCTCGAATCACCCGTGCGCTAGTGGTGTGGGATAGGAGGGACGGTCGCTTGGAACCTTCATCTCTCGTGGATACAAGTTACACACGAGAGATGAAGGCTCGAACCACCCGTGCGCTAGTGGTGTGGGATAGGGGGGACGGTCGCTCGGAACCTCCATCTCTCGTACAAGTTACACACGAGAGATGAAGGCTCGAACCACCCGTGCGCTAGTGGTGTGGAATAGGGGGGACGGTCGCTCGTAACCTCCATCTCTCGTGGATACAAGTTACACACGAGAGATGAAGGCTCGAACCACCCGTGCGCTAGTGGTGTGGGGTAGGGGGGACGGTCGCTCGGAACCTTCATCTCTCGTGGATACAAGTTACACACGAGAGATGGAGGCTCGAACCACCCGTGCGCTAGTGGTGTGGAATAGGGGGGACGGTCGCTCGTAACCTCCATCTCTCGTGGATACAAGTTACACACGAGAGATGAAGGCTCGAACCACCCGTGCGCTAGTGGTGTGGGATAGGGGGGACGGTCGCTCGGAACCTCCATCTCTCGTGGATACAAGTTACACACGAGAGATGAAGGTTCGAACCACCCGTGCGCTAGTGGTGTGGGATAGGGGGGACGGTCGCTCGGAACCTTCATCTCTCGTGGATACAAGTTACACACGAGAGATGGAGGCTCGAACCACCCGTGCGCTAGTGGTGTGGAATAGGGGGGACGGTCGCTCGTAACCTCCATCTCTCGTGGATACAAGTTACACACGAGAGATGGAGGCTCGAACCACCTGTGCGCTAGTGGTGTGGGGTAGGGGGGACGGTCGCTCGGAACCTTCATCTCTCGTGGATACAAGTTACACACGAGAGATGGAGGCTCGAACCACCCGTGCGCTAGTGGTGTGGAATAGGGGGGACGGTCGCTCGTAACCTCCATCTCTCGTGGATACAAGTTACACACGAGAGATGAAGGCTCGAACCACCCGTGCGCTAGTGGTGTGGGATAGGGGGGACGGTCGCTCGGAACCTCCATCTCTCGTGGATACAAGTTACACACGAGAGATGAAGGCTCGAACCACCCGTGCGCTAGTGGTGTGGGATAGGGGGGACGGTCGCTCGTAACCTCCATCTCTCGTGGATACAAGTTACACACGAGAGATGAAGGCTCGAACCACCCGTGCGCTAGTGGTGTGGGATAGGGGGGACGGTCGCTCAGAACCTTCATCTCTCGTGGATACAAGTTACACACGGGAGATGAAGGCTCGAACCACCCGTGCGCTAGTGGTGTGGAATAGGGGGGACGGTCGCTCGTAACCTCCATCTCTCGTGGATACAAGTTACACACGAGAGATGAAGGCTCGAACCACCCGTGCGCTAGTGGTGTGGGATAGGGGGGACGGTCGCTCAGAACCTTCATCTCTCGTGGATACAAGTTACACACGAGAGATGAAGGCTCGAACCACCCGTGCGCTAGTGGTGTGGGATAGGGGGGACGGTCGCTCAGAACCTCCATCTCTCGTGGATACAAGTTACACACGAGAGATGAAGGCTCGAACCACCCGTGCGCTAGTGGTGTGGGATAGGGGGGACGGTCGCTCGGAACCTCCATCTCACGTGGATACAAGTTACACACGAGAGATGAAGGCTCGAACCACCCGTGCGCTAGTGGTGTGGGATAGGGGGGACGCTCGCTCGGAACCTTCATCTCTCGTACAAGTTACACACGAGAGATGAAGGCTCGAACCACCCGTGCGCTAGTGGTGTGGGATAGGGGGGACGGTCGCTCGGAACCTCCATCTCTCGTGGATACAAGTTACACACGAGAGATGAAGGCTCGAACCACCCGTGCGCTAGTGGTGTGGGATAGGGGGGACGGTCGCTCGGAACCTCCATCTCTCGTGGATACAAGTTACACACGAGAGCTGAAGGCTCGAACCACCCGTGCGCTAGTGGTGTGGGATAGGGGGGACGCTCGCTCGGAACCTTCATCTCTCGTACAAGTTACACACGAGAGATGAAGGCTCGAACCACCCGTGCGCTAGTGGTGTGGGATAGGGGGGACGCTCGCTCGGAACCTTCATCTCTCGTACAAGTTACACACGAGAGATGAAGGCTCGAACCACCCGTGCGCTAGTGGTGTGGGATAGGGGGGACGGTCGCTCAGAACCTTCATCTCTCGTGGATACAAGTTACACACGAGAGATGAAGGCTCGAACCACCCGTGTGCTAGTGGTGTGGGATAGGGGGGACGCTCGCTCGGAACCTTCATCTCTCGTACAAGTTACACACGAGAGATGAAGGCTCGAACCACCCGTGTGCTAGTGGTGTTGAATAGGGGGGACGGTCGCTCAGAACCTACATCTCTCGTGGATACAAGTTACACACGAGAGATGAAGGCTCGAACCACCCGTGTGCTAGTGGTGTTGAATAGGGGGGACGGTCGCTCAGAACCTACATCTCTCGTGGATACAAGTTACACACGAGAGATGAAGGCTCGAACCACCCGTGTGCTAGTGGTGTTGAATAGGGGGGACGGTCGCTCAGAACCTCCATCTCTCGTGGATACAAGTTACACACGAGAGATGAAGGCTCGAACCACCCGTGCGCTAGTGGTGTGGGATAGGGGGGACGCTCGCTCGGAACCTTCATCTCTCGTACAAGTTACACACGAGAGATGAAGGCTCGAACCACCCGTGCGCTAGTGGTGTGGGATAGGGGGGACGGTCGCTCGGAACCTCCATCTCTCATGGATACAAGTTACACACGAGAGATGAAGGCTCGAACCACCCGTGTGCTAGTGGTGTTGAATAGGGGGGACGGTCGCTCAGAACCTACATCTCTCGTGGATACAAGTTACACACGAGAGATGAAGGCTCGAACCACCCGTGCGCTAGTGGTGTGGGATATGGGGGACGGTCGCTCAGAACCTACATCTCTCGTGGATACAAGTTACACACGAGAGATGAAGGCTCGAACCACCCGTGTGCTAGTGGTGTTGAATAGGGGGGACGGTCGCTCAGAACCTACATCTCTCGTGGATACAAGTTACACACGAGAGATGAAGGCTCGAACCACCCGTGCGCTAGTGGTGTGGGATAGGGGGGACGGTCGCTCGGAACCTACATCTCTCGTGGATACAAGTTACACACGAGAGATGAAGGCTCGAACCACCCGTGTGCTAGTGGTGTTGAATAGGGGGGACGGTCGCTCGGAACCTACATCTCTCGTGGATACAAGTTACACACGAGAGATGAAGGCTCGAACCACCCGTGTGCTAGTGGTGTGGGATAGGGGGAACGCTCGCTCGGAACCTCCATCTCTCGTGGATACAAGTTACACACGAGAGATGAAGGCTCGAACCACCCGTGCGCTAGTGGTGTGGGATAGGGGGGACGGTCGCTCAGAACCTTCATCTCTCGTGGATACAAGTTACACACGAGAGATGAAGGCTCGAACCACCCGTGCGCTAGTGGTGTGGGATAGGGGGGACGGTCGCTCGGAACTTTCATCTCTCGTGGATACAAGTTACACACGAGAGATGAAGGCTCGAACCACCCGTGCGCTAGTGGTGTGGGATAGGGGGGACGGTCGCTCAGAACCTTCATCTCTCGTGGATACAAGTTACACACGAGAGATGGAGGCTCGAACCGCCCGTGCGCTAGTGGTGTGGAATAGGGGGGACGGTCGCTCGGAACCTACATCTCTCGTGGATACAAGTTACACACGAGAGATGGAGGCTCGAACCACCCGTGCGCTAGTGGTGTGGGATAGGGGGGACGGTCGCTCGGAACCTTCATCTTTCGTGGATACAAGTTACACACGAGAGATGAAGGCTCGAACCACCCGTGTTCTAGTGGTG
The DNA here is from genome assembly GCA_964007535.1 of Brachyptera risi. Taxonomy (NCBI): domain Eukaryota; kingdom Metazoa; phylum Arthropoda; class Insecta; order Plecoptera; family Taeniopterygidae; genus Brachyptera; species Brachyptera risi. Next base: position 24,023,031 of record OZ023338.1, on the reverse strand, counting down.
TGGAATAGGGGGGACGGTCACTCGGAACCTCCATCTCTCATGGATACAAGTTACACACGAGAGATGGAGGCTCGAATCACCCGTGCGCTAGTGGTGTGGGATAGGGGGGACGGTCGCTCGTAACCTCCATCTCTCGTGGGTACAAGTTACACACGAGAGATGAAGGCTCGAACCACCCGTGCGCTAGTAGTGTGGGATAGGGGGGACGTTCGCTCGGAGCCTCCATCTCTCGTGGATACAAGTTACACACGAGAGATGAAGGCTCGAACAGCCCGTGCGCTAGTGGTGTGGGATAGGGGGGACGGTCGCTCGGAACCTCCATCTCTCGTGGATACAAGTTACACACGAGAGATGAAGGCTCGAACCACCCGTGCGCTAGTGGTGTGGGATAGGGGGGTCGGTCGCTCGGAACCTCCATCTCTCGTGGATACAAGTAACACACGAGAGATGAAGGCTCGAACCACCCGTGCGCTAGTGGTGTGGGATAGGGGGGACGGTCGCTCGGAACCTCCATCTCTCATGGATACTAGTTACACACGAGAGATGAAGGCTCGAACCACCCGTGCGCTAGTGGTGTGGGATAGGGGGGTCGGTCGCTCGGAACCTCCATCTCTCGTGGATACAAGTAACACACGAGAGATGAAGGCTCGAACCACCCGTGCGCTAGTGGTGTGGGATAGGGGGACGGTCGCTCGGAACCTTCATCTCTCGTGGATACAGGTTACACACGAGAGATGAATGCTCGAACCACCCGTGCGCTAGTGGTGTGGGATAGGGGGGTCGGTCGCTCGGAACCTCCATCTCTCGTGGATACAAGTAACACACGAGAGATGAAGGCTCGAACCACCCGTGCGCTAGTGGTGTGGGATAGGGGGACGGTCGCTCGGAACCTTCATCTCTCGTGGATACAAGTTACACACGAGAGATGGAGGCTCGAACCACCCGTGCGATAGTGGTGTGTGATGGGGGGGACGGTCGCTCGTAACCTCCATCTCTCGTGGATACAAGTTACACACGAGAGATGAAGGCTCGAACCACCCGTGCGCTAGTGGTGTGGGATAGGGGGGACGGTCGCTCGGAACCTCCATCTCTCGTACAAGTTACACACGAGAGATGAAGGCTCGAACCACCCGTGCGCTAGTGGTGTGGGATAGGGGGACGGTCGCTCGGAACCTTCATCTCTCGTGGATACAGGTTACACACGAGAGATGAATGCTCGAACCACCCGTGCGCTAGTGGTGTGGGATATGGGGGACGGTCGCTCGTAACCTCCATCTCTCGTGGATACAAGTTACACACGAGAGATGGAGGCTCGAACCACCCGTGCGCTAGTGGTGTGGGATAGGGGGGACGGTTGCTCGGAGTCTCCATCTCTCATGGATACAAGTTACACACGAGAGATGAAGGCTCGAACCACCCGTGCGCTAGTGGTGTGGGATAGGGGGGACGGTTGCTCGTAACCTCCATCTCTCGTGGATACAAGTTACACACGAGATCTGAAGGCTCGAACCACCCGTGCGCTAGTGGTGTGGGATAGGGGGGACGGTCGCTCGTAACCTCCATCTCTCGTGGTTACAAGTTACACACGAGAGATGGAGGCTCGAACCACCCGTGCGCTAGTGGTGTGGGATAGGGGGGACGGTTGCTCGGAGTCTCCATCTCTCATGGATACAAGTTACACACGAGAGATGAAGGCTCGAACCACCTGTGCGCTAGTAGTGTGGGATAGGGGGGACGGTCGCTCGTAACCTCCATCTCTCGTGGATACAAGTTACACACGAGAGATGAAGGCTCGAACCACCCGTGCGCTAGTGGTGTGGGATAAGGGGGACGGTCGCTCGGAACCTTCATCTCTCGTGGATACAAGTTACACACGAGAGATGAAGGCTCGAACCACCCGTGCGCTAGTGGTGCGGGATGGGGGAGACGGTCACTCGTAACCTCCATCTCTCGTGGATACAAGTTACACACGAGAGATGAAGGCTCGAACCACCCGTGCGCTAGTGGTGTGGGATAGGGGGGACGGTCGCTCGGAACCTCCATCTCTCATGGATACAAGTTACACACGAGAGATGGAGGCTCGAACCACCCGTGCGCTATTGGTGTGGGATAGGGGGGACGGTTGCTCGGAACCTCCATCCCTCATGGATACAAGTTACACACGAGAGATGGAGGCTCGAACCACCCGTGCGCTAGTGGTGTGGGATAGGGGGGACGGTCGCTCGGAACCTCCATCTCTCGTGGATACAAGTTACACACGAGAGATGGAGGCTCGAACCACCCGTGCGCTAGTGGTGTGGGATAGGGGGGACGGTCGCTCGGAACCTTCATCTCTCGTGGATACAAGTTACACACGAGAGATGGAGGCTCGAACCACCCGTGCGCTAGTGGTGTGGGATAGGGGGGACGGTCGCTCGGAACCTTCATCTCTCGTGGATACAAGTTACACACGAGAGATGGAGGCTCGAACCACCCGTGCGCTAGTGGTGTGGGATAGGGGGGACGGTCTCTCGGAACCTCCATCTCTCGTGGATACAAGTTACACACGAGAGATGAAGGCTCGAACCACCCGTGCGCTAGTGGTGTGGGATAGGGGGGACGGTCGCAAGGAACCTCCATCTCTCGTGGATACAAGTTACACACGAGAGATGAAGGCTCGAACCACCCGTGCGCTAGTGGTGTGGGATAGGGGGGACGGTCGCAAGGAACCTCCATCTCTCGTGGATACAAGTTACACACGAGAGATGAAGGCTCGAACCACCCGTGCGCTAGTGGTGTGGGATAGGGGGGACGGTCGCAAGGAACCTCCATCTCTCGTGGATACAAGTTACACACGAGAGATGAAGGCTCGAACCACCCGTGCGCTAGTGGTGTGGGATGTGGGGGACGGTCGCAAGGAACCTCCATCTCTCGTGGATACAAGTTACACACGAGAGATGAAGGCTCGAACCACCCGTGCGCTAGTGGTGTGGGATAGGGGGGACGCTCGCTCGGAACCTCCATCTCTCGTGGATACAAGTTACACACGAGAGATGAAGGCTCGAACCACCCGTGCGCTAGTGGTGTGGGATAGGGGGGACGGTCGCTCGGAACCTCCATCTCTCGTGGATACAAGTTACACACGAGAGATGAAGGCTCGAACCACCCGTGCGCTAGTGGTGTGAGATAGGGGGGTCGGTCGCTCGGAACCTCCATCTCTCGTGGATACAAGTTACACACGAGAGATGATGGCTCGAACCACCCGTGCGCTAGTGGTGTGAGATAGGGGGGACGGTCGCTCGTAACCTCCATCTCTCATGGATACAAGTTACACACGAGAGATGGAGGCTTGAACCACCCGTGCGCTAGTGGTGTGGGATAGGGGGGACGGTCGCTCGGAACCTTCATCTCTCGTGGATACAAGTTACACACGAGAGATGGAGGCTCGAACCACCCGTGCGCTAGTGGTGTGTGATGGGGGACAGTCGCTCGGAACCTCCATCTCACGTGGATTCAAGTTACACACGAGAGATGGAGGCTCGAACCACCCGTGCGCTAGTAGTGTGGGATAGGGGGGACGGTCGCTCGTAACCTCCATCTCTCATGGATACAAGTTACACACGAGAGATGGAGGCTCGAACCACCCGTGCGCTAGTAGTGTGGGATTGGGGGGACGGTCGCTCGTAACCTCCATCTCTCATGGATACAAGTTACACACGAGAGATGGAGGCTCGAATCACCCGTGCGCTAGTGGTGTGGGATAAGGGGGACGGTCGCTCGGAACCTCCATCTCTCGTGGATACAAGTTACCCACGAGAGATGAAGGCTCGAACCACCCGTGCGCTAGTGGTGTGGGATAGGGGGGACGGTCGCTCGTAACCTCCATCTCTCGTGGATACAAGTTACACACGAGAGATGGAGGCTCGAACCGCCCGTGCGCTAGTGGTGTGGGATAAGGGGGACGGTCGCTCGGAACCTCCATCTCTCGTGGATACAAGTTACACACGAGAGATGGAGGCTCGAACCGCCCGTGCGCTAGTGGTGTGGGATAAGGGGGACGGTCGCTCGGAACCTCCATCTCTCGTGGATACAAGTTACCCACGAGAGATGAAGGCTCGAACCACCCGTGCGCTAGTGGTGTGGGATAAGGGGGACGGTCGCTCGGAACCTCCATCTCTCGTGGATACAAGTTACCCACGAGAGATGAAGGCTCGAACCACCCGTGCGCTAGTGGTGTGGGATAGGGGGGACGGTCGCTCGTAACCTTCATCTCTCATGGATACAAGTTACACACGAGAGATGGAGGCTCGAACCGCCCGTGCGCTAGTGGTGTGGGATAAGGGGGACGGTCGCTCGGAACCTCCATCTCTCGTGGATACAAGTTACCCACGAGAGATGAAGGCTCGAACCACCCGTGCGCTAGTGGTGTGGGATAAGGGGGACGGTCGCTCGGAACCTCCATCTCTCGTGGATACAAGTTACCCACGAGAGATGAAGGCTCGAACCACCCGTGCGCTAGTGGTGTGGGATAGGGGGGACGGTCGCTCGTAACCTTCATCTCTCATGGATACAAGTTACACACGAGAGATGGAGGCTCGAACCGCCCGTGCGCTAGTGGTGTGGGATAAGGGGGACGGTCGCTCGGAACCTCCATCTCTCGTGGATACAAGTTACCCACGAGAGATGAAGGCTCGAACCACCCGTGCGCTAGTGGTGTGGGATAGGGGGGACGGTCGCTCGGAACCTCCATCTCTCGTGGATACAAGTAACACACGAGAGATGAAGGCTCGAACCACCCGTGCGCTAGTGGTGTGGGATAGGAGGGACGGTCGCTTGGAACCTCCATCTCTCGTGGATACAAGTTACACACGAGAGATGGAGGCTCGAACCACCCGTGCGCTAGTGGTGTGGGATAGGAGGGACGGTCGCTTGGAACCTCCATCTCTCGTGGATACAAGTTACACACGAGAGATGGAGGCTCGAACCACCCGTGCGCTAGTGGTGTGGGATAGGGGGGACGCTCGCTCGGAACCTCCATCTCTCGTGGATACAAGTTACACACGAGAGATGAAGGCTCGAACCACCCGTGCGCTAGTGGTGTGGAATAGGGGGGACGGTCGCTCGTAACCTCCATCTCTCGTGGATACAAGTTACACACGAGAGATGGAGGCTCGAACCACCCGTGCGCTAGTGGTGTGGGATAGGGGGGACGCTCGCTCGGAACCTCCATCTCTCGTGGATACAAGTTACACACGAGAGATGGAGGCTCGAACCACCCGTGCGCTAGTGGTGTGGGATAGGTGGGACGCTCGCTTGGAACCTCCATCTCTCGTGGATACAAGTTACACACGAGAGATGGAGGCTCGAACCACCCGTGCGCTAGTGGTGTGGGATAGGGGGGACGGTCGCTCGGAACCTCCATCTCTCGTGGATACAAGTTACACACGAGAGATGAAGGCTCGAACCACCCGTGCGCTAGTGGTGTGGGATAGGGGGGACGCTCGCTCGGAACCTCCATCTCTCGTGGATACATGTTACACACGGGAGATGAAGGCTCGAACCACCCGTGCGCTAGTGGTGTGGGATAGGAGGGACGGTCGCTCGGAACCTCCATCTCTCGTGGATACAAGTTACACACGAGAGATGAAGGCTCGAACCACCCGTGCGCTAGTGGTGTGGGATAGGGGGGACGGTCGCTTGGAACCTCCATCTCTCGTGGATACAAGTTACACACGAGAGATGGAGGCTCGAACCACCCGTGCGCTAGTAGTGTGGGATAGGAGGGACGGTCGCTCGGAACCTCCATCTCTCGTGGATACAAGTTACACACGAGAGATGGAGGCTCGAACCACCCGTGCGCTAGTAGTGTGGGATAGGAGGGACGGTCGCTCGGAACCTCCATCTCTCGTGGATACAAGTTACACACGAGAGATGGAGGCTCGAATCACCCGTGCGCTAGTGGTGTGGGATAGGAGGGACGGTCGCTTGGAACCTCCATCTCTCGTGGATACATGTTACACACGAGAGATGGAGGCTCGAACCACCCGTATGCTAGTAGTGTGGGATAGGGGGGACGGTCGCTCGGAACCTTCATCTCTCGTGGATACAAGTTACACACGAGAGATGAAGGCTCGAACCACCCGTGCGCTAGTGGTGTGGGATAGGGGGGACGGTCGCTTGGAACCTCCATCTCTCGTGGATACAAGTTACACACGAGAGATGGAGGCTCGAACCACCCGTGCGCTAGTGGTGTGGGATAGGGGGGACGGTCGCTCGGAACCTCCATCTCTCGTGAATAAAAGTTACACACGAGAGATGAAGGCTCGAACCACCCGTTTGCTAGTGGTGTGGGATGGGGGGGACGGTCGCTCGGAACCTTCATCTCTCGTGGATACAAGTTACCCACGAGAGATGAAGGCTCGAACCACCCGTGTGCTAGTGGTGTGGGATAGGGGGGACGGTCGCTCGTAACCTCCATCTCTCGTGGATACAAGTTACACACGAGAGATGGAGGCTCGAACCACCCGTGCGCTAGTGGTGTGGGATAGGGAGGACGGTCGCTCGGAACCTCCATCTCTCGTGGATACAAGTTACACACGAGAGATGAAGGCTCGAACCACCCGTGTGCTAGTGGTGTGGGATAGGGGGGACGGTCGCTCGTAACCTCCATCTCTCGTGGATACAAGTTACACACGAGAGATGAAGGCTCGAACCACCCGTGCGCTAGTGGTGTGGGATAGGGAGGACGGTCGCTCGGAACCTCCATCTCTCGTGGATACAAGTTACCCACGAGAGATGAAGGCTCGAACCACCCGTGTGCTAGTGGTGTGGGATAGGGGGGACGGTCGCTCGTAACCTCCATCTCTCGTGGATACAAGTTACACACGAGAGATGAAGGCTCGAACCACCCGTGCGCTAGTGGTGTGGGATAGGGGGGACGGTCGCTCGGAACCTTCATCTCTCGTGGATACAAGTTACACACGAGAGATGAAGGCTCGAACCACCCGTGCGCTAGAGGTGTGGGATAGGGGGGACAGTCGCTCGGAACCTCCATCTCTCGTGGATACATGTTACACACGAGAGATGAAGGCTCGAACCACCCGTGCGCTAGTGGTGTGGGATAGGGGGGACGGTCGCTCGGAACCTCCATCTCTCGTGGATACAAGTTACACACGAGAGATGAAGGCTCGAACCACCCGTGCGCTAGTGGTGTGGGATAGGGGGGACGGTCGCTCGGAACCTCCATCTCTCGTGGATACAAGTTACACACGAGAGATGGAGGCTCGAACCACCCGTGCGCTAGTGGTGTGGGATAGGGAGGACGGTCGCTCGGAACCTCCATCTCTCGTGGATACAAGTTACACACGAGAGATGAAGGCTCGAACCACCCGTGTGCTAGTGGTGTGGGATAGGGGGGACGGTCGCTCGGAACCTTCATCTCTCGTGGATACAAGTTACACACGAGAGATGGAGGCTCGAACCACCCGTGCGCTAGTGGTGTGGGATATGGGGGACGGTCGCTCGGAACTTCCATCTCTCGTGGATACAAGTTACACACGAGAGATGAAGGCTCGAACCACCCGTGCGCTAGTGGTGTGGGATATGGGGGACAGTCGCTCGGAACCTCCATCTCTCGTGGATACAAGTTACACACGAGAGATGAAGGCTCGAACCGCCCGTGCGCTAGTGGTGTGGGATGGGGGAGACGGTCGCTCGTAACCTCCATCTCTCGTGGATACAAGTTACACACGAGAGATGGAGGCTCGAACCACCCGTGCGCTAGTGGTGTGGGATAGGGGGGACGGTCGCTCGGAACCTTCATCTCTCGTACAAGTTACACACGAGAGATGAAGGCTCGAACCGCCCGTGCGCTAGTGGTGTGGGATGGGGGAGACGGTCGCTCGTAACCTCCATCTCTCGTGGATACAAGTTACACACGAGAGATGGAGGCTCGAACCACCCGTGCGCTAGTGGTGTGGGATAGGGGGAACGCTCGCTCGGAACCTCCATCTCTCGTGGATACAAGTTACACACGAGAAATGAAGGCTCGAACCGCCCGTGCGCTAGTGGTGTGGGATGTGGGGGACGGTCGCTCGTTAGCTCCATCTCTCTTGGATACAAGTTACACACGAGAGATGAAGGCTCGAACCACCCGTGCGCTAGTGGTGTGGGATGTGGGGGACGGTCGCTCGTTAGCTTTATCTCTCTTGGATACAAGTTACACACGAGAAATGAAGGCTCGAACCGCCCGTGCGCTAGTGGTGTGGGATGGGGGGGACGGTCGCTCGTTAGCTTTATCTCTCTTGGATACAAGTTACACACGAGAAATGAAGGCTCGAACCGCCCGTGCGCTAGTGGTGTGGGATAGGGGGGACGCTCGCTCGGAACCTTCATCTCTCGTACAAGTTACACACGAGAGATGAAGGCTCGAACCGCCCGTGCGCTAGTGGTGTGGGATGTGGGGGACTGTCGCTCGTTAGCTCCATCTCTCTTGGATACAAGTTACACACGAGAGAATAATTCGCTGTCATTTGGTTGATGTCAAGTGACTGAAAGATTGACGACTCGCATTGTACGCCCTCTTGACGTCACGAATAATACTATCCAATCAACTGGGCTGTTAGAGTGATGTGGGTTCCAAATATCGAATCGGGTTTTCTCTAAATCACCACGAATGAAATAGATCCAACTGGCCAACTGGTAAATCCACGCCCATTTGTGGTCGTCACTCGAGTATTGATATCCAATTCCAATGAAGTCTGTGAATTGATCGGTCAACAAATGATGAAATGAATACCTATAGCCTGTACCCAAGTTGCGCGTGCGCCATGCAGTATCGCATATTACATCGTACTTTCCCTGCCTCATCCACAGCCATACGCTTATTAGACAAGAATCAAGACATATTCAGTCTTTCAAAAGCTGTTGATATTCTGCATATGATGTAAACGTTCGGTGATTGGATGAGTGTATGCGGAGACTTCAATTCTTCTCTCATGATGCTTAGTGTCTGTGTGTTTTTTTGTCCGTTTGTTGGATGAGCGAAGCGAAGACTCAATTTCTCCATACCCGAAAAAAAGTGACTGTTTTTTCTTTTTTTTTTCTTCTCTTCGCGCTCCACAGGTCTAACTGAAATTCAAAATCAGTTGAAACTTGACATACACAAGTGTCATTATCTAGTTCTATTCTGTATATTTTTGAGGCGAAATCGGTCGAACCACTTCGGAGAAAACTCATTTCAAAATTTTCAAAAATCTCATTAGAATAACCCGGAGAAAAATAATCGTGAAATAATATTCATCCGAGACATTTTGAATTCTCAGAGAATTCAATTTAATGCTGATACACATTATTCCGAACTTTCACACGAATCGGATCAGTCGTTTCAATTGGATGAGCGAAGCGAAGACTCAATTACACTATACCGAAAAAAAGTGCCTGTTTTTTTTTTTTTTTTTTTTTTTTTTTTTTTTTGTTCGCGCTCCACAGGTCAGACAAAAATTCAAAATCAGTTGAAACTTGGCACACACATGAACTCCTATCTGACTTGGTGCTGTATAGTTTTGAGGCACGATCGATTGAACAACTTCTGAGAAAACTCATTCCAAAGTTTTCAAAAATCCCATTAGAATAAGCCAGAGGAAAACATTCGTGAAAAATATTTCATCTGAGAGGATTCAAATTCTCAGAGAACTTCAATCCGATAATGATACTCATTATTCCGAACTTTTACTCAAATTGGATCAGCCGTTTCGATGTAAAAGAATATATAATGTTATTTGTGTCAATTATTCAAAGCTATTAAGATACCTATTAAATCAAAGCCACAAGTGTCACCACTTGACTGTAAACGATTGAAACAAAGCCTTCTTTATTATTATATGAATTATTAATGGACAATAAGATGGCAGTGATGTAATGGTTCGGATCTCAAGGTGTATATATATATATAATAACCAATCCAGAGATAAGTTGATATGTTCCAGCTCATCCATCAACGCGGAAACACATAACGCGTTTGCCTAGTGTGAAAGAATATATAATGTGATTTTTTCAAATCACTCAAAGCTATTAAGATACCAATTCAATCCAAGCCACGAGTGTAACCTCTTATAACTGTAAACGATTAAAACAAAGCCTTCTTCATTATCATAGAAATCAATGATGAAAAACAAGATGGCAGTGATGTAATGGTTTGGATCTCAAGGTGTATATATATATATATATATATATATATATATATATATATATATATATATATATATATATATATATATATATATATATATATATATATATATATATATATATATATATATATATATATATATATATATTTATATATATATATATACATATATATATATATATATATATATATATATATATATATATATATATATATATATATATATATATATATATATATATATATATATATATATATATATATATATATATATATATATATATATATATATATATATATATATATATATATATATATATATATATATATATAATAACCAATCCAAAGATAAGTCGATATGTCCCAGCTCATCCATCAACGCGGCACCACATGACGCGTTTGCCCAGTAAGCACTCCACAAGTCGCACGGTTCGACTGATCGACATGACGCTTCTTCTGCGCAGGCATACCGAGCCGACATCAAACTTGGAACCGTATAGCTTTCATTTCTTCTATTGGGTCTTCAACGACGCACTGTAATGATGACTGAGATCTATTGGCGTCGGATTAATAATTAATGAGATGATGGGTAGATGAGATGAAGGTGGTAAGGGTAATGGAAAGGATAGTGGGAAGGAAGCGGTCGTGGCCTATATTGTGGGAACCATCCCGGCATTAGCCTAGACTACAGAGAGAAACCACAGAAAACCCCTGTAAAGATGGACGGTGGCGGGGATCGAACCGGTTCCGATATGACCCTTCACCTCCCGGGTCACACGAAGAAAGTGCGCTTACCACTCAGCTACTGTGCTGGTCAACCGTATAGTTTTGGGGGTGAATCAGTTGAACCAGTTTTGAGAAATACTGGCTCAAAGTTTCTAAAAACCTCATAAGATTAGGCTGTGCAGAATATATTTGAAAAATGAATCTCTCCGAAAAAAATAAAATCTTCTCCGAATGTGTGCACATGAATGATACGTATGACTATCAATAACGTAAAGGGGTGAGCAACATGGCGTAAGTCCTATCCTTTTAACATTAGGCCGTTTTCACCATGATGGAATCAGCGCTTTCGTGTACATTTCTGAGACTCGCAATTTCAAATCAAATCGAACGTATTAGGCTCGTATTTCAATATATAGTACATAGTTGTACAATTGCATTGATTTTGATCTTTCTCGTAGATGATAAGTAATTATCCAGTTATCAGATGGTAAATGTAGCAGTAGGGCTCTTGACTAGGGGACTAAATGCTTTTGCAGACCTATTTTAAATTTAGATTGGCTTATTCAAATGAATTTTATCCCAATATTGTTTAATGCAGTTTGAAAGAGCTGGATTCACAGATTGCATGACATCTATCACTTTTATAGATCAACATACAATAATACCAGCAAATCATCATAACATTTGTGAGGCGGCATCCCTTTGATATACGCATGGTGCGAGAGGAAAGCGCTATGTTGCTTATCCCGTTACGTTATTGATAGTCATAGCTTGTATAGATCAACATACAATAATACCAGCAAATCATCATAACATTTGTGAGGCGGCATCCCTTTGATATACGTATGGTGCGAAAGGAAACCGCCATGCTGCTTATCCCGTTACGTTATTGATAGTCATAGCTTGTAGACTATAGATCAACACACAACAATACCAGCAAATCATCATAACATTTGTGAGGCAGCATCCCTTTGATATACGCATGGTGCGAAAGTAAAACCGCCATGTTGCTTATCCCGTTACGTTATTGATAGTCATAGCTTGTATAGATCAACATACAACAATACCAGCAAATCATCATAACATTTGTGAGGCGGCATCCCTTTGATATACGCATGGTGTGAAAGGAAAGCGCCATGTTGCTTATCCCGTTACGTTATTGATAGTCAAAGCTTGTATAGATCAACATACAACAATACCAGCAAATCATCATAACATTTGTGAGGTGGCATCCCTTTGATATACGCATGGTGCGAGAGGAAAGCGCTATGTTGCTTATCCCGTTACGTTATTGATAGTCATAGCTTGTATAGATCAACATACAACAATACCAGCAAATCATCATAACATTTGTGAGGCGGCATCCCTTTGATATACGCATGGTGTGAAAGGAAAGCGCCATGTTGCTTATCCCGTTACGTTATTGATAGTCATAGCTTGTATAGATCAACATACAACAATACCAGCAAATCATCATAACATTTGTGAGGCGGCATCCCTTTGATATACGCATGGTGTGAAAGGAAAGCGCCATGTTGCTTATCCCGTTACGTTATTGATAGTCATAGCTTGTATAGATCAACATACAACAATACCAGCAGATCATCGTAACATTTGTGAGGCGGCATCCCTTTGATATACGCATGGTGCGAGAGGAAAGCGCCATGTTGCTTATCCCGTTACGTTATTGATAGTCATAGCTTGTATAGATCAACATACAACAATACCAGCAAATCATCGTAACATTTGTGAGGCGGCATCCCTTTGATATACGCATGGTGCGAGAGGAAAGCGCCATGTTGCTTATCCCGTTACGTTATTGACAGTCATAGCTTGTATAGATCAACATACAACAATACCAGCAAATCATCGTAACATTTGTGAGGCGGCATCCCTCTGAAATACGCATGGTGCGAAAGGAAAGCGCCATGTTGCTTATCCCGTTACGTTATTGATAGTCATAGCTTGTATAGATCAACATACAATAATACCAGCAAATCATCATAACATATGTAAGGCGCCATCCCTTTGATATACGCATGGTGCGAAAGGAAAGCGCCATGTTGCTTATCCCGTTACGTTATTGATATTCATAGCTTGTATAGATCAACATACAATAATACCAGCATATCATCATAACATTTGTGAGGCGGCACCCTTTGATATACGCATGGTGCGAGAGGAAAGCGCCATGTTGCTTATCCCGTTACGTTATTGATAGTCATAGCTTGTATAGATCAACACACAATAATACCAGCAAATCATCATAACATTTGTGAGGCAGCATCCCTTTGATATACGCATGGTGCGAAAGGAAAACGCCATGTTGCTTATCCCGTTACGCTATTGATAGTCATAGCTTGTATAGATCAACATACAATAATACCAGCAAGTCATCATAACATTTGTGAGGCGCCATCCCTTTGATATACGCATGGTGCAAAAGGAAAGCGCCATGTTGCTTATCCCGTTACGTTATTGATAGTCATAGCTTGTATAGATCAACATACAACAATACCAGCAAATCATCATAACATTTGTGAGGCGGCATCCCTTTGATATACGCATGGTGCGGAAGGAAACCGCCATGTTGCTTATCCCGTTACGTTATTGATAGTCATAGCTTGTATAGATCAACATACAATAATACCAGCAAATCATCATAACATTTGTGAGGCGGCACCCTTTGATATACGCATGGTGCGAGAGGAAAACGCCATGTTGCTTATCCCGTTACGTTATTGATAGTCATAGCTTGTATAGATCAACACACAATAATACCAGCAAATCATCATAACATTTGTGAGGCGGCATCCCTTTGATATACGCATGGTGCGGAAGGAAACCGCCATGTTGCTTATCCCGTTACGTTATTGATAGTCATAGCTTGTATAGATCAACATACAATAATACCAGCAAATCATCATAACATTTGTGAGGCGCCATCCCTTTGATATACGCATGGTGCGAAAGGAAAGCGCCATGTTGCTTATCCCGTTACGTTATTGATAGTCATAGCTTGTATAGATCAACATACAACAATACCAGCAAATCATCATAACATTTGTGAGGCGGCATCCCTTTGATATACGCATGGTGCGGAAGGAAACCGCCATGTTGCTTATCCCGTTACGTTATTGATAGTCATAGCTTGTATAGATCAACACACAATAATACCAGCAAATCATCATAACATTTGTGAGGCGGCATCCCTTTGATATGCGCATGGTGCGAAAGGAAAGCGCCATGTTGCTTATCCCGTTACGTCATTGATAGTCATAGCTTGTATAGATCAACATACAACAATACCAGCAAATCATCGTAACATTTGTGAGGCGGCATCCCTTTGATATACGCATGGTGCGAAAGGAAAGCGCCATGTTGCTTATCCCGTTACGTTATTGATAGTCATAGCTTGTATAGATCAACATACAACAATACCAGCAAATCATCATAACATTTGTGAGGCGGCATCCCTTTGATATACGCATGGTGCGAGAGGAAAGCGCCATGTTGCTTATCCCGTTACGTTATTGATAGTCATAGCTTGTATAGATCAACATACAACAATACCAGCAAATCATCATAACATTTGTGAGGCGGCATCCCTTTGATATACGCATGGTGCGAGAGGAAAGCGCCATGTTGCTTATCCCGTTACGTTATTGATTGTCATAGTTGATTGTAATGATAATTTTCTTCCTCATTGATTCTAATGAAAGCGTTACAACAATAAAGGGTACTCTTGTGAGGATCCACGAAACTCTCATCGGGTTTATCTGTGGAGATATATGATATCAATTCACTCAAATACAATTCAATAATAATGATAATGATAATTTTTTTTTCAGAAGTTTTTTCATTACACAAAATATGAATTATATACAACTATCGTATACCCACAAAGTCATGACAGACTTGTCTGTGTGTCTACTGATCATGTTGTCATACATTTCAATTCATTCATTAATAACAACTTTGGGACAACTACACAATAAATACATTTTGTTATGTGGTCGTGTCCCTTCTTTATTCCTTCTTTTGTGATTATTGATTGGATGAGCGTAGCGAAGACTCAATTTCACTGTACTTGAAAAATCGAATGTTTTTTTTTTTGTTTTTTTGTTCGCGCTCTACAGGTCAAACAGAAATTTGGATCATGATGAAACTTGGCACACACATGAACCCCTATCTGACTTGATGCTGTATAGTTTTGAGGCAAAATCGGTTCAACAGTTCTTGAGATAAATCATTTTGAAGTTTTCAAAAAACCCATATGAATAAGCCGGGCGGACAAAATAACAAAGTGAATGTGCTCCGAAATTTTACAAATTTTCACAGAACTCGCACAACATAACAATACACATCATTACAGACTTCTACAATAAACGTATGTGACGTTTCGGAGTGAAAAATTAAAAAATGCGATTTTTATTTATTTAATTACTCCATTTTTTTTATTCTCTCATCCATCAACGCGGAAACACATAACGCGTTTTCCTAGTGATGAGTAATGTGGTAATGTAGTAATTGACATGATGATGCACTGTAAATTTGGTAATTTCTCAATAATATTTTCTAGGTCTTGGAATTTAGGGAAGCTGGTCATTTTATTTGCTGGTTATTTATTCCAAAGGCGTGTAGCTCTTTCCAGGAATGAAAATAGTCCTATATGTGTATCGTATCTGTTCAATTTGAGCTTTTGTTCACGGTCAGTCCTGTTGAAGTAAATAGCTTTTTGCGTCATTTTTTCAAGTTCCTCTCACGCTGGTTTCCCGGAGATTATTTTGTGGATTGTTCGTATTACGACTCGGCGTCGTCTTGCCTGCAGAGGCTCCCACTTTAGTCTCTCCATCACATGGCTCACTGATATATGAGGTCGTGTCCCTTTTTCATTCCATCTTTTGTGATTATTGATCACATATCTTGCTGCCTCTCGCTGTACTTTATCGATCATATTGATTAATGCAATGGTGTGTGGATCCCACACTCGACAACAATACTCCAATAGAGGTCTGATGAGGCATTGGAAAGCATGTTCTTTAGTCCTTGGTAGGCTGAATCCACATCGCAAGAAAGTCTGGATAGCTGCTAGTTAGCCTAATATTACAAAAACCAATAAATTACTTCTTCACTTCTCTTTTAATAATGCGCTAGATGACCTCGCTGTCGATACGCCTTCGAACCCTGATATGCATTAACTCTTTCAATAATAATAATCCGTCCCTGGTTCCAACTGAAACATTGGGTCAGGGGGTGGGTATTTCCACCATCACTAGGGCCGCAGGACTCCTGGAAACCGGTTGGCCACGCCTGGCATTTCCTCCTCATTCTTCCACTTCCAATTGTTCCACCAATTCCTTCCATTTTATTCTGTCCTCCCACTGACGATCTTCCTCTAACTCCTTCCACCTTCCTCCTCTCATCAGTACATCCTCCCTAATCAGCCCAATCCACCTCTCTCTCGGTCATCCCACTCTCCGTGTTCCCACTGTAGCCGCCTCGAATACCCGCTTTGGTATACTCTCGGTTCCCATCCTCTTCATATGACCGAACCACCTAAGCCTCTCTCTTCCCAATTTGAACCCTAATCTCTCTACTCCTAGCTCACTTCTTATCTGCTTACTTCGAACTTTATCCATTCTCGTAATCCCCTTAACACTCCTCAAGAACTTCATCTCAGCTGCCTGTAGCTGGTTCAATTCCATAATACCCGCCGACCACGTTACTGCCCCGTACGTAAGAATTGGCAGGAAATACATCTTGTACATCATCAATTTACAGACTTTTGGAAATCTTTCATTCCACAACAACTTCCTCACTGCGTGATGAAATGACTCTGCTGTCTTTCTCCTTTCCTGCACTTCTCTATCTACTTTGGCCTTATTGGTAAGTAGGCTTCCGAGGTACTTGAACTCTTCCACCTCTTTCAACCATCCGTCTCTAAGCTTTATCCGAGCATTACCGTGTCTATTCTTCTTCCTTTCCATTGTCATTGCTTCACTCTTCTCTTCACTAATCTTCAAACCCATCCTCACCGTCTCTTCACTCCACTCATGAATCTTGCACTGCACTTCCTCTCTCGTTTCTCCCCAAACCACCACATCATCCGCATAAATCACAGTACAAGTATCACCAGTCCCATTAGGCTCCATTTTCTTCAGCAGCTCGTCCATCACTATGATGAACAGCATCGGTGACAATACACTGCCTTGTCGTAGCCCTTCACTTATTTCAAACCATTCCGATCTCCCCACCCCCAACTGCACACAACTCACACTATTCCGGTACATACTTTGTATTCGCTCAAACAAGTCCTTGCCTATTCCTCTCTTTACCAAACACTCCCACACTCTTTCTCTTGGCAACCTATCATATGCCTTCTCCAAGTCCAAGAAAGCCATATGCATCACCTGACCTCTCTCCCACTGCTGCTCCATCAACTGTCGCATGATGAAAATTGCGTCTATTGTCGAACGTCCTCTTCTAAATCCATACTGTTCTTCCCGCGATCTCTCTTCCACTTAATTCTTCAATCTCCTCTCCACTATCTTCTCAAACAACTTCGCACACTGGCAGAGTAACGTCACTCCTCTATGATTACCACACTTCCTACGATCTCCTTTTTTGAAAAGGGGGACAATTATCCCCTTTTCCCAATCTCCTGGAACCTTCTTCTGTTCCCACGTCGCTTTGATTACTCTACCAAGCCATCTCCTACCACAATCCCCTGCCGCTTTTACCATTTCAATGGTAACCTCGTCGATGCCGGGTGCACGACCATTCTTCATCTCTTGCATAGCTTTTGTTATCTCTGCATCACTGAGATCTTCCTCCATGTTACTGTCTATCATAGCCCCCGCACTGTGCAGTTCTCCTTCCTCATGCGATGTATTTAAATCATTTTTCACATTCAAAAGGTTCTCAAAATACTCTCTTCACATCTTGTTTATCTCCCCAACATCACATATCAGTTCATCGTTGTTATTTTTCATACTCTTTACATCTTCTCTCAAACCCCTTCACCCCTTGATCAGACCATAGATCATTTTCTTATTGCCATCGAAATCTTCCACCAACTTGCCTGCTAACTCCTCCATTGATTTTTCTTTTTCCTCTGCAACAATGATCGCCACATTTTTTTTCCTACTCATTCTGTACTGATATTCGCTCTCTGCTGATCTGTTTATCTCATTATTCTGCCTCGCTAGTCTTTTCTCCTTCACTGCATCTTTCACTCTGTTGTTCCACCATCTTGTCTCCTTCCTCTTCCTTCTTCCACCTGCTCTTCCGCACAACTGTTCAGCTGCAGCAACTATAGCATTCTTGAACTCCTTCCATTCCTCCTCAACATCCCTCAACTCCCCTTCAGGCACTCTACTCTTGATCGCGTAACAGAATTCGCTCTTCACAGCAGCTGGGTCCTGTAACTTCCACCCCTTGATTCTCTTATTTGAAACAGTCACTAATGACTTCTGCACATACATTCTCAACGTGCACTCTAGCAATCGATGATCACTATCGAGTGAAACAGCTGGGCATACCTTTGTGTCAACTACGCTTTCTCTCAACCTCTTTGCCACGCAGATGTAATCAATCACGGACTCCGATCTGTCCTCACCATACCCATACCTTGTTATACTATGGCTTCTTCTCTTTTCAAACCAGCTGTTGCCTATTACCAAACCATTTCTTCTACACATATCCAGCAGTTTATCTCCATATCTGTTTCTCTCACCAAGGCCAAACTTCCCCAACAGCTCTTCATAACCCTTTCTATCGCTCCCTACCTTTGCATTAAAGTCTCCCATCACAATGGTGTCGTAATTCGATCTCTCCAATACCTTTTCCAATTCCTCCATGAAACTCTCTTTCACTTCCACTGCTAAACCTGACTGTGATGCATACACCTGCACAATCTCCACCGTCACCCTGTAACTTATCTTGAGTATCAAGGACATAAGTCTATCACTGTGACACTTCACCGCCATAACAAAGTCACTAACCTGTGGACTAACCACTACTGCCACTCCATTCTTCCCCTCCAAACCACCAGACCACCACAGCTTGAAACCATCTCTCAAATTCTTCGTTCCACTTCCTTTCCACTCTGCTTCACTTACCCTAAACATAATAATTTCCTCTCCACCATCACATAATGTTAAATCATAATCATAAATCATCATAATAATAAATAAAACATATTAATCTTCTCATAGAAGATATTGCTATGATATTAGCATCTGATGATTTAAATTTAAAGATGGTAATTGGATGAGCATAGCGAAGACTCAATTTCACTATACCCGAAGAAAAAGTGCCTGTTTTTTGTTTTGTTTTTTGTTCGCGCTCTACATGTCAAACAGAAATTCAGATCATGATGAAACTTGGCACACATATGAACCCCTAACTGACTTGATGCTGTATAGTTTTAAGGCATGATCGGTTGAACCACTTTTGAGAAAACTCATTCCAAAATTTTCAAAAATCTCATTAGAATAACTCGGAGAAAAACATTCGTGAAAAATATATCATCTGAGAGGATTCTTATTCTCAGGGAATTTCAATCTGATAATGATACACATTATTCCGAACTTTCACTCAGATCGGATGAGCCGTTTTGATGTAAAATAATATATGATGTTATTTGTGTTAATTATTCAAAGCTATCAAGATACCTACTAAATCGAAGCAACAAGTGTCACCACTTGATTGTAAACGATTAAAACAAAGCCTCCTTTATTATCATATAAATTATTAATGGAAAATAAGATGGCAGTGATGTAATGGTTTGGACCTCAAGGTGTATATATATATATATGATAACCAATCCAAAGATAAGTTGATATGTTCCAGCTCATCCTTAAACGCGGAAACACATAACGCGTTTGCCTGGTAATGATATTATTGGATGAGCGGAGCGAAGACTCAATTTCGCCATACCCGAAAAAAAAGTGACTGCTTTTTTTCTTTTTTTTTGTTCGCGCTACACAGGTCAAACGAAAATTCAAAATCAGTTGAAACTTGGCATACACAAGTGTCATTATCTAATTCGATACTGTAAAGTTTTGAGACGCAATCGGTTGAACCACTTCTGAGAAAACTCATTTTGAAGTTTTCGAAAATCTTGTTAGAATAACCCAGAGGAAAATATTCGCGAAATAATTTTCATCCGAGACATTTCAAATTCTGAGAGAATGTCAATTCAATCATTAAACCCATTATTCCGAACTTTCACTCAAATCAGATCGATCGTTCCGATGTAAAAAAATATATAATGTAATTTTTTAAAATCACAACGCTATTAAGATACCAATTAAATCCAATCAACAAGTGTCACCTCTTAGAAGTAAACGATTGAAAAAACCTTCTTCATTATCATAGAAATTAATAATGAAAAATAAGATGACAGTGATGCAATGGTTTGGATCTCAAGGTGTATATATATAATAACCAATCCAAAGATAAGGTGATATGTTCCAGCTCATCCATCAACGCGGCAACATATAACGCCTTTGCCTAGTGATAATAATCCGATAATGATGATAATGATAATGATGTCTTTATCACCCGGTTGGATCACACATGAGATAGGTTCATCAATATAAGTTGGGAATGGTTATAAATTATGAATACAGCAGATGATAAGTGAGTACATAGATTTACATTTCTTTACATTTCCATTATCGTGTGACCAGTTAAATTAAATATTAAATTCATGTTTATTAGCAACATATGTGCTATCTGCACAAGATAGAAGTCATTATAACACTTCACAATTACAATACTAATGACAGTCAACTTAGAAAGTAATCATCCCGTTCATTATTTTAGCCTTAATACTACATTTGAATTCATTAACACTACTACCTTTCGTAACATCACTTGGCAAGCTGTTATACTGTCTTAGTCCTGAATAAAATATCGATTTAAGTCTAACCTCCCTAGAGCAGACCACTGAATATATTTGATTGCATTGTCTGGTATTGTAGTTATGTACATCACTACAGCAGACCATGTGATTGTCTAAATAACCAGGTAGTAATCCCCTTTTCATTTTATATATGAAACACATTCCATTATAGCCTATCCAATCTTTCACATTTAGCCAACCTAAGACATTAAGCATAAAGTCGGTGGGCATTCTCCTTCCACATCTCAGAACCGCTCTCATACCACTGTTTTGTAATATCTGCAGTCTAGAGATGTCAGTATTAAAAGCTTGGTAAAGAATGGTAACACAGTAAGTGAAATGAGGTTTCACAATACAGTTATAGATAAGTATCCGTGTTTGGAATGATAAATACCTACTAATTCTGTTTAGATATCCTACTTTCTTCCTAATTTTGCCTTCAATGTATTCTACATGTAGCTTAAAAGTCATTTCACAATCTACCATTATCCCTAAGTATTTGAACACATTAACAAATTTTACTATTTCGTTCATCACCTTGATTTGATGTCCTAGTCTGGCATTGTAGTTTTTTAAGTTGCCTGTACCTGTAAACATACCCTTTGTCTTACTAACATTTCCAACTTTAGTAACTGATTTCCAAACTTATCTTTACCATAATAACTTTCCTGGATAAGGAGATCCTCAACGCTTGTCTTGAACCTAATGTATGTTAGCGTATTTGAAGATATAGGCATCTTGAGCCTTGTTATAAAGTGCTGAACCGTCTTGCAAGGGTCAGTTCTTGTACTTTTCTGATTCATGTTCACTTATCCAGCTAGATGCCGTTGGCACGATGTGGTCATACCAACCTATTCCATCGTAATATAAGGAAGGTTACCCAACTCGGGTCTTGAAAGTGAAATATTCCCGGGGTCAGAATCTGAGTCCATCGTCCCGATTGCCTGTAGCGCATCTATCGCTTTTATATAGAACTATATAGAACAACAATGCTTGAGAATTATAGATTGTGAAAGTTCAACAATGCTACCGGTACCGTAGCCACTCTTATCTATAGGCCTACGTCCAATTAGTTGACGAGGGAAACCGCTAAATCGTGACAGGCAATCCGGACCCTTGGCCCTCAACTGACCGCAAGAAACCACAAATACCACCCATGTTATCAGTATGTGAGTTGGAGCACCTTCTTTATATTATGATGAACTAGGAAAACGCGGGATGCGCGTTGTGAGATGAGCTTATAAGTATGGAAATGTGGGATGAAAAATAACTTGTCAGCTCAATTCACATCTACGGACCTTGGATAACTTCAGACGTACAAAAACATCACCTGCAACTTGTTGATATTCATAGTGCTGCAACCTGTCGCATATACACTTTGCAAATGCAATTGATCAAAATATCCAATAAAATGTACACTTTTATTGCGTTTTCTTCGAAATTTATCATCCGATTGTTGCAAAAATCTCCGAAAATGTGTATAATGGTATTTTTCATATCCGGTGAGAATTTGGTAGCTTTGGAGAAATTATTGTTTCTCAAGTATTTTTTCTCCGGGTCAGTCTTTTCTGATTAAATCTGATGTCTTTTCTGATTTTTTTGGTTATGAGAATTTTTCGAACTTAAGGATTTTTTTTCGAGAAACTTTTCGACCGATTTCTTTGAATAATGATTCCAGCCTATTCTGGCTTAACAGAAATATGTAGAAAAAGTTTCAATTCGATTGGTATTTTTTCCTGACCTGTATGCCGCGCACAAAATTACAAAAAAAAAACAAAAAAAACCCATAAAAACCAAGCCCATTTTTTTTCGGCATGTGAAATGGAATCTCCGCTACGCTCATCCAGCAATAGACCAACTAACCGGATTGTTCCAATGTATTCACTTTTCTAAATGACTTCAGCTAGACGATCACTTCACGTTATATAGCACTCTGTTGGGTATTGAATAATTCCTACGATTTGCTTCACATCCGCCTTCAACAGCCGACAAAACCAGTGTAAATACAGAATAGATGACTCACAATGTCGCTTATTGCGATTCTAGCAGTGGCATGTTGGGCGCATGCGTGGGTCGCAAGTGGAAGATCGCAGCAAATTGTTTTCAAATACTAGCTCACATTGCTAGATGAACGTGGTGAAGATTTCCATTCCATGCATATAGAGCTCCACGGAAACATATTGATGTCCGTTTTTATTTATTTTTCGTAATTTTGTGTGGGCATACAGGACAGGAAAAAACCAAGCGACTTGACACTTTACTGCATATTGGAGTCACATCAGGATAGGCTGGGATCGTTCTTCCGGAATATAGATCGAACGGTTTTTCGGGACAGAAGTCGGAAAGTTTGGAAATTCGCCATAAGAATAACCTAGATAGAAACTGGAAAAAAATTGAATCATGAGAATTGGTCAAAAGCCTTAGAAATTTTCACTGAATATGAAAAACATTATCGTATTGATTTTGAAACCGATTAGATGGGAAATGATGAAAGAGAGGTAACAAAAGTGAACAATTTATTGAAGATTGGGATCAGTTGGTTTTGCAAAGTGTACATGCTACAGGTTAGACCGTTAGAGCATGATAAATATTGTCACGAAAAGATACGTCTCTCCATGGCCACTCACCTACTCCTAGACCTTTTACCCTCTACCCTTCTTGCCTCTGTACATGTATGCGCATATACCTCGTAGGCCACCACAGTGCCTATTCCCGTCAACCCTGGAATTCGCTAGCCTCATAACATCTACGCTAAGCGGGCAGTCTACCCAGAACACGGCAGGGGTGCGCATGCGCACCACCAGGTACTACCGATGACCGGGTGGGGAATGACTGCTAATTACGATCTGGTCTGGGAGTGCATCTGAAATATTCGAGGGGGACAGGCCATCACGACGGACCCTGAAGACCGACCGAGAGGGGAGACGAACCTGGACCTCCGAGCATCTTCATTGCGACCCCACTCTGGCGACCTCAACTGTTGTACGGTAGGACCTATAATTGGGTGGGTTCATTTTCATTGAGTGCTTCACCCAATGGGAGGGCTATAAATCTAAGGTTCCGGGGTATGTAAACCAGTTACATACATTAAATAGTCTTCTCTTATTAACTATGTCATTTAGTTCTTTGAGAAGGGAGACCCAGTCTGGTCTCGAACCCGATCCCACAACTTGGTGCACATCTCCATGAAAGCTAAGTTGTAACAATATGACTGTTCTAACTTAGAACGGGTAAAGCGCTTAAATGTTTTGAGATAACATTCTCTGTGAATCTGGGCCCAGGCATTTTAGCAGTGCTAAACAATACAACCAAACGTCACTGACGAGCGAAATGTATTTCTCAACAAGAAGCAGGAAAGCCGTCGCTTGAACGACTGAAATACAAAATAGGAAGGGAGAAAACAGAATAAAAAACATGACCATTATAAGAAGTATAGTATTTATTTATATCTTCCTAATCAATATAATATCAACATAAGTATTACATCAATATTGAAACTATTTTCTCTGAAAATATTTGAATAATTATCTGACATTCTGAATGGAATGTGTTTGCAGCCTTGGTCTCACTGAGGCACTTGGGTGACGTCGACTTCTCGTGGGCTGATATGATACAGTTGCTCGGATTTGCTGATGTTCTAATTAATTTACTCTCTTTAATATTAGTTCTTGCTGCCCTTCTTGCCCTTGGCAGCCTGGAATCAAGCAAGGAACAAGTATTAGCCCTCGTGTTATGTTTGTTTGTATTTGTGAGGCCTCGCTTCTGCACTTTGAGTCAGAGCGCAGACTGGACTGAAGCCTCCCGACCATTCGCACTTGATTGGTTTCATATTTAACCACTCAACCGCCAAGCCACCCTCCCAGGCTGGGTTATATCTGTTTATGCCACCATAAACCCCATAACCCCAGGCCGGGTTTAGATTGACTTGCTTAACATATATAGCAGAAACAAGCGGTTTTATTACGTAGTGACGCAAGGCAGCGTATTGGAATGTGTGCGAGTGCAGAAATCCGTCAACGACCGTCAAGAGGTTCATTATACGTGCCTTATACAGGTGGGAGGACATTGCATCAGTGATGGCTTGGATAGACCCATTGGAAGATGAATGAGCCATCTAGCGGCGACGTTGAACTAGAGCGGGATGTTAATACCTGCGTTTGAAAGTCATATGCTGTCAATTCAGTCCAGCAGGGTTGGTTTACATATATTATGAGCCATCTGGCGGCGACGTTGAACTAGAGCGGGATGTTAATACCTGCGTTTGAGAGTCCTATGCTGCCAATGCTGTTCAGCAGAGTTGGTTTACCTATATTATGAGCCATCTAGCGGCGACGTTGAACTAGAGCGGGATGTTAATACCTGCGTTTGAGAGTCCTATGCTGCCAATGCTGTTCAGCAGAGTTGGTTTACCTATATTATGAGCCATCTAGCGGCGACGTTGAACTAGAGCGGGATGTTAATACCTGCGTTTGAAAGTCATATGCTGTCAATTCAGTCCAGCAGGGTTGGTTTACATATATTATGAGCCATCTGGCGGCGACGTTGAACTAGAGCGGGATGTTAATACCTGCGTTTGAGAGTCCTATGCTGCCAATGCTGTTCAGCAGAGTTGGTTTACCTATATTATGAGCCATCTAGCGGCGACGTTGAACTAGAGCGGGATGTTAATACCTGCGTTTGAAAGTCATATGCTGTCAATTCAGTCCAGCAGGGTTGGTTTACATATATTATGAGCCATCTGGCGGCGACGTTGAACTAGAGCGGGATGTTAATACCTGCGTTTGAGAGTCCTATGCTGCCAATGCTGTTCAGCAGAGTTGGTTTACCTATATTATGAGCCATCTAGCGGCGACGTTGAACTAGAGCGGGATGTTAATACCTGCGTTTGAAAGTCATATGCTGTCAATTCAGTCCAGCAGGGTTGGTTTATCTATATTATGAGCCATCTGGCGGCGACGTTGAACTAGGGAGGGTTTTTATTACCTGCGTTTGAGAGTCCTATGCTGCCAATGCTGTTCAGCAGAGTTGGTTTACCTATATTATGAGCCATCTAGCGGCGACGTTGAACTAGAGCGGGATGTTATTACCTGCGTTTGAAATTCCCATACTGCCAATGCTGTTAAGCAGTTTTGGTTTTTATTCATTTATACATTATATTGTTCACACAGTTGAACAATAGATATATTGAATTACCTCTGTTTAACCTATAGCTGTTGGAATGGTCACTGAGCAAACAATAATCAATCAACAATTCACCTCACCAAGATACGTCACTCCTGCTGCCTAAAGGGACATATGCTCGTTCCAATCTCATAGGCCATATAAGACATTCACTAATAGAATTCGAGCAAGGTATTCTATATCATTACTAAAATATGTCAAATATGTGGGAAACTTCCCGGTTCGCAAAGCGGTGTGAAGCTACTGCCGAGACACAGATAAGTATGCCTTCCTAACGCCGAGTATCGTATCTCGATGACATGGTAGAACGGTGACTTACGATGAGCGGCTCGCTCTCCTTACGTCCGGTGACCTTGCATCGGGTCTGGGCGTGGACTCCGCGGCTGAGTGTGCAGCGGCAGTCCTCCGTCAGCTCCTCGGTCAGAGAACCCGCAACCCGCTTGGCCAGCACCTGGAGGAACTGGTTGCGCTGCCCGGGCTTGCCCTCGATGAAGTTGTGAGCGCTGTATGCAGCACCGTTCACCTAGACAACGCAGGCCGTCAGTACGTGGTGTCCAGTCACGCTTCATGCAGGGACATATCAAGACCTCCCCCCTCCCCCTCCTTCACCTAGACAACGCAGGCCATCAGTACGTGGTGTCCAGTCACGCTTCATGCAGGGACATATCAAGACCTCCCCCCCTCCCCCTCCTTCACCTAGACAACGCAGGCCGTCAGTACGTGGTGTCCAGTCACGCTTCATGCAGGGACATATCAAGACCTCCCCCCCTCCCCCTCCTTCACCTAGACAACGCAGGCCGTCAGTACGTGGTGTCCAGTCACGCTTCATGCAGGGACATATCAAGACCTCCCCCCTCCCCCTCCTTCACCCAGACAACGCAGGCCGTCAGTACGTGGCGTCCAGGACCCTTACCTAATAAATTCGGTGCTAGTGCTAGCTAGCTCCAAGAGGCTAGGACTTTGATTGGTCAATGTTCACTAGGAGAGCTACTTGCCATGGCAACTGTCTGGTCTCTGTGTATTTTTATTGTTGTTAGCACAAAATCCTAGCCCTGCTTATGAGGTGGGCTTCAAAATGTGATGAACTTATTCAGTCCAAGAGACCGTGGATTTGTTTTTCCAATATTTTGTCATTGTTGGTAGCTTTTTTAGTGAACATTAACCAATCAAAGTCCTAGCCTCTTGGAGCTAGCTAGCATTAGCACAAAATTTTGAGTGGTTTATCAGGTAAGGGTCCAGGGCCCTTACCTAATACTTCTCGTGTTAGGGCTAGCTAGCTCCAAGAGACCAGAACTCTGATTGGTTGATGTTTACTAGGTGAGCTACCCGTCATGGCAACATGTTTGGTCTCTTTGTAGGTCCATTGTTGTTAGCACAAAATCTTATCACTGCTATTGAGATGGGCTTCCAAATGTGATGAATTATTCAATCCAAGAGACCGTGGATTTGTTTTCATAATATATTATCATTGTTGGTAGCTTTTTCAGTGAATATTAACCAATCAAAGCCATAGCCTCTTGTCGTGCGATGTTCAAACAATTCGATCTTGAAATAGTAATTGAGAAATGACTAAAATAATAATGTGGATTCATTCACTTTTAGAAACAAGAATCAAAGTTGCATTATTAGTTGATTCGCAATACATCCATTCCTAGATTCAATCCAGGACAACAGCTATCTACGATGACTACGCAACTGAGCTCAACATAGTTCTGTATCTATGAAACCGATCTCATGAGCCACAAAGACATTGCACTTGTCAACACAATCGTGGGGCTAAGGACGTGTCTGAAATGTCATTCATCATTGCTAATTCTTGGCCTAGATCTTCTTTGACGTCATGAACGATCGGTGACGTCATAAGCAATGTCCGAAACGACTTAATTCTCGATCTTAGAATCGAGATTCAGCAAATAGATCTAGCTATCGAAAGTGCACACTCGTTTTCACACGCGTTTTGGTCTTGGTTTTAAGATTTTGAAACACTAAAGAACGGATGACATTATTATTGGTAGGCCTAAGAAGAAAAAGACAGACAGACAATATGGATAATGAATGTGAGTTGAAATGCCATGAAAATAATTGGATGGGCGAAGCGAATACTCAATTTCACCATACCCCAAAAAAAGTCTTTTTTTTTCGCGCTCCACAGGTCAGACGAAAATTCAAAATCAGTTGAAACTTGGCACACACAAGTATCATTATCTAATTCGATACTGTATAGTTTTGAGGCGCGATCGGTGTAACCACTTCTGGAGAAACTCATTTCAAAGTTTTCAAAAACCCCATAAGAATAACCCAGAGAAAAACATTCAGAAAACATATTTCATCCGAGAAAATTCAAATTCTCAGGGAATTTTAATCTGATAATGATACACAATATTCCGAACTATCACTCAAATCGGATCAGTCGTTTCGATTCAAAACTAGTCAAACGCGAAATATGCGTTGTAAGATGAGCGAGATATCCTACTAAGGTATAAAAGTCATTGAAGTAGTTCTACCCTCGCTACTTTATCGAATCTGGTATTCTACACACCTTGATATCTAAATAAGCTATAGAATTCGTTGAAGTAGTTCTACTCTTGCCACTTCATTGACTCTGGTATTCCACACACATTGATGTATATGGAAAATACTTCATTTTTGATCAACTCTTGAATCTAGAAAGCAGTGAATCTCGACAACTTAATTCTGTCACAATTTTTATGATGTATTTAATGGATATTATCAGTTTTTTTTTTTTCTTCAAAACGACTGATTGGAATTGTGTACAAAATCGTGATAATGTGTAAAATCCATGTATACATATTTAGAGAAAATTTTATCTTGTTTGGAGAGATTTTTGATGAGCGTAGCGAAGTCTCCATCCCACTCTTATAGGGCTTTGTCTGTGTGTGTTTTTTTTTTTTTGTAAGCACTCCACAGGTCGCAAGGATTGACTGATCAACATGAAACTTTTTTTGTACACGCAAACTCATACAACTTAGAACTGTATAGTTTTTGAAATGAATCGGTCGGACCGACTTTGAGAAAAATCATCTCAAAGTTTCTAAAAATCTCATGAGATTTGGTTGGGCGGAAAATGTTGAAAAATAAAATCTCTCCAAACGAGCTGAAATTCTCTCTGAATGTGAACACATAGATTTCACACATTATCAAAATTTTGTGTGGAATTCAGATTAGCCGTTTTGAAGAAAAAAATTGATACAACTTTTTATTTTCATCAAATATATCATAAAAATGATGACAGAATTAGGTTGCCGAGATTCACTGCCTTCTAGATTCAATATTTGCCCAACAATGAAGTATTTGTCTATGCATCAAGGTGCGTAGAATACCAGAGTCGATAAAGTAGCAAGAGTAGAACTACTTCAACGACTTTTATACCTTATTCGGATATCTCGCTCATCTTACAACGCATATTTCGCGTTTGACTAGTATTTTTCAACATTTTCCGCCCAGCCAAATCTTATGGGGTTTTTAGAAACTTTGAGATGATTTTTCTCAAAATCGGTCCGACCAATTCATTCCAAAAACTATACAGTTCTAAGTTGGATGAGTTTGCGTGTACAAAGAAAGTTTCATGTCGATCAGTCAACCCCTGCGACCCGTGGAGTGCTTACGCTCATCAAAAATAAATAATGTGATTTTTATAAATCATTCAAAGCTATTAAGATACCTATTACATCCAAGCTACAGGTGACACCACTTGATTGTATACGATTAAAACAAAGCCTTCTTCGTTATCATAGAAATTCATAATGAAAAATAGGATGGCAGTGATGTAATGGTTTGGATCTCAAGGTGTATATATATATATATAGATATATATATATATATATATATATATATATATATATATATATATATATTTATATTCATATATATATATATATATATATATATATATATATATATATATATATATATATATATATATATATATATATATATGAACATGAAAATATCTATCTATCTATATATATATATATATATATATATATATATATAAATATATATAAATATATATTTATATATATATATATATATATATATATATATATATATATATATATATATATATATATATATATATATATATATATATATATATATATATATATATATATATATATATATATATATATATATATATATATATATATATATATATACATATATGTATATATATATATATATATATATATATATATATATATATATATATATATATATATATATATATATATATATATATATATATATATATATATATATATATATATGATAACCAATCCAAAGATAAGTTGATATGTTCTGGCTCATCTATCAACGCGGCAAAACATAACGCGTTTGCCTAGTTAGTTTTAGTACTGTAGACCACAGCTTAAAAATTATTGCATTCAACCGTAATTAAAAACATCGAAAAAGCACCGGCACAGAGGCACATAACCTCACTTTGGAAGATGAATTCGCGCAGGAAATTGTTACGTTTCGTAAAAGAATACTAGATTTGAAGGCGGTAAGGTAATAGTTCATGCACATGATGATAGAGAGCACTAGCTGTAATCTAGTATCGTCCAAAATGGTCACTGAGAAGAAGAATGAGAAATAATCTACAAATCAAGATCTAGACTTAGAACTGGAGTAAGAATTAGCAACTAGAATTAACCGAAAAGTATTTCGGACACGTCCTAAGTCTACATAGCGTATTCACTCATTCTTTGTACATCTCTCACA
Organism: Brachyptera risi; assembly: GCA_964007535.1. Taxonomy (NCBI): domain Eukaryota; kingdom Metazoa; phylum Arthropoda; class Insecta; order Plecoptera; family Taeniopterygidae; genus Brachyptera; species Brachyptera risi. Next base: position 23,992,300 of record OZ023338.1, on the reverse strand, counting down.
CAAACGAGAAAACAGAATCATATGATGGTCAAATAAAACTGGGTTATGACAGTAATTCGATAAACAATATGATTGGAGCTTTACCTATTATTCAAAACTGAAACTATTTACGCCCTGCAAATTATTGCTCAATTTGACATCCATCTTGATTCTACATCGACAGCTGTCCGTCAGAGCCTTGTGTAGAGACTGTGACTATCTCATGTGGGAGATCTAGGTGGCGTTGAAAAGTTTCCTAGCACCTGAGATGATCGTCAGCTGGGAGGCTATTCGTGATTAAAAGCTAACCAGGCGGCAGCACTGTCGAAGTGGGCGAATGGCCGTCCGGAGGCAGTTAGGCCTAGATGTCATGTTGTTGTATGCTTACACACATTATATTTGTAATTAATATTGTAATTTTAATTTTGTATTCAATATTGTGATTAAATATTATTTAATTTGTATATAATTTGGAAGTATCTGCCACCGCCCAGTTCACTGAAATGCCATCAGATGTCAGCCACTTTGCTTTTAATCACGAAATTGTGTATCCATCGTAGATAGTATCCATCCATGTGGTAGATTTGATCAACTTGTAGAGTTTACTGACCGCTTGCGACATGTCCACACAGACGTCCTGCTTGTACTCGATGTCCTGGCGGAGATCCTCGCTGCCAACCAGAGACGGCTTCTTCGAGTCAGACAGGCTGTACACGGCGTGCTTGTCGAAACCTGCGGGCACAACAGTCGCTCTTCAGTCATAATAGAGTTCCCGCCCAGATGCCGTTCAGTCACCCTCAGTCGCTGTTTAGTTTACCTCAGTCGTCATGCATTTTACCTCAGTTGCTGTTCAGATACCCTCAGTCATAATAGAGTTCCCGCCCAGATGCCGTTCAGTTTACCTCAGTTGTGATACAGTTTCCATCAGTAATCATACAGTTTCCCCCAGATGCCGTTCAGTCACCCTCAGTCGCTGTTTAGTTTACCTCAGTCGTCATGCATTTTACCTCAGTTGCTGTTCAGATACCCTCAGTCATAATAGAGTTCCCGCCCAGATGCCGTTCAGTTTACCTCAGTTGTGATACAGTTTCCATCAGTAATCATACAGTTTCCCCCAGACGCCGTTCAGTCACCCTCAGTCGCTGTTTAGTTTACCTCAGTCGTCATGCATTTTACCTCAGTTGCTGTTCAGATACCCTCAGTCATAATAGAGTTCCCGCCCAGATGCCGTTCAGTTTACCTCAGTTGTGGTACAGTTTCCATCAGTGATCATACAGTTTCCCCCAGATGCCGTTCAGTCACCCTCAGTCGCTGTTTAGTTTCCCTTAGTCGTCATGCAGTGACACTCAGTTGCTGTTCAGATACCCTCAGTCATAATAGAGTTCCCGCCCAGATGCCGTTCAGTTTACCTCAGTCGTGATACAGTTTCCATCAGTAATCATACAGTTTCCCCCAGGCGCCGTTCAGTCACCCTCAGTCGCTGTTTAGTTTACCTCAGTCGTCATGCATTTTACCTCAGTTGCTGTTCAGATACCCTCAGTCATAATAGAGTTCCCGCCCAGATGCCGTTCAGTTTACCTCAGTTGTGATACAGTTCCCATCAGTAATCATACAGTTTCCCTCAGACGCCGTTCAGTCACCCTCAGTCGCTGTTTAGTTTACCTCAGTCGTCATGCATTTTACCTCAGTTGCTGTTCAGATACCCTCAGTCATAATAGAGTTCCCGCCCAGATGCCGTTCAGTTTCCTTCACTCTTGATAAGGTTTCCCTCAGTCGCTGTTCAGTTAGTCACCCTCAGTCATAATACAGTTTCCCCCAGACGCCGTTCAGTCACCCTCAGTCTCTGTTTAGTTTCCCTTAGTCGTCATGCAGTGACACTCAGTTGCTGTTCAGATACCCTCAGTCATAATACAGTTCCCGCCCAGATGCCGTTCAGTTTACCTCAGTTGTGATACAGTTTCCATCAGTAATCATACAGTTTTCCCCAGACGCCGTTCAGTTTCCTTCAGTCGTGATACAGTTTCCCTCAGACACTGTTCAGTTACACTCAGTCATCATACATTTCCCTCTGGTCACAGTTCAGTTTCCCTCAGTCATCATACATTTCCCTCTGATCACAGTTCAGTTTCCCTCAGTCATCATACATTCCCCACTGGTCACAGTTCAGTTTCCCTCAGTCGTAAACAGTTTCCCTCAGTCGCTGTTCAGTTAGTCACCCTCAGTCATGATACAGTTTCCATCAGTCTCCGTTCAGTTACCCTCATTCATCATACAGTTTCCCTCAGTCACCACACAGTTTTCCTCAGTCGCCAGACAGTTTTCCTCAGTGATCATACAGTTTACCTTAATTGCCATACAGTCAACCCAGTGAATGCCAAGAAGGGTGAAAGTGGAATGAAATGTCCGTTTCATTCATAAATCATGATTGTCTTAGCCGCCCGTGGCTCAGTCAACTATCCCACTGCATTAGGAACTGGAGTCAGGTCGGGCGTGGGTTCGAGTCCCGCATAAGGCGAGGGTTTCTGAAAATGTTCTCTCACCTATCCTCACTTCATCGTTTCACCATCAACCGCTCATCGGCAGAGTTGGGTGGGGTCCCCGAATGAAGGAACTGAGTAAAAGTTCAGTTCCTGGCCTATGAAAGGACCTGAGTCAAGTTCCTAGTTCCTCAGATGAAAAAGGAACTTTCAAGTTCCCAAAATATGTAAAAGTTCCTCCGAAAGTTCTTGATGAGGAAATTCTCTGTACTCTCTTGATATTCGAATGAATTAAATTAAAAACCGGCAAATCGTATTTTAATATTGTTCAATGAATCAATCAACACATATTTACCCACGACTCTTCAAAGAGGATGGTTAGAATGTCAAGGGAATCTGCTGAATCGCGACAAGCAATCAGGACGTTTGGCTCTGAACTGACCGCAAGAAACCACATATACCGTCCATGTTATCAGTATGGGAGTTAGCCACTCTTATCTACATCTAGTTCACAAGGGAATCTGCTGAATCGTGACAGGCAATCAGGACGTTTGGCTCTGAACTGACCGCAAGAAACCACATATACCGTCCATGTTATCAGTATGGGAGTTAGCCACTCTTATCTACATCTAGTTCACAAGGGAATCTGCTGAATCGTGACAGGCAATCAGGACGTTTGGCTCTGAACTGACCGCAAGAAACCACAGATACCGTCCATGTTATTAGTATGGGAGTTAGCCACTCTTATCTACATCTAGTCCACAAGGGAATCTGCTGAATCATGACAGGCAATCAGGACCTTTGGCTCTGAACTGACTGCAAGAAACCACAGATACCGTCCATGTTATCAGTATGGGAGTTAGCCACTCTTATCTACATCTAGTTCACAAGGGAATCTGCTGAATCGTGACAGGCAATCAGGACGTTTGGCTCTGAACTGACCGCAAGAAACCACAGATACCGTCCATGTTATCAGTATGAGAGTTAGCCACTCTTATCTAAATCTAGTTCACAAGGGAATCTGCTGAATCGTGACAGGCAATCAGGACGTTTGGCTCTGAACTGACCGCAAGAAACCACAGATACCGTCCATGTTATCAGTATGGGAGTTAGCCACTCTTATATCTACATCTAGTTCACAAGGGAATCTGCTGAATCGTGACAGGCAATCAGGACCTTTGGCTCTGAACTGACTGCAAGAAACCACAGATACCGTCCATGTTATTAGTATGGGAGTCAGCCACTCTTATCTACATCTAGTTCACAAGGGAATCTGCTAAATCATGACAGGCAATCGGGACCTTTGGCTCTGAACTGACCGCAAGAAACCACAGATACCGTCCATGTTATTGGTAAGGGAGTTAGCCACTCTTATCTACATCTAGTTCACGAGGGAATCTGCTGAATCATGACAGGCAATCAGGACCTTTGGCTCTGAACTAACCGCAAGAAAACACAGATACCGTCCATGTTATTGGTATGGGAGTTAGCAACTCTTATCGATATCTAGTTCACAAGGGAATCTGCTGAATCATGACAGGCAATCGGGACCTTTGGCTCTGAACTGACGGCAAGAAACCACAGATACCGTCCATGTTATTAGTACGGGAGTCAGCCACTCTTATCTACATCTAGTTCACAAGAGAATCTGCTGAATCCTGACAGGCAATCAGGACCTTTGGCTCTGAACTAACCGCAAGAAACCACAGATACCGTCCATGTTATTAGTATGGGAGTTAGCCACTCTTATCTACATCTAGTTCACAAGGGAATCCGCTAAATCATGACAGGCAATCGGGACCTTTGGCTCTGACCTGACTGCAAGAAACCACAGATACCGCCCATGTTATTAGTATGGGAGTTAGCCACTCTTATCTACATCTAGTACACAAGGGAATCTGCTGAATCATGACAGGCAATCAGGACCTTTGGCTCTGAACTGACTGCAAGAAACCACAGATACCGTCCATGTTATTAGTATGGGAGTCAGCCACTCTTATCTACATCTAGTTCACAAGGGAATCTACTGAATCGTGACAGGCAATCAGGACCTTTGGCTCTGAACTGACAGCAATAAACCACAGATACCGTCCATGTTATTAGTATGGGAGTTAGCCACTCTTATCTACATCTAGTTCACAAGGGAATCTGCTGAATCATGACAGGCAATCAGGACCTTTGGCTCTGAACTGACTGCAAGAAACCACAGATACCGTCCATGTTATTAGTATGGGAGTCAGCCACTCTTATCTACATCTAGTTCACAAGGGAATCTGCTGAATCATGACAGGCAATCAGGACCTTTGGCTCTGAACTAACCGCAAGAAAACACAGATACCGTCCATGTTATTAGTATGGGAGTTAGCAACTCTTATCGATATCTAGTTCACAAGGGAATCTGCTGAATCATGACAGGCAATCAGGACCTTTGGCTCTGACCTGACTGCAAGAAACCACAGATACCGTCCATGTTATCAGTATGGGAGTTAGCCACTCTTATCTACATCTAGTTCACAAGGGAATCTGCTGAATCGTGACAGGCAATCAGGACCTTTGGCTCTGAACTGACCGCAAGAAACCACAGATACCGTCCATGTTATTAGTATGGGTGTTAGCCACTCTTATCTACATCTAGTTCACAAGGGAATCTGCTGAATCGTGACAGGCAATCAGGACCTTTGGCTCTGACCTGACTGCAAGAAACCACAGATACCGTCCATGTTATCAGTATGGGTGTTAGCCACTCTTATCTACATCTAGTACACAAGGGAATCTGCTGAATCATGACAGGCAATCGGGACCTTTGGCTCTGAACTGACCGCAAGAAACCACAGATACCGTCCATGTTATCAGTATGGGAGTTAGCCACTCTTATCTACATCTAGTTCACAAGGGAATCTGCTGAATCGTGACAGGCAATCAGGACCTTTGGCTCTGAACTGACCGCAAGAAACCACAGATACCGTCCATGTTATCAGTATGGGAGTTAGCCACTCTTATCTACATCTAGTTCACAAGGGAATCTGCTGAATCGTGACAGGCAATCAGGACCTTTGGCTCTGACCTGACTGCAAGAAACCACAGATACCGTCCATGTTATCAGTATGGGTGTTAGCCACTCTTATCTACATCTAGTACACAAGGGAATCTGCTGAATCATGACAGGCAATCGGGACCTTTGGCTCTGAACTGACCGCAAGAAACCATAGATACCGTCCATGTTATTAGTATGGGAGTTAGCCACTCTTATCTACATCTAGTTCACAAGGGAATCTGCTAAATCGTGACAGGCAATCAGGACCTTTGGCTCTGAACTGACTGCAATAAACCACAGATATCGTCCATGTTATCAGTATGGGAGTTAGCCACTCTTATCCTCATCTAGTTCACAAGGGAATCTGCTGAATCATGACATGCAATCAGGACCTTTGGCTCTGAACTGACTGCAAGAAACCACAGATACCGTCCATGTTATTAGTATGGGAGTTAGCCACTCTTATCTACATCTAGTTCACAAGGGAACCTGCTGAATCATGACAGGCTATCGGGACCTTTGGCTCTGAACTGACCGCAAGAAACCACAGATACCGTCCATGTTATTAGTATGGGAGTCAGCCACTCTTATCTACATCTAGTTCACTAGGGAATCTGCTAAATCATGACAGGCTATCGGGACCTTTGGCTCTGACCTGACTGCAAGAAACCACAGATACCGTCCATGTTATCAGTATGGGAGTTAGCCACTCTTATCCACATCTAGTCCACAAGGGAATCTGCTGAATCATGACAGGCAATCAGGACCTTTGGCCCTGAACTGACTGCAAGAAACCACAGATACCGTCCATGTTATCAGTATGGGAGTTAGCCACTCTTATCTGCATCTAGTTCACAAGGGAATCTGCTGAATCATGACAGGCAATCAGGACCTTTGGCTCTGACCTGACTGCAAGAAATGCCGTCCATGTTATCAGTATGGGAGTTAGCCACTCTTATCTACATCTAGTTCACAAGGGAATCTGCTAAATCGTGACAGGCAATCAGGGCCTTTGGCTCTGACCTGACTGCAAGAAATGCCGTCCATGTTATCAGTATGGGAGTTAGCCACTCTTATCTACATCTAGTTCACAAGGGAATCTGCTAAATCGTGACAAGCAATCAGGACCTTTGGCTCTGACCTGACTGCAAGAAATGCCGTCCATGTTATCAGTATGGGAGTTAGCCACTCTTATCTACATCTAGTTCACAAGGGAATCTGCTGAATCGCGACAGGCAATCAGGACCTTTGGCTCTGAACTGACCGCAAGAAACCACAGATACCGTCCATGTTAATAGTATGGGAGTTAGCCACTCTTATCTCCATCTAGTTCACAAGGGAATCTGCTGAATCATGACAGGCAATCAGGACCTTTGGCTCTGACCTGACTGCAAGAAATGCCGTCCATGTTATCAGTATGGGAGTTAGCCACTCTTATCTTCATCTAGTTCACAAGGGAATCTGCTAAATCGTGACAGGCAATCAGGGCCTTTGGCTCTGAACTGACCGCAAGAAACCACAGATACCGTCCATGTTATTAGTATGGGAGTTAGCCACTCTTATCTACATCTAGTCCACAAGGGAATCTGCTGAATCATGACAAGCAATCAGGACCTTTGGCTCTGAACTGACTGCAAGAAACCACAGATACCGTCCATGTTATTAGTATGGGAGTTAGCCACTCTTATCCACATCTAGTTCACAAGGGAATCTGCTGAATCATGACAAGCAATCAGGACCTTCGGCTCTGAACTGACTGCAAGAAACCACAGATACCGTCCATGTTATTAGTATGGGAGTTAGCCACTCTTATCCACATCTAGTTCACAAGGGAATCTGCTGAATCATGACAGGCAATCGGGACCTTTGGCTCTGAACTGACTGCAAGAAATGCCGTCCATGTTATTAGTATGGGAGTTAGCCACTCTTATCCACATCTAGTTCACAAGGGAATCTGCTAAATCATGACAGGCAATCAGGACCTTTGGCTCTGAACTGACTGCAAGAAACCACAGATACCATCCATGTTATCAGTATGGGAGTTAGCCACTCTTATCTACATCTAGTTCACAAGGGAATCTGCTGAATCGTGACAGACAATCAGGGCCTTTGGCTCTGAACTGACTGCAAGAAATCACAGATACCGTCCATGTTATCAGTATGGGAGTTAGCCACTCTTATCTGCATCTAGTCCACAAGGGAATCTGCTGAATCGTGACAGGCAATCAGGACCTTTGGCTCTGAACTGACCGCAAGAAACCACAGATACCGTCCATGTTATCAGTATGGGAGTTAGCCACTCTTATCTACATCTAGTTCACAAGGGAATCTGCTGAATCGTGACAGGCAATCAGGACCTTTGGCTCTGAACTGACTGCAAGAAACCACAGATACCGTCCATGTTATCAGTATGGGAGTTAGCCACTCTTATCTACATCTAGTTCACAAGGGAATCTGCTAAATCGTGACAGACAATCAGGGCCTTTGGCTCTGAACTGACCGCAAGAAACCACAGATACCGTCCATGTTATCAGTATGGGAGTTAGCCACTCTTATCTACATCTAGTTCACAAGGAAATCTGCTAAATCGTGACAGACAATCAGGACCTTTGGCTCTGAACTGACTGCAAGAAACCACAGATACCGTCCATGTTATCAGTATGGGAGTTAGCCACTCTTATCTACATCTAGTTCACAAGGGAATCTGCTAAATCGTGACAGGCAATCAGGACCTTTGGCTCTGAACTGACTGCAAGAAACCACAGATACCGTCCATGTTATTAGTATGGGAGTTAGCCACTCTTATCTACATCTAGTTCACAAGGGAATCTGCTAAATCGTGACAGGCAATCAGGACCTTTGGCTCTGAACTGACTGCAAGAAACCACAGATACCGTCCATGTTATTAGTATGGGAGTTAGCCAGTCTTATCTACATCTAGTTCACAATGGAATCTGCTAAATCGTGACAGGCAATCAGGACCTTTGGCTCTGAACTGACCGCAAGAAACCACAGATACCGTCCATGTTATCAGTATGGGAGTTAGCCACTCTTATCTACATCTAGTCCACAAGGGAATCTGCTGAATCGTGACAGGCAATCAGGACCTTTGGCTCTGAACTGACTGCAAGAAACCACAGATACCGTCCATGTTATCAGTATGGGAGTTAGCCACTCTTATCTACATCTAGTTCACAAGGGAATCTGCTGAATCATGTCAGGCAATCAGGACCTTTGGCTCTGAACTGACTGCAAGAAACCACAGATACCGTCCATGTTATCAGTATGGGTGTTAGCCACTCTTATCTACATCTAGTCCACAAGGGAATCTGCTGAATCATGTCAGGCAATCAGGACCTTTGGCTCTGAACTGACTGCAAGAAACCACAGATACCGTCCATGTTATCAGTATGGGTGTTAGCCACTCTTATCTACATCTAGTTCACAAGGGAATCTGCTGAATCGTGACAGGCTATCGGGACCTTTGGCTCTGAACTGACTGCAAGAAACCACATGTGCCGTCCATGTTATCAGTATGGGTGTTAGCCACTCTTATCTACATCTAGTCCACAAGGGAATCTGCTGAATCATGACAAGCAATCAGGACCTTTGGCTCTGAACTGACCGCAAGAAACCACAGATACCGTCCATGTTATTAGTATGGGAGTCAGCCACTCTTATCTACATCTAGTTCACAAGGGAATCTGCTGAATCGTGACAGGCAATTAGGACCTTTGGCTCTGAACTGACTGCAAGAAACCACATGTGCCGTCCATGTTATCAGTATGGGAGTTAGCTACTCTTATCTACATCTAGTTCACAAGGGAATCTGCTGAATCGTGACAGGCAATCAGGACCTTCGGCCTGAAATGACCGCAAGAAACCACAGATTCCGTCCATGTTATCAGTATGGGAATTGGTACACCTCATGATAGAGCATGTTGGCATCACTGCGTGGTGACCCAGCTGTTGGCGAGCCCCGCAAGCTCAGCTGCCAAAGAGCTCACCGACAATCTGCTTGAGTTGTTTGGCGTTCTTGCTTCCAGCGACGTTGAAGCCCTCCAGAGAAGACACGACGTGCATGGTGATTCCTCGATCGCGCATCTCCTTCTGGGTAATCGTCAGCAGCAGCTTCTGGATCTGAGCAAACAACACGCAAACATTAACTCGATCATGGATGAATCCTATATTGTACAGCTGCTGGAGTTTTGATGTTCTATTGCTGTCAATCTGCAATTTTCACTATTTTTTTTTTCTCTCCGCTGCCCAAAGCTTTTCATCTTGCAACAAATCCTGTGATCGTCAGTTCATCAGGTTATTTTATGTAAGAGTTCAGTAAGTAAACCCTCGTTAATCCAAACTCGGTTAATCCGAAATTTGACATATTTCGAACTTGAAGTCAGTCTCCGGCTGAAGGTATGGGCATTTCAATGTTAATGAATATGGCTAATCCGTAATTCGAACTAATATTTCGACCTCTCAATTGATTTAGCACTGTTTTCGGATTGGATAATCCGGACTAGATCGTGTGAATTCCTTGAATTGATCATTATTTATGTAAATTCCATCTTTTCTATTTGACGCGTAACAATAGGCCGAAGCCAGCTCAGCTGTTCGCTGCCACTGAATACGTCATCCGACTCCGAGTGCGCTCGGGCCGCTCCAAAGACCTTAGTATCTAACTTCGTTGGGTTAGATACTAAGGTGTTTGGCCGCTGTGTCTGTCCTTGACGAGTGGTAAGCTCGGAACGCTCAATCACTTGGAGCCGCCGAGCGCCAATGGAAGCTGGCCATCTAATGTTCGTTTGTTGTCGAAGATAGCCGAATACACACGATCAGTGATTCGGTTCCTCGCACGTGGCGTCTAGCTTTCTCTCGCGCTCAATACGAAATTGCTCCAATTCTAACCGGGAAGTGTGATTATTTTCGTGGAAAATGAGTTCTTTGGTTAATCCAAATTGTTATAAATCGAAATCACTTTTTGGGGTCCCTTGAATTCCGGATTAACGAGGGTTCCCTGTATATTATTTCTTACTATACCAGAGTCTATAGAGGATAGAACTACTTCATCGACTCTGATTATTGGATATCTGGCACATCCAGTGGGGCATGTTCTGCGTTTGCCAGGTTCACACAGTGAAGAGTCGACTAATCTCGGGGTTTGGCGAGGAAGCAGGGGGGCCAGGGGGGCCAGGGGGGGGGTACTCACCCCGTAAGGCACGCAGCTCTTCTCGCAGTTGCTAGACGTGACCAGGACGATGGTCTTGGAGGCTCCGACGCGGAACGGATACTTCAAGGCCTCCATGCCGGCGTCTCGGAGCTAAAAACAACACGGACAAATATCAATGGAATTGTCCGACGTGAACAAAAAATGTCACCGCATTAGCTCGCAGGAGATTGGTTGGGCGTTGCAAATGCCTGTTAATAGTATGAGTCCACTGACAATATTCAGTTCAAGAAAGTAACAAACTTATTCTCCAATGTCTTGGACAGTTGTATGGGAACGTTTGCAAGAGGGACACATTGGAGTTATTTCAAGGGGAGTCCTTCTGAGTGTACATGGGTCTAGTCAGCAAAATATCAGTTTTTTGACCTTGAATATTGAGCGCTACAAGATATCAACATTTGAGTCCACTGGATGAACAGATATTCTCAATAGCTTCAAATCCAACTTATATCGCATCAACATATACAGCTAAACAATGTTTGAAAATTTTGACAATTTGCGATTTCAGATGTACCAGTATACATTTGTTAATCATGCAATATCAGTTGAATAGTTATATAACCTATACCATCCTGAAGGTATTAAGAAAATCTGTGTTTTTATTACATTAGAATTTTGTTATCTCATCGTTGGAAGGTCATCACTAGAGACGTGTGAATATAGCATCTATTATTTCTTTTCATAGCACAGTGAACCCTCGTTAATCCAAACTCGGTTAATCCGAAATTTGACATATTTCGAACTTGACCCTCCAGTGGTAGCGTGAGGTCCTATGGACCCCAACAGTTCAGTTATGTTCATATTATAACATAGATGCCATAATTTTTAATTTTTGTGAGTCTCCATACCTTAAAGTTGAACCCACAAGTAGTCAACAAGAGGAGTTTCGGAATTTATGTAAGTCATGTGACTATTGTAGTCGGAACTTTTTTGGGGTCTCTGGGACCCCACGTGACCACTCTCGTCACATAAACTGTCTCTTTTTCAGCTGGTAAGGAAATTATTTTGTTCAATTTTTACGTATTTTTATGATGCATATTTCATATGTACATATCTTTGAAACTTTTCATAGTTTATCTCATCTTGAAATATGGTAAATTGTCATGAAACAGTTGTTGGATTTTCAGATTAGGGTACCAATTTTGTGTATTTTTTGGTTTTGGATAAGTAATATGGATATTGCTGCGATGGTACATGCGCCCAAAGATGAAAAGACCGAGTACACATGTCATCTCTCTTCGTTTGGACCATGTCACTATATCGTGCAGCTGTTGAAGTACCGTTACGATCAGCAAAGTGGACCCGAACAATCAGGTTAACTCGCGAGTCGCGAAGTCACAGCTTGATAGAATGCGTGCGTAATTCAAATAATCTTGCAGAAATTCCCAAAGTTATTTGTATCTTTGCAGATATGACCCTAGGCCTACAAACATGGGCATGCTAAAGGCATGCCGAAAAGGTTACCAAATGAGCATGCCCTGGGCGTTGTCATATTTTGTGCCCTGACATGCCCCTGAAATGCCCTGTGGGAGGATTCACAAAGCTGATGAAATGAGAGCTCATGAATATGCCCAGGATCCGCCCTGGACATGCCCACTGCCGACCTCACCCGAATGAGCGTGTCTAGGGCGCGTGTGAGTCATGTCCAGGACACGCCTACAGGGCACGTGTAGGGCGTGTTCTGGGAGTCCCACCCTATGTTGAATCAAATGGGGTTGGGCACGCCTGGGCGCCCCAATATTCCCTTATGAGCATGTCTAGGGCGCGCATAGGGAATGTTTTGTGTTTGTAGGGGACATGTCAAACAGGCTGATATACTTGAATATCTATGGAATGTGACGTCATGGTCTGGAAACAACGGCACCATCGGTGATTTTGTGAACTGGAATAATAATTGGACATCGGTAGCGACATGTGAAAATAGGAATTGCTATGAAAGCGAGGCAATCTAAAAGTGCCTCTTCAGATGTTTTTCTGATATTTCTTCATCTTTCAATACATTTGGTTTGTTCTATCATGTTTTTGAAAAAGCAACAAAGCGCTACAAACGTCTGAATCCGCTACATTTCAATGTATTGGCAATATAGACGCTATATTTGGAATGGAAGCATTATAGATGCTATTTTTCTCAAAAATTTATCATTTCAGGTGTAAACAGGTCAAGTTAATTGGGGAATTTGGATGAAAGTACAGTTGCAGATGCAGGCGGCAGATGAGGCGTAGGTTTGACTCGGTTGTGGAGACTATTTTTCCAAACTCGTAATCAATTGAGATGTTTCTCTTGTATGCCTATTGTACGTTATCTGGTGATTTCAATGCACTGCACTCTTGTTACGCTACAGAACGTTGTTACGCTACAAAACACGATTTTTCAAAATAATAGATGCACCAAAGTGCTACTTTTCAAACTCTAAATGCTATGAGAAGGAAAAATAGAAGCTATATTCACATGTCTCTAAGATATCGGTTGACACGGGAAGTATACCCCGAGTGGAAGGGCAGTATCAGAGAAGAATGATCTGTATGAAGAAGGCTGTGGTTAAAACACAGCGGATTCAGATGTTTGTAGCGCATTGTTGCCTTTTCAAAAACATGATCGAACAACTTCAAATGTATAGAAACATGAGGAAATGTTAGGAAGAAATGCATTGGAGACATTGAAAATAGCAATTGCTATAGAAGCGACAAAATCTTTCAGTGCTTTCTTACATACTTCTTCATGTTTCAATACATTTAATGTTATTCGATCATATTTTTGAAAAATCAACAAAGCGCTAGAAACATCTGGAACGCTATGTTTCAATGTATTGACGACACAGACACTATCGTATATTCATGACGGAAGCATCAAAGATGCTATTTTTCCCAAAATCATTCCAATTGAGGTGTAATCGGGTGAAGTCAGTTGTGAAATGCAGGCGGCAGATGAGGCGTAGGCTTAACCTGCTTGTGGAGACTATTTTCCTGGAACTATCAATTGGCGTGTTTTTCTTGTATGCCTATTCTACGTTAGCTGGTGGCTCTACCAATACCATACTGCTGTCACGTGACAGAATGTTGTGGCTGCAAAACACGGTGTTTCAAAATAATAGATGCACCAAAGTGCTACTTTTCAAACTCAAAATGCTACGGAAAAAAATCTTTTATGCGTTTTTCAGGGGACTAAACAAATGTATCAACGTGAGAAACTTATTGATAAAACTATTCAACATGTGGAGCTTATGGGTTGGATCAGAAAATGAAACCTATAACAGAGGTTTTGTTCTCCTGAAGCTAAGTTTTCATGTCTCCAAATATTAAATATGCCTCAAGCACTTGTGGATTTTGTCACTTTCATAGCAATAGCTATTTGCCCATGTTTCTAGTGATGACCAGAAGACTGCTATCTCGTGTGACTCTAGCGGGACTCAACCGCGACTCTAGCATGACCCTCACATGACTGTCACTGTCACTCTCAAGTGGCTCTCGCGTGACTGTCGGGTGACTGTCGGGTGACTGTCGGGTGACTGTCGGGTGACTGGTGCGCGGGCTCACCTGACTGACGCCCAGCTCGACCTCCAGCCTGTGCTCGAACAGGTCCCACCTCTCCACGCTGGTCTTGGGCTCGGTCGTGGGCAGCGGCTTGGCCTCACCGAACTCCACCTTGGTCTTGCCGTCGAACGTCAGCTTGCCGTTGCTCGAGAAGTGAGTGGGCCATTTCACCTCCGGGTGTCCGAACCCGATCAGCGACACGTCCACATCCCTGGGGACAGGCCATCCGGGGTGTTAGGCAGGCATTCAATTATAGCAATTCATTCTTCATCATGCATACAGAACAATAACAGCACGAGGAGCCAATTTTATACAGGAAGAATTTTACAAGAATTGTATATATATAATAATTTATTGACTGCTTTCATAGCATGTACTTTTGATACAGAGTGTGAAATATCACTGCTCAAGAGATGAGTTGGGAGGAGTTGGTCGTGGCCTGTTGTTGAGGAGGAGTCCCAGTATGGACCTGAACGACAGAGGAAAGTGTTACTCACGTGATGCCCTTGCCCTTGAGCTCGTTGGTGAGCGAGGCCACCAGCGGGACGACAAGCTCCTTGTAGATCTCTGCGTTGGAGGTGGTCTGTTCAACGATGAACACGATGTCTGAGGCCTTGTTGGGGGCCTTGACGGACACCGTCTCTCCCAAGCTGAACGTCTTCGCTCCGGACTTGCACTCCGCTGTACAACACACAAACAAGCCTTCATTGGACAAGCAATCATTGGACAGGCGTTCATTGGACAGGCGTTCATTGGACAAGCGTTCATTGGACAAGCGTTCATTGGACAAGCGTTCATTGGACAAGCGTTCATTGGACAAGCGTTCATTGGACAGGCGTTCATTGGGGAGGCGTCC
Source organism: Brachyptera risi (assembly GCA_964007535.1). NCBI lineage: Eukaryota > Metazoa > Arthropoda > Insecta > Plecoptera > Taeniopterygidae > Brachyptera > Brachyptera risi. The sequence goes on along the minus strand of OZ023338.1, from coordinate 23,977,196 downwards.
ATTGGACAGGCGTTCATTTGACAGGCGTTCATTGGGGAGGCGTCCATTGGACAAGCGTTCATTGGACAGGCGTTCATTGGGGAGGCGTCCATTGGACAAGCGTTCATTGGACAGGCGTTCATTGGACGAGCGTTCATTGGACAAGCGTTCATTGGACAGGCGTCCATTGGACAAGCGTTCATTGGACAGGCGTCCATTGGACAAGCGTTCATTGGACAGGCGTCCATTGGACAGGCGTTCATTGGACAAGCGTTCATTGGACAAGCGTTCATTGGACAGGCGTTCATTGGACGAGCGTTCATTGGACAAGCGTTCATTGGACAGGCGTTCATTGGACAAGCGTTCATTGGACAGGCGTTCATTGGGGAGGCGTCCATTGGACAAGCGTTCATTGGACAGGCGTTCATTGGACAAGCGTTCATTGGACAAGCGTTCATTGGACAAGCGTTCATTGGACAAGCGTTCATTGGACAAGCGTTCATTGGACAAGCGTTCATTGGACAAGCGTTCATTGGACAAGCGTCCACTGGGCAAAGGCCAACAAACATCACATTTCATGGCTACACGTCATTTCGAAGAGAAAAAGATATAAAAATGAGTGAGATAGATTTTGTGGGTGAATCAGAGCTAGACAACATTTGATGGCACTCGGCATGCACGTATGTCATCATTGGCACGACAGTTCATAGTTTGTAGTTCCGAGAAGCAATCAAACTGAAACCATCATGTATTTCCTTCAGATACATAGGCCCAATCTCAGGAACTCAAGTAGCCTCATTCAACAATGGAATGTTTTTAAAAATAAAACAAAAATTAAAATATTGACACAACTGAAATTTCTTCGGGAGCATCTGATTTTGCCATATAATATGCAGAACAAAAGTCAAAATACGTAATGACAAAACTGAAATTTCCATTCTTATTCAGGAGAACTAGATATTTTGAAGGAGAAGTATAATTGAAAATTAGAATAAAAAATCACATCGTATTTTTCTTTTTCAATACAAGAAAAATATTCTACAAAAGATCCATATCGTCATCACCAAATGTTCACCTTCTGACAAACTGTTATTACAGCACTAACGAGTTTATCAACACCTAAATTAAATTGTCTTGTACTTGGAATTATATTTGTCTTTTATACTGTAATCTGTATATGTACTTCTTTCTTGAGACGATTTGTCTAATCTTGACTGTGATCTTTTAATTATTGACTGATCTCACTATTACATTAATTTGACTGACGTTGTAATCAAGTGTATTCTTGCTAACTACAATAAAATGAAGTCAATCAATCAATCAAACCTTCATCCTAGCCTCAATAGAGTAACAGTGATAAAGCAAACGAAATGAGTCGTGTTGGTTTTGTACTGACCGCAGACGGCTGGCACGTCGATGTAGACGTGTTGAACGCGGGCCGCGGTGACGTACGCGGCGGCCACGCGGCAGGCGTACTCCTGCTTCTTGTCAGCCGTCTCCAACAGGTAGTGGTCACACGCCTCGCGGTACGGAGTCGGCTCCACCACGGAGAAGGCCGACCTGCGGACAACAGAACAGACCTCACATTATCTTCATGTCAGTGAAAACCTCATTTCTTCTCGCCTCACTCCCATATCATCAATGTTGTACTCTCCTGAATGGAAGATTCAGCTTTCCTGATTCCTCGGACAACGATGGATAGAGGTTTATCTGTGAGTTGTGAGCGCCCAGTTGAGGAGTTGATCGGTCATCCATATAGCGACGGAATGTGTGTGAGAGATAGTGAAGTGGAGGTCACGGCACACGCAGCGTAGATAAGATGCGGTCAGGAGGTTTGGAAGAGAGCGTGTGAGAAAGGTGATTGTTGAAGACTGTGTTACTTTCATAGATACAGTAGAACCTCGTTCACAGTTTTCCCATTTATATGTTCAACATATCCATGTTTTATTTCTTGATCTCACCCTTATGCTTCCCATGTTGAGTAGTTCACAATGAAACAGTTTTCAGTCTGGTGCGCTGAGAAACGTACTGAAGTGGTCCCTCCAGTGTTAAACATGTGCAAGTGTCGGCCTATACACAATATTACCTGGTATCGTATTGACATTAATTTTCAGGGTTATGCGAATCCATGTTTTACATTTCGAACCAAATCCGAATTGAATCTTCATCAAAATTACCGGAAACGAACCCGAGACCAAATCTATCAACATGCATTGTGGAGCGTAATAATGGGACAAACGACACTGCTGATCAGGTTACACTTGATCCAGAGGGTGGAAATCTTATCTCAGCATTCTCATGATTACCCCTGCATGAAACATTCTATGCAGCGCAAGTCTAACCATTGTAACGTCAACAATGTTACCTGTTACCTCAACTGTTACCTGTCCACACTGTTGGCTCAACAGCAGTCAGTTATCGGATGAGTGATTGGACAGGGAGGAGGCAGTAGCAACCCTTCCATCGCCAGCAGTGTGAAGAACACCTGACCTCGGTTAGAACATGATGCTTAGCACTCAGGTCACCTCTGTTAGCTCAACAGCAGTCAGTTATCAGATGAGTGATTGGACAGGGAGTAGGCAGTAGCAACCCTTCCATCGCCAGCAGTGTGAAGAACACCTGACCTCGGTTAGAACATGATGCTTTGCGCCTGGGTCACCTCTGTTAGCTCAACAGCTGTCAGTTATCAGATGAGCGATAGCAAAGACTCCCATCCTCCCCCAATAAAGGTTCGTCTTTGTGACTTTTTCTGTTAATTTGTGAGGGTTTGACTGAGCAACATGAAACTCTTTCTCTGAAGGCTGACTCATACAACTGTGAACTGTATAGTTTTCGGGTTGAATCGTTTGAACCAGTTTCTGAAACCCCCATTGTATGAGGCTGGGAAAGAAAATTCGGAAAAGAATATCTTTCTAAAATAGAATAAACAATTTCGGAACGTGAACTGATGAATGATACACATGATCAAAAGTTTGCATGGAATCCGGACCAGCCGTTTCGAAGAAAATAATTCAATAAACGGTCTTCATTCTGAATCATGGCATTATGTTTAGAATTATGTTGCCAAGATGCACCACTTTCTAGATTCGATATTAGCCAAACAATGGAGTATTTTTTATATGCGTCAAGATGTGTGGAATACCAGAGTCGATAAAGTAGCAAAGGTCGACTCATATCATTCTGCTCCATCGCACGCCGCGTTTGGATCGTGGGGTATTACCTGAGTGGAGAGTTTGCGGCGAAGAGAGTCGTGCACTGCGCCTCGTGGTGTCCGTGGTGGTCGTGTCCCACGGCAACGCCTGGCGCGCACTGCTTGCCCACGCCGTACGCGTTGCCAAACTCACCCGCGTCGACAGAGACCTGAAACACGTGACACGTCAAAGTTCAATGACGTCACACATTCCTCTCTGGAGTATTCATGAATGTTTCAATTGTGGCAACATTTGGAATCTCAAAGGATAAAATCGTGAACAGCAATTCCGTAGTTTGGTCTGCGGTGGAGATGAATCACTGCACAGTTTGTGACATTTCATTGATTACTTTTATTTGTGACTGGATTACAGACAGATAGAGAGATAGAGAGAGAGGGAGAGAGAGAGGGTGGTACCTTGCCGCTGGGCAGCCTGAAGTCGTCAAAGGGCTCGTTGTTGAGGTCTCCGAGAAGGCCGCGCAGCTGCCCGTGGTAGAAGAGAGAGAGAGAGAGAGAGAGAGAGAGGGGGTGGTACCTTGCCGCTGGGCCAAGGGCTCGTTGTTGAGGTCCCCGAGAAGGCCGCGCAGCTGCCCGTGGTGGAAGAGAGAGAGAGAGAGAGAGAGAGAGAGAGGGTGGTACCCTGCCGCTGGGCAGACTGAAGTCGTCAAAGGGCTCGTTGTTGAGGTCCCCGAGAAGGCCGCGCAGCAGCCCGTGGTAGAAGAGAGAGAGAGAGAGAGAGAGAGAGAGAGAGAGAGAGAGAGGGTGGTACCCTGCCGCTGGGCAGCCTGAAGTCGTCAAAGGGCTCGTTGTTGAGGTCCCCGAGAAGACCGCGCAGCTGCCCGTGGTAGAAGAGAGAGAGAGAGAGAGAGAGAGAGAGAGGGTGGTACCCTGCCGCTGGGCAGCCTGAAGTCGTCAAAGGGCTCGTTGTTGAGGTCCCCGAGAAGGCCGCGCAGCTGCCCGTGGTGGAAGAGAGAGAGAGAGAGAGAGAGAGAGAGAGAGGGTGGTACCCTGCCGCTGGGCAGCCTGAAGTCGTCAAAGGGCTCGTTGTTGAGGTCCCCGAGAAGGCCGCGCAGCTGCCCGTGGTAGAAGAGAGAGAGAGAGAGAGGGAGAGAGAGAGTGAGGGTGGTACCTTGCCGCTGGGCAGCCTGAAGTCGTCAAAAGGCTCGTTGTTGAGGTCCCCGAGAAGGCCGCGCAGCTGCCCGTGGTAGAAGAGAGAGAGAGAGAGAGAGAGAGGGAGGTACCTTGCCGCTGGGCAGCCTGAAGTCGTCAAAGGGCTCGTTGTTGAGGTCCCCGAGAAGGCCGCGCAGCTGCCCGTGGTAGAAGAGAGAGAGAGAGAGAGAGAGGGTGGTACCTTGCCGCTGGGCAGCCTGAAGTCGTCAAAGGGCTCGTTGTTGAGGTCCCCGAGAAGGCCGCGCAGCTGCCCGTGGTGGAAGAGAGAGAGAGAGAGAGAGAGATAGAGAGAGAGAGGGTGGTACCCTGCCGCTGGGCAGCCTGAAGTCGTCAAAGGGCTCGTTGTTGAGGTCCCCGAGAAGGCCGCGCAGCTGCCCGTGGTAGAAGAGAGAGAGAGAGAGAGAGAGGGTTGTACCTTGCCGCTGGGCAGCCTGAAGTCGTCAAAGGGCTCGTTGTTGAGGTCCCCGAGAAGGCCGCGCAGCTGCCCGTGGTAGAAGAGAGAGAGAGAGAGAGGGAGAGAGAGTGAGGGTGGTACCTTGCCGCTGGGCAGCCTGAAGTCGTCAAAGGGCTCGTTGTTGAGGTCCCCGAGAAGGCCGCGCAGCTGCCCGTGGTAGAAGAGAGAGAGAGAGAGAGAGAGAGAGGGAGGTACCTTGCCGCTGGGCAGCCTGAAGTCGTCAAAGGGCTCGTTGTTGAGGTCCCCGAGAAGGCCGCGCAGCTGCCCGTGGTAGAAGAGAGAGAGAGAGAGAGAGAGAGAGGGTGGTACCTTGCCGCTGGGCAGCCTGAAGTCGTCAAAGGGCTCGTTGTTGAGGTCCCCGAGAAGGCCGCGCAGCTGCCCGTGGTAGAAGAGAGAGAGAGAGAGGGGGTGGTACCTTGCCGCTGGGCAGCCTGAAGTCGTCAAAGGGCTCGTTGTTGAGGTCCCCGAGAAGGCCGCGCAGCTGCCCGTGGTAGAAGAGAGAGAGAGAGAGAGAGAGAGAGGGTGGTACCTTGCCGCTGGGCAGCCTGAAGTCGTCAAAGGGCTCGTTGTTGAGGTCCCCGAGAAGGCCGCACAGCTGCCCGTGGTGGAAGAGAGATAGAGAGATAGAGAGAGAGAGAGAGAGGGGGTGGTACCTTGCCGCTGGGCAGCCTGAAGTCGTCAAAGGGCTCGTTGTTGAGGTCCCCGAGAAGGCCGCGCAGCTGCCCGTGGTAGAAGAGAGAGAGAGAGAGAGAGAGAGAGGGTGGTACCTTGCCGCTGGGCAGCCTGAAGTTGTCAAAGGGCTCGTTGTTGAGGTCCCCGAGAAGGCCGCGCAGCTGCCCGTGGTGGAAGAGAGATAGAGAGATAGAGAGAGAGAGAGAGAGAGGGTGGTACCTTGCCGCTGGGCAGCCTGAAGTCGTCAAAGGGTTCGTTGTTGAGGTCCCCGAGAAGGCCGCGCAGCTGCCCGTGGTAGAAGAGAGAGAGAGAGAGGGAGAGAGAGAGGGTGGTACCTTGCCGCTGGGCAGCCTGAAGTCGTCAAAGGGCTCGTTGTTGAGGTCCCCGAGAAGGCCGCGCAGCTGCCCGTGGTAGAAGAGAGAGAGAGAGAGAGAGAGAGAGGGTGGTACCTTGCCACTGGGCAGCCTGAAGTCGTCAAAGGGCTCGTTGTTGAGGTCCCCGAGAAGGCCGCGCAGCTGCCCGTGGTGGAAGAGAGATAGAGAGATAGAGAGAGAGAGAGAGAGGGGGTGGTACCTTGCCGCTGGGCAGCCTGAAGTCGTCAAAGGGCTCGTTGTTGAGGTCCCCGAGAAGGCCGCGCAGCTGCCCGTGGTAGAAGAGAGAGAGAGATGGAGAGAGAGAGAGGGTGGTACCTTGCCGCTGGGCAGCCTGAAGTCGTCAAAGGGCTCGTTGTTGAGGTCCCCGAGAAGGCCGCGCAGCTGCCCGTGGTAGAAGAGAGAGAGAGAGAGAGAGAGGGTGGTACCTTGCCGCTGGGCAGCCTGAAGTCGTCAAAGGGCTCGTTGTTGAGGTCCCCGAGAAGGCCGCGCAGCTGCCCGTGGTAGAAGAGAGAGAGAGAGAGAGAGAGAGAGGGTGGTACCTTGCCGCTGGGCAGCCTGAAGTCGTCAAAGGGCTCGTTGTTGAGGTCCCCGAGAAGGCCGCGCAGCTGCCCGTGGTAGAAGATAGAGAGAGAGAGAGAGAGAGAGGGTGGTACCTTGCCGCTGGGCAGCCTGAAGTCGTCAAAGGGCTCGTTGTTGAGGTCCCCGAGAAGGCCGCGCAGCTGCCCGTGGTAGAAGAGAGAGAGAGAGAGAGAGAGAAGGGTGGTACCTTGCCGCTGGGCAGCCTGAAGTCGTCAAAGGGCTCGTTGTTGAGGTCCCCGAGAAGGCCGCGCAGCTGCCCGTGGTAGAAGAGAGAGAGAGAGAGAGAGAGAGAGAGGGTGGTACCTTGCCGCTGGGCAGCCTGAAGTCGTCAAAGGGCTCGTTGTTGAGGTCCCCGAGAAGGCCGCGCAGCTGCCCGTGGTAGAAGAGAGAGAGAGAGAGAGAGAGAGAGAGTGTGGTACCTTGCCGCTGGGCAGCCTGAAGTCGTCAAATGGCTCGTTGTTGAGGTCCCCGAGAAGGCCGCGCAGCTGCCCGTGGTAGAAGAGAGAGAGAGATGGAGGGAGAGAGAGAGAGAGAGAGAGAGAGAGAGAGAGAGAGAGGGTGGTACCTTGCCGCTGGGCAGCCTGAAGTCGTCAAAGGGCTCGTTGTTGAGGTCCCCGAGAAGGCCGCGCAGCTGCCCGTGGTAGAAGAGAGAGAGAGAGGGGGGGTGGTACCTTGCCGCTGGGCAGCCTGAAGTCGTCAAAGGGCTCGTTGTTGAGGTCCCCGAGAAGGCCGCGCAGCTGCCCGTGGTAGAAGAGAGAGAGAGAGAGAGAGAGAGAGAGAGGGTGGTACCTTGCCGCTGGGCAGCCTGAAGTCGTCAAAGGGCTCGTTGTTGAGGTCCCCGAGAAAGCCGCGCAGCTGCTCGTGGTAGAAGAGAGAGAGAGAGAGAGAGAGAGAGGGTGGTACCTTGCCGCTGGGCAGCCTGAAGTCGTCAAAGGGCTCGTTGTTGAGGTCCCCGAGAAGGCCGCGCAGCTGCCCGTGGTAGAAGAGAGAGAGAGGGAGAGAGAGAGAGAGGGTGGTACCTTGCCGCTGGGCAGCCTGAAGTCGTCAAAGGGCTCGTTGTTGAGGTCCCCGAGAAGGCCGCGCAGCTGCCCGTGGTAGAAGAGAGAGATAGAGAGAGAGAGAGAGAGAGAGAGGGTGGTACCTTGCCGCTGGGCAGCCTGAAGTCGTCAAAGGGCTCGTTGTTGAGGTCCCCGAGAAGGCCGCGCAGCTGCCCGTGGTAGAAGAGAGAGATAGAGAGAGAGAGAGAGGGTGGTACCTTGCCGCTGGGCAGCCTGAAGTCGTCAAAGGGCTCGTTGTTGAGGTCCCCGAGAAGGCCGCGCAGCTGCCCGTGGTAGAAGAGAGAGATAGAGAGAGAGAGAGAGGGTGGTACCTTGCCGCTGGGCAGCCTGAAGTCGTCAAAGGGCTCGTTGTTGAGGTCCCCGAGAAGGCCGCGCAGCTGCCCGTGGTAGAAGAGAGAGATAGAGAGAGAGAGAGAGGGTGGTACCTTGCCGCTGGGCAGCCTAAAGTCGTCAAAGGGCTCGTTGTTGAGGTCCCCGAGAAGGCCGCGCAGCTGCCCGTGGTAGAAGAGAGAGAGAGAGAGAGAGAGAGAGAGGGTGGTACCTTGCCGCTGGGCAGCCTGAAGTCGTCAAAGGGCTCGTTGTTGAGGTCCCCGAGAAGGCCGCGCAGCTGCCCGTGGTAGAAGAGAGAGAGAGAGAGAGAGAGAGAGGGAGGTACCTTGCCGCTGGGCAGCCTGAGGTCGTCAAAGGGCTCGTTGTTGAGGTCCCCGAGAAGGCCGCGCAGCTGCCCGTGGTAGAAGAGAGAGAGAGATAGAGAGAGAGAGAGAGGGTGGTACCTTGCCGCTGGGCAGCCTGAAGTCGTCAAAGGGCTCGTTGTTGAGGTCCCCGAGAAGGCCGCGCAGCTGCCCGTGGTAGAAGCCGGAGACGTGGAAGGTGGCGAAGTGATGGTCCATGTCCAGCTTGATCCAGGCGCCGGCCACGGTCTTCAGGTTGATCGTGTGGTAGTCGATCCAAGCGGCGGTTTCCTTGGTGCGCACCGGGAAGTCGTGCGGCTTGTTGTTCAGCAGCAACTGAACACAACATACGTCAGTCCATTACAAATCACAGCATAATGACTTGCAGTTGGAACAGCTCGGCATGATCATTAGACTGAACATTTGCGGTGACTTCACAAATTGAAACATTTATTCAATCTGAATTTCATTAGTATTTGAGGTTGTTTATTATTTTCCAGACTGTTTGCAACCACCTCTATTTCATCAGAACACACTTCCAAGGAATCATGAGTCTATCGTTAGAGTTCGATTTCTTCAAGTACTAAGCTCCATTCTAGCTTCTTATATTATCACGATACAGTGAGACCTCTATGCATTGTTCCTGGAACCATACTTCTTCCTGCTCGTATCGTTCATTTTGTCTCACCCCACTCCCATATAGGCCTGATCAATGTTCAATTTTCATGGAAGGGTGGTTTTCCTGGTCCATTAAAAAATGTTGGTGATTTCACTGAATGGGTTCATACCAAAGAGGTTAGATATTTATCAGTATCTAACCTCCTTGGTTCATACTAGGGATGGGCATCGATTAAAAAATCTGAATCGATCATCGATTTTGTTTATATGGTCAAATCGATTAAGAATCGATTAAAACCATCAAGTTTCGACAAAGTTGGTTTTTCGTATTTCTATAGTTTGCCGCTTATTTCACGATTTTAAATTTGAATTCTCATCATTGGTTGTTGATAGTTCTCGTTATGCATCGCGTGATATGTTGTTTGAGGTGAGATGTATCAGAACAGTATGTTATATCTCGTTCGGCGGCGGCAGAACACAACATCTTTATTCAAGATTTGAGGTGAAGTTGAATCTTGATTCTCAGCAAAAAAAAACTCAAAATTCATTCACACATCACTTTTCAAATTTCGAAGCGTGAACAGCATTTTCTTCCTACTCCTAGATGTAGACAGCATCTTTAGCAACTAGTTGAATCGCTTTGGTGATGGCCTAATGCAAACTTCTGTTTTCCAGGCCAGTATCACTACCTCGTTAACCAGCAAGCCCACCAACCTGCGCGCGCGCCTGAGGCGGTATTTTCAAAATATGGTAGGCCTACAGATCGGAGATATCGATCATTTAATAGCAATATCGATTAAGAGGCCACGCGCAGGCGCTCGTATTTCACGCCGCAAACTCTCACGGCCGTAATTTTTGTGATATCAATATGAGTGTTTTTGCATTCTGTTAATAATTGAAAAACGAAGGTTACCGTAAATACAGAATTTTGAACCAAAAATTTGTGATTTTTCAAATTCTTCAGATGGAAAATGGAAAAATTTATAATTTACGAAAACCTAGATACATATTTTTTAATACCGCAAAAAAACATAGAATATTAAACATACCAGAAGTATGAGTGAGGGAATTAACGGCGTTTACGTGAATATGAGTCCGGCGGGCTAGTCTATGCCTAACACACGATGCATGTTAAACTCGAGTCTGAAGCGAGCGAACAACGAGCCCGTGTAGAGCGCCTGCGCCCTCTTAATGCAATCGATTGAATCAATTTAGTGCCCACCCCTAGTTTATACATGTTGTATGTTTTCCCTTGATTGAATACATGAATGAATACAGAACACAAGTATATGAAATGTCTCGCTTGACTCACCGCGCGCGACGCCAACACCTCGACTGTGTCGGTTCCGTCGCTGAGCTGCACCGACTTGAACTTGCCGTTGTCAAGGTTGAGCACGAGGGTGAAGTTGCCGTTGACTACGTCTTGAGCGAGAACGTACGAGCACGTGCCCTTGAACGTGTAGTGACGACGGTCGAACGTGAAGAAGTGGGATGAGTCAATCAGGATTCCGTAAGCTGGAGACAAACTTTCATCATTTCACACTTTTGGAATTACTAATAGATAGATGTATAGATACTGTATGCACACGCCCATGAGCCACACCGGCTTGTATGATGTACCCCTACTTTCCAGGTTCTACTTTTGGAAATCTTTTGGTTTACTCATACAAGATGCAGTATCATATTCTTCACTAACATCACCACTGAGGGCCGGCAGTCCTGAATAGCAATCAGTGACCTTGCCTAGAAAACAGCAGCCATGTGGCTTACACAGAGAGAGAGAGAGAGAGAGAGAGAGAGAGAGAGAGAGAGAGAGAGACGGAGAGAGGAGAGGCTGTACCTTCTGTATAAGACGCAGTTACATATTCCACACTGACACTGACGGCCGCCAGTCCTGAATAGCAATCAGTGACCTTGACTAGAAAACAGCAGCCATGTGGCTTACACACAGAGAGAGAGAGAGAGAGAGACGGAGAGGAAAGGCTGTACCTTCTGTATAAGACGCAGTATCATATTCCACACTGACACTGACGGCCGGCAGTCTTGAATAGCAATCAGTGACCTTGGTTAAATAAGAGCAGCCATGTGGCTTACACAGAGAGAGAGAGAGAGAGACGGAGAGAGGAAAGGCTGTACCTTCTGTATAAGACGCAGTATCATATTCCACACTGACACTGACGGCCGGCAGTCTTGAATAGCAATCAGTGACCTTGCCAAGAAAACAGCAGCCATGTGGCTTACACAGGGAGAGAGAGAGAGAGAGACGGAGAGAGGAAAGGCTGTACCTTCTGTATAAGACGCAGTATCATATTCCACACTGACACTGACGGCCGGCAGTCTTGAATAGCAATCAGTGACCTTGCCAAGAAAACAGCAGCCATGTGGCTTACACACAGAGAGAGAGAGAGAGAGACGGAGAGAGGAAAGGCTGTACCTTCTGTATAAGACGCAGTATCATATTCCACACTGACACTGACGGCCGGCAGTCTTGAATAGCAATCAGTGACCTTGCCAAGAAAACAGCAGCCATGTGGCTTACACAGGGAGAGAGAGAGAGAGAGAGACGGAGAGGAAAGGCTGTACCTTCTGTATAAGACGCAGTATCATATTCCACACTGACACTGACGGCCGGCAGTCTTGAATAGCAATCAGTGACCTTGCCAAGAAAACAGCAGCCATGTGGCTTACACACAGAGAGAGAGAGAGAGAGACGGAGAGAGGAAAGGCTGTACCTTCTGTATAAGACGCAGTATCATATTCCACACTGACACTGACGGCCGGCAGTCTTGAATAGCAATCAGTGACCTTGCCAAGAAAACAGCAGCCATGTGGCTTACACAGGGAGAGAGAGAGAGAGAGAGACGGAGAGGAAAGGCTGTACCTTCTGTATAAGACGCAGTATCATATTCCACACTGACACTGACGGCCGGCAGTCTTGAATAGCAATCAGTGACCTTGCCAAGAAAACAGCAGCCATGTGGCTTACACAGGGAGAGAGAGAGAGAGAGAGACGGAGAGGAAAGGCTGTACCTTCTGTATAAGACGCAGTATCATATTCCACACTGACACTGACGGCCGGCAGTCTTGAATAGCAATCAGTGACCTTGCCAAGAAAACAGCAGCCATGTGGCTTACACAGGGAGAGAGAGAGAGAGAGAGACGGAGAGGAAAGGCTGTACCTTCTGTATAAGACGCAGTATCATATTCCACACTGACACTGACGGCCGGCAGTCTTGAATAGCAATCATTGACCTTGCCAAGAAAACAGCAGCCATGTGGCTTACACACAGAGAGAGAGAGAGAGAGACGGAGAGAGGAAAGGCTGTACCTTCTGTATAAGACGCAGTATCATATTCCACACTGACACTGACGGCCGGCAGTCCTGAATAGCAATCAGTGACCTTGCCCAGAAAACAGCAGCCATGTGGCTTACAGAGACAGAGAGAGAGAGAGAGAGAGAGACGGAGAGAGGAAAGGCTGTACCTACTGTATAAGACGCAGTACCATATTCCACACTGACACTGACGGCCGGCAGTCTTGAATAGCAATCAGTGACCTTGCCTAGAAAACAGCAGCCATGTGGCTTACACAGAGAGAGAGAGAGAGAGAGACGGAGAGAGGAAAGGCTGTACCTTCTGTATAAGACGCAGTATCATATTCCACACTGACACTGACGGCCGGCAGTCCTGAATAGCAGTCAGTGACCTTGCCTAGAAAACAGCAGCCATGTGGCTTACACAGAGAGAGAGAGAGAGAGAGACGGAGAGAGGAAAGGCTGTACCTCCTGTATGAGACGCAGTATCATATTCCACACTGACACTGACGGCCGGCAGTCCTGAATAGCAATCAGTGACCTTGCCTAGAAAACAGCAGCCATGTGGCTTACACACAGAGAGAGAGAGAGAGAGAGAGAGAGACGGAGAGAGGAAAGGCTGTACCTACTGTATAAGACGCAGTATCATATTCCACACTGACACTGACGGCCAGCAGTCCTGAATAGCAATCAGTGACCTTGCTTATAACAGCAGCCATGTGGCTTACACAGAGAGAGAGAGAGAGAGTCGGAGAGAGGAAAGGCTGTACCTCCTGTATGAGACGCAGTATCATATTCCACACTGACACTGACGGCCGGCAGTCTTGAATAGCAATCAGTGACCTTGCCTAGAAAACAGCAGCCATGTGGCTTACAGAGAGAGAGAGAGAGAGAGAGAGAGAGAGACGGAGAGAGGAAAGGCTGTACCTTCTGTATGAGACGCAGTATCATATTCCACACTGACACTGACGGCCGGCAGTCCTGAATAGCAATCAGTGACCTTGCATAGAAAACAGCAGCCATGTGGCTTACAGAGAGAGAGAGAGAGAGAGAGACGGAAAGAGGGAAGGCTGTACCTTCTGTATAAGACGCAGTATCATATTCCACACTGACACTGACGGCCGGCAGTCCTGAATAGCAATCAGTGACCTTGCCTAGAAAACAGCAGCCATGTGGCTTACACAGAGAGAGAGAGAGAGAGTCGGAGGGAGGGAAGGCTGCACCTTCTGTATAAGACGCAGTATCATATTCTACACTGTCACTGACGGCAGGCAGTCTTGAATAGCAATCAGTGACCTTGCCTAGAAAACAGCAGCCATGTGGCTTACACAAAGAGAGAGAGAAAGAGTCGGAGGGAGGAAAGGCTGTACCTTCTGTATAAGACGCAGTACCATATTCCACACTGACACTGACGGCCGGCAGTCCTGAATAGCAATCAGTGACCTTGCCTAGAAAACAGCAGCCATGTGGCTTACACAAAGGGAGAGAGAGAGAGTCGGAGGGAGGAAAGGCTGTACCTTCTGTATAAGACGCAGTATCATATTCCACACTGACACTGACGGCCGGCAGTCTTGAATGGCAATCAGTGACCTAGCCTAGAAAACAGCAGCCATGTGGCTTACACAAAGAGAGAGAGAGAGAGTCGGAGGGAGGAAAGGCTGTACCTTCTGTATAAGACGCAGTATCATATTCTACACTGACACTGACGGCCGGCAGTCCTGAATAGCAATCAGTGACCTTGCCTAGAAAACAGCAGCCATGTGGCTTACACACAGAGAGAGAGAGAGAGAGAGAGACGGAGAGAGGAAAGGCTGTACCTTCTGTATAAGACGCAGTATCATATTCCACACTGACACTGACGGCCGGCAGTCCTGAATAGCAATCATTGACCTTGCCTAGAAAACAGCAGCCATGTGGCTTACACAAAGAGAGAGAGAGAGAGAGAGACGGAGAGAGGAAAGGCTGTACCTACTGTATAAGACGCAGTATCATATTCCACACTGACACTGACGGCCGGCAGTCTTGAATGGCAATCAGTGACCTTGCCTAGAAAACAGCAGCCATGTGGCTTACACACAGAGAGAGAGAGAGAGAGAGAGACGGAGAGAGGGAAGGCTGTACCTACTGTATAAGACGCAGTATCATATTCCACACTGACACTGACGGCCGGCAGTCCTGAATAGCAATCAGTGACCTTGCCTAGAAAACAGCAGCCATGTGGCTTACACAGAGGGAGAGAGAGAGAGAGAGACGGAGAGAGGAAAGGCTGTACCTTCTGTATAAGATGCAGTATCATATTCCACACTGACACTGACGACCGGCAGTCTTGAATAGCAATCAGTGACCTTGCCTAGAAAACAGCAGCCATGTGGCTCACACAGAGAGAGAGAGAGAGAGACGGAGAGAGGAAAGGCTGTACCTACTGTATAAGACGCAGTATCATATCCCACACTGACACTGACGGCCGGCAGTCTTGAATAGCAATCAGTGACCTTGCCTAGAAAACAGCAGCCATGTGGCTTACACAGAGAGAGAGAGAGAGAGACGGAGAGAGGAAAGGCTGTACCTACTGTATAAGACGCAGTATCATATCCCACACTGACACTGACGGCCGGCAGTCCTGAATAGCAATCAGTGACCTTGCCTAGAAAACAGCAGCCATGTGGCTTACACAGAGAGAAGGAGAGAGAGAGAGAGACGGAGAGAGGAAAGGCTGTACCTTCTGTATAAGATGCAGTATCATATTCCACACTGACACTGACGGCCGGCAGTCTTGAATAGCAATCAGTGACCTTGCCTAGAAAACAGCAGCCATGTTGCTCACACAGAGAGAGAGAGAGAGAGACGGAGAGAGGAAAGGCTGTACCTACTGTATAAGACGCAGTATCATATCCCACACTGACACTGACGGCCGGCAGTCTTGAATAGCAATCAGTGACCTTGCCAAGAAAACAGCAGCCATGTGGCTTACACACAGAGAGAGAGAGAGAGAGAGAGAGAGACGGAGAGAGGAAAGGCTGTACCTACTGTATAAGACGCAGTATCATATTCCACACTGACACTGACGGCCGGCAGTCCTGAATAGCAATCAGTGACCTTGCCTAGAAAACAGCAGCCATGTGGCTTACAGAGACAGAGAGAGAGAGAGAGAGACGGAGAGAGGAAAGGCTGTACCTACTGTATAAGACGCAGTATCATATCCCACACTGACACTGACGGCCGGCAGTCTTGAATAGCAATCAGTGACCTTGCCTAGAAAACAGCAGCCATGTGGCTCACACAGAGAGAGAGAGAGAGAGACTGAGAGAGGAAAGGCTGTACCTACTGTATAAGACGCAGTATCATATCCCACACTGACACTGACGGCCGGCAGTCTTGAATAGCAATCAGTGACCTTGCCTAGAAAACAGCAGCCATGTGGCTTACACAGAGAGAGAGAGAGAGAGACGGAGAGAGGAAAGGCTGTACCTACTGTATAAGATGCAGTATCATATCCCACACTGACACTGACGGCCGGCAGTCCTGAATAGCAATCAGTGACCTTGCCTAGAAAACAGCAGCCATGTGGCTTACACAGAGAGAGAGAGAGAGAGACTGAGAGAGGAAAGGCTGTACCTACTGTATAAGACGCAGTATCATATCCCACACTGACACTGACGGCCGGCAGTCTTGAATAGCAATCAGTGACCTTGCCTAGAAAACAGCAGCCATGTGGCTTACACAGAGAGAGAGAGAGAGAGACGGAGAGAGGAAAGGCTGTACCTACTGTATAAGATGCAGTATCATATCCCACACTGACACTGACGGCCGGCAGTCTTGAATAGCAATCAGTGACCTTGCCTAGAAAACAGCAGCCATGTGGCTCACACAGAGAGAGAGAGAGAGAGACTGAGAGAGGAAAGGCTGTACCTACTGTATAAGACGCAGTATCATATCCCACACTGACACTGACGGCCGGCAGTCTTGAATAGCAATCAGTGACCTTGCCTAGAAAACAGCAGCCATGTGGCTTACACAGAGAGAGAGAGAGAGAGACGGAGAGAGGAAAGGCTGTACCTACTGTATAAGACGCAGTATCATATTCCACACTGACACTGACGGCCGGCAGTCCTGAATAGCAATCAGTGACCTTGCTTATAACAGCAGCCATGTGGCTTACACAGAGAGAGAGAGAGAGAGTCGGAGAGAGGAAAGGCTGTACCTTCTGTATAAGACGCAGTATCATATCCCACACTGACACTGACGGCCGGCAGTCTTGAATAGCAATCAGTGACCTTGCCTAGAAAACAGCAGCCATGTGGCTTACACAGAGAGAGAGAGAGAGAGACGGAGAGAGGAAAGGCTGTACCTACTGTATAAGACGCAGTATCATATCCCACACTGACACTGACGGCCGGCAGTCTTGAATAGCAATCAGTGACCTTGCCTAGAGAACAGCAGCCATGTGGCTTACACAGAGAGAGAGAGAGAGAGACGGAGAGAGGAAAGGCTGTACCTACTGTATAAGATGCAGTATCATATCCCACACTGACACTGACGGCCGGCAGTCCTGAATAGCAATCAGTGACCTTGCCTAGAAAACAGCAGCCATGTGGCTTACAGAGACAGAGAGAGAGAGAGAGAGAGAGAGAGACGGAGAGAGGAAAGGCTGAACCTTCTGTATAAGACGCAGTATCATATCCCACACTGACACTGACGGCCGGCAGTCCTGAATAGCAATCAGTGACCTTGCCTAGAAAACAGCAGCCATGTGGCTTACACACAGAGAGAGAGAGAGAGAGAGAGAGAGACGGAGAGAGGAAAGGCTGTACCTACTGTATAAGATGCAGTATCATATCCCACACTGACACTGACGGCCGGCAGTCCTGAATAGCAATCAGTGACCTTGCCTAGAAAACAGCAGCCATGTGGCTTACACACAGAGAGAGAGAGAGAGAGAGAGAGAGACGGAGAGAGGAAAGGCTGTACCTACTGTATAAGATGCAGTATCATATCCCACACTGACACTGACGGCCGGCAGTCCTGAATAGCAATCAGTGACCTTGCCTAGAAAACAGCAGCCATGTGGCTTACACACAGAGAGAGAGAGAGAGAGAGAGAGAGACGGAGAGAGGAAAGGCTGTACCTACTGTATAAGATGCAGTATCATATCCCACACTGACACTGACGGCCGGCAGTCCTGAATAGCAATCAGTGACCTTGCCTAGAAAACAGCAGCCATGTGGCTTACACACAGAGAGAGAGAGAGAGAGACGGAGAGAGGAAAGGCTGTACCTACTGTATAAGACGCAGTATCATATTCCACACTGACACTGACGGCCGGCAGTCCTGAATAGCAATCAGTGACCTTGCCTAGAAAACAGCAGCCATGTGGCTTACACACAGAGAGAGAGAGAGAGAGAGAGAGAGAGAGAGACGGAGAGAGGAAAGGCTGTACCTACTGTATAAGACGCAGTATCATATCCCACACTGACACTGACGGCCGGCAGTCCTGAATAGCAATCAGTGACCTTGCCTAGAAAACAGCAGCCATGTGGCTCACACAGAGAGAGAGAGAGAGAGAGAGAGAGAGACGGAGAGAGGAAAGGCTGTACCTTCTGTATAAGACGCAGTATCATATTCCACACTGACACTGACGGCCGGCAGTCTTGAATAGCAATCAGTGACCTTGCCAAGAAAACAGCAGCCATGTGGCTTACACAAAGAGAGAGAGAGAGAGAGAGAGAGAGAGAGAGAGAGAGACGCGGAGAGAGGAAAGGTTGTATCGAACGTGCAACAGCCATGCATCAAATCTGACAATGATAGCGGGTTTGCCGTATGCTTCAACATTGGACAGCCGGCAGTGTTTCACGGGAACTGTCTTGATAGCAGAATGTGACTCATCTTTATAAGATGCATGTGACTTTTTGATGACTTGAAAACGGGACAAAAAGGGTGCCTTATATGCATGCGTATAAATATGGTGGTTCCTTGTCTTTTGTCACATCCCTTCACACAATACGTGTAGCTAGTTGGTCAGAAATGTAGGCCTACCTCATGGGATGGAGAGAATAGCCAGATAAATGAATAATATTGCCTGATAATGAAGTGTTAATAACTAGAGACATGTGAAAATACTATGAGAGCGATGAAATCCTAAAGTACTTTGAAGCATATTTCTCTGATATTTCTTCATGTTTCCATA
Source organism: Brachyptera risi (assembly GCA_964007535.1). NCBI lineage: Eukaryota > Metazoa > Arthropoda > Insecta > Plecoptera > Taeniopterygidae > Brachyptera > Brachyptera risi. The sequence goes on along the minus strand of OZ023338.1, from coordinate 23,958,934 downwards.
CATTCAATGTTGTTTAATCATGTTTTTGAAAGGCAACAAAGCGCTACAAACATTTGGCTCTGCTATGTTTCAACGTATTGGTGATATAAACGCTCTTAACAGAATAAAAGCGTTATAGATGCTATTTCTGGCAATGAAGGAGTGGAAGCGTGAGTCTAGTTGGGGAATTTGGCAAACCAAAGTTGAACTGTAGACGCTGGCGGCAGTTGCGTTGCCGCTTGTGGACACCAATTTACTACGGGATGTTTCTCTTGTACGTTACATGATGGCTTTACTTGTACCGCACTGTTGTTACTCTATGAAACATTGTTGCACTACAATATGCAATATACAGGATGCTCCGAAATGCCACGTTTCAAATTCTGAATGCTATGAAGAGAGGAAATAGACGTTATTTTCACATGTCTTCAGCTAATAACACGCTGAAAAATAGCATTGATAACTGGACAATGAACAACTTATTATGACAGTGATTGATAACCGAAGATCAACTAATTCACTTGGCTAGTTCATAGCTTATAAACTAGGCATTGTTTGTGAGTGGCAAAGGATTTAACCACTGAACAGCCGGGTAACGGAATCACTACCCTACCTCCCAGGCTGGATTATTCTTCGGTTCCTCTGCACAGATACTTGTGTTGACATTTATAGCGGGAACAAAAGATATTGTTGTATTTGACATGTGAAGCAACAAGTTCACTGTTATTTACCGTTCAGAGGCTCATTCATTCAGCCTGGAACAATGTTCTGGATTAACAGCTGATTGCATTAGGCCTACATCATCTTTCAATACATCAGCTTGCTCTATCAGACCAATCTGTCAATCCATCTCCCAGTTGTGAGTACAAGTCCCGTGTCAACATGACGTGATGCTGTTGAGATGTTAAACGCAACGTGTTGGAACGTGTAGGAACGTAACGAATTGGAACGTGTGAGAACGTAACGTATTGGCAAGTGTCCAAACGCAACGTAATGGAACGGGTGAGAAGGCAACGTAATGGAACGGGTGGGAACGCAACGTAATGGAACGGGTGAGAACGCGACGTAATGGAACGGGTGAGAACGTAACATATTGGAACGTGTAAGAACGCAATGTAATGGAACGTGTAAGAACGCAATGTAATGGAACGTGTAGAAACGTAACGAATTGGAACGTGTAAGAACGTAAAGTATTGGCAAGTGTACAAACAAAACGCATTGGAACGTGTAAGAACGCAACGAAATGGAACGTGTGAGAACGCAACGTGTTGGAACGTGTAAGAACGCAACATGTTGGAACGTGTAAGAACGCAACATGTTGGAACGTGTAAGAACGCAACGTGTTGGAACGTGTAAGAACGCAACGTGTTGGAACGTGTAAGAACGCAACGTGTTGGAACGTGTAAGAACGCAATGTAATGGAACGTGTAGAAACGTAACGAATTGGAACGTGTAAGAACGTAACGTATTGGCAAGTGTACAAACAAAACGCATTGGAACGTGTAAGAACGCAACGTAATGGAACGTGTAAGAACGCAACGTGTTGGAACGTGTAAGAACGCAACATGTTGGAACGTGTAAGAACGCAACGTGTTGGAACGTGTAAGAACGCAACATATTGGAACGTGTCAGAACGCAACGTGTTGGAACGTGTAAGAACGCAACGTGTTGGAACGTGTAAGAACGCAATGTAATGGAACGTGTAAGAACGCAACGTGTTGGAACGTGTCAGAACGCAACGTGTTGGAACGTGTAAGAACGCAACGTGTTGGAACGTGTGAGAACGAAACGTGTTGGAACGTGTAAGAACGCAACGTAATGGAACGTGTAAGAACGCAACGTGTTGGAACGTGTAAGAACGCAACGTGTTGGAACGTGTAAGAACGCAACGTGTTGGAACGTGTAAGAACGCAACGTGTTGGAACGTGTAAGAACGCAACGTGTTGGAACGTGTAAGAACGCAACGTGTTGGAACGTGTGAGAACGCAACGTGTTGGAACGTGTAAGAACGCAACGTGTTGGAACGTGTAAGAACGCAACGTGTTGGAAAGTGTGAGAACGCAACGTGTTGGAACGTGTAAGAACGCAACGTGTTGGAACGTGTGAGAACGCAACGTGTTGGAACGTGTAAGAACGCAACGTGTTGGAAAGTGTAAGAACGCAACGTGTTGGAACGTGTAAGAACGCAACGTGTTGGAACGTGTGAGAACGCAACGTGTTGGAACGTGTAAGAACGCAACGTGTTGGAACGTGTGAGAACGCAACGTGTTGGAACGTGTGAGAACGCAACGTGTTGGAACGTGTAAGAACGCAACGTGATGGAACGTGTGAGAACGCAACGTGTTGGAACGTGTGAGAACGCAACGTGTTGGAACGTGTGTGAACGCCACGTGTTGGAACGTGTGAGAACGCAACGTGTTGGAACGTGTAAGAACGCAACGTGTTGGAACGTGTGAGAACGCAACGTGTTGGAACGTGTGTGAACGCCACGTGTTGACACGTGTGAGAACGCAACGTGTTGGAACGTGTAAGACTGCAACGTGTTGGAACGTGTAAGAACGCAACGTGTTGGAACGTGTCAGAACGCAACGTGTTGGAACGTGTGAGAACGCAACGTGTTGGAACGTGTGAGAACGCCACGTGTTGGAACGTGTGAGAACGCAACGTGTTGGAACGTGTAAGAACGCAACGTGTTGGAACGTGTGAGAACGCAACGTGTTGGAACGTGTGTGAACGCCACGTGTTGGAACGTGTGAGAACGCAACGTGTTGGAACGTGTAAGAACGCAACGTGTTGGAACGTGTAAGAACGCAATGTGTTGGAACGTGTATTAACGCAACGTGTTGGAACGTGTAAGAACGCAACGTGTTGGAACGTGTGAGAACGCAACGTGTTGGAACGTGTTAGAACGCAACGTGTTGGAACGTGTAAGAACGCAACGTGTTGGAACGTGTGAGAACGCAACGTGTTGGAACGTGTGAGAACACAACGTGTTGGAACGTGTAAGAACGCAACGTGTTGGAACGTGTGAGAACGCAACGTGTTGGAACGTGTGAGAACGCAACGTGTTGGAACGTGTAAGAACGCAACGTGTTGGAACGTGTGAGAACGCAACGTGTTGGAACGTGTAAGAACGCAACGTGTTGGAACGTGTGAGAACGCAACGTGTTGGAACGTGTGAGAACGCAACCTGTTGGAACGTGTAAGAACGCAAAGTGTTGGAACGTGTAAGAACGCAACGTGTTGGAACGTGTAAGATCGCAACGTGTTGGAACGTGTGAGAACGCAACGTTTTGGAACGTGTGAGAACGCCACGTGTTGAAACGTGTGAGAACGCAACGTGTTGGAACGTGTAAGAACGCAACGTGTTGAAACGTGTGAGAACGCAACGTGTTGGAACGTGTGTGAACGCAACGTGTTGGAACGTGTGAGAACGCAACGTGTTGGAACGTGTGAGAACGCAACGTGTTGGAACGTGTAAGAACGCAACGTGTTGGAACGTGTAAGAACACAACGTGTTGGAACGTGTGAGAACGCAACGTGTTGGAACGTGTGAGAACGCAACGTGTTGGAACGTGTGAGAACGCAACGTGTTGGAACGTGTAAGAACGCAACGTGTTGGAACGTGTGAGAACGCAACATGTTGGAACGTGTAAGAACGCAACGTGTTGGAACGTGTAAGAACGCAACGTGTTGGAACGTGTGAGAACGCAACGTGTTGGAACGTGTAAGAACGCAACGTGTTGGAACGTGTAAGAACGCAACGTGTTGGAACGTGTGAGAACGCAACGTGTTGGAACGTGTAAGAACGCAACGTGTTGGAACGTGTAAGAACGCAACGTGTTGGAACGTGTAAGAACGCAACGTGTTGGAACGTGTGAGGACGCAACGTGTTGGAACGTGTTAGAACGCAACGTGTTGGAACGTGTTAGAACGCAACGTGTTGGAACGTGTGAGAACGCAACGTGTTGGAACGAGTTAGAACGCAACGTGTTGGAACGTGTAAGAACGCAACGTGTTGGAACGTGTGAGAACGCAACGTGTTGGAACGTGTAAGAACGCAACGTGTTGGAACGTGTAAGAACGCAACGTGTTGGAACGTGTGAGAACGCAACGTGTTGGAACGTGTGAGAACGCAACGTGTTGGAACGTGTGGGAACGCAACGTGTTGGAACGTGTGAGAACGCAACGTGTTGGAACGTGTAAGAACGCAACGTGTTGGAACGTGTGAGAACGCAACGTGTTGGAACGTGTGAGAACGCAACGAGTTGGAACGTGTGAGAACGCAACGTGTTGGAACGTGTAAGAACGCAACGTGTTGGAACGTGTGAGAACGCAACGTGTTGGAACGTGTGAGAACGCAACGTGTTGGAACGTGTAAGAACGCAACGTGTTGGAACGTGTGAGAACGCAACGTGTTGGAACGTGTGAGAACGCGACGTGTTGGAACTTGTGAGAACGCAACGTGTTGGAACGTGTGAGAACGCGACGTATTGGAAGGTGTGAGAACGCAACGTGTTGGAACGTGTAAGAACGCAACGTGTTGGAACGTGTGAGAACGCAACGTGTTGGAACGTGTGAGAACGCAACGTGTTGGAACGTGTAAGAACGCAACGTGTTGGGACGTGTAAGAATGCAACGTGTTGGAACGTGTGTGAACGCCACGTGTTGGAACGTGTGAGAACGCAACGTGTTGGAACGTGTAAGAACGCAACGTGTTGGAACGTGTGAGAACGCAACGTGTTGGAACGTGTTAGAACGCAACGTGTTGAAACGTGTAAGAACGCAACGTGTTGGAACGTGTAAGAACGCCACGTGTTGGAACGTGTGAGAACGCAACGTGTTGGAACGTGTTAGAACGCAACGTGTTGGAACGTGTAAGAACGCAACGTGTTGGAACGTGTGAGAACGCAACGTGTTGAAACGTGTGAGAACGCAACGTGTTGGAACGTGTAAGAACGCAACGTGTTGGAACGTGTGAGAACGCAACGTGTTGGAACGTGTAAGAACGCAACGTGTTGGAACGTGTAAGAACGCAACGTGTTGGAACGTGTGAGAACGCAACGTGTTGGAACGTGTAAGAACGCAACGTGTTGGAACGTGTGAGAACGCAACGTGTTGGAACGTGTAAGAACGCAACGTGTTGGAAAGTGTAAGAACGCAACGTGTTGGAACGTGTAAGAACGCAACGTGTTGGAACGTGTGAGAACGCAACGTGTTGGAACGTGTGTGAACGCCACGTGTTGGAACGTGTGAGAACGCAACGTGCTGGAACGTGTAAGAACGCAACGTGTTGGAACGTGTAAGAACGCAATGTGTTGGAACGTGTATTAACGCAACGTGTTGGAACGTGTAAGAACGCAACGTGTTGGAACGTGTGAGAACGCAACGTGTTGGAACGTGTTAGAACGCAACGTGTTGGAACGTGTAAGAACGCAACGTGTTGGAACGTGTGAGAACGCAACGTGTTGGAACGTGTGAGAACACAACGTGTTGGAACGTGTAAGAACGCAACGTGTTGGAACGTGTGAGAACGCAACGTGTTGGAACGTGTGAGAACGCAACGTGTTGGAACGTGTAAGAACGCAACGTGTTGGAACGTGTGAGAACGCAACGTGTTGGAACGTGTAAGAACGCAACGTGTTGGAACGTGTGAGAACGCAACGTGTTGGAACGTGTGAGAACGCAACCTGTTGGAACGTGTAAGAACGCAAAGTGTTGGAACGTGTAAGAACGCAACGTGTTGGAACGTGTAAGATCGCAACGTGTTGGAACGTGTGAGAACGCAACGTTTTGGAACGTGTGAGAACGCCACGTGTTGAAACGTGTGAGAACGCAACGTGTTGGAACGTGTAAGAACGCAACGTGTTGGAACGTGTGAGAACGCAACGTGTTGGAACGTGTGAGAACGCGACGTGTTGGAACTTGTGAGAACGCAACGTGTTGGAACGTGTGAGAACGCGACGTATTGGAAGGTGTGAGAACGCAACGTGTTGGAACGTGTAAGAACGCAACGTGTTGGAACGTGTGAGAACGCAACGTGTTGGAACGTGTGAGAACGCAACGTGTTGGAACGTGTAAGAACGCAACGTGTTGGGACGTGTAAGAATGCAACGTGTTGGAACGTGTGTGAACGCCACGTGTTGGAACGTGTGAGAACGCAACGTGTTGGAACGTGTAAGAACGCAACGTGTTGGAACGTGTGAGAACGCAACGTGTTGGAACGTGTTAGAACGCAACGTGTTGAAACGTGTAAGAACGCAACGTGTTGGAACGTGTAAGAACGCCACGTGTTGGAACGTGTGAGAACGCAACGTGTTGGAACGTGTTAGAACGCAACGTGTTGGAACGTGTAAGAACGCAACGTGTTGGAACGTGTGAGAACGCAACGTGTTGAAACGTGTGAGAACGCAACGTGTTGGAACGTGTAAGAACGCAACGTGTTGGAACGTGTGAGAACGCAACGTGTTGGAACGTGTAAGAACGCAACGTGTTGGAACGTGTAAGAACGCAACGTGTTGGAACGTGTGAGAACGCAACGTGTTGGAACGTGTAAGAACGCAACGTGTTGGAACGTGTGAGAACGCAACGTGTTGGAACGTGTAAGAACGCAACGTGTTGGAAAGTGTAAGAACGCAACGTGTTGGAACGTGTAAGAACGCAACGTGTTGGAACGTGTGAGAACGCAACGTGTTGGAACGTGTGTGAACGCCACGTGTTGGAACGTGTGAGAACGAAACGTGTTGGAACGTGTAAGAACGCAACGTGTTGGAACGTGTAAGAACGCAATGTGTTGGAACGTGTATTAACGCAACGTGTTGGAACGTGTAAGAACGCAACGTGTTGGAACGTGTGAGAACGCAACGTGTTGGAACGTGTTAGAACGCAACGTGTTGGAACGTGTAAGAACGCAACGTGTTGGAACGTGTGAGAACGCAACGTGTTGGAACGTGTGAGAACACAACGTGTTGGAACGTGTAAGAACGCAACGTGTTGGAACGTGTGAGAACGCAACGTGTTGGAACGTGTGAGAACGCAACGTGTTGGAACGTGTAAGAACGCAACGTGTTGGAACGTGTGAGAACGCAACGTGTTGGAACGTGTAAGAACGCAACGTGTTGGAACGTGTGAGAACGCAACGTGTTGGAACGTGTGAGAACGCAACCTGTTGGAACGTGTAAGAACGCAAAGTGTTGGAACGTGTAAGAACGCAACGTGTTGGAACGTGTAAGATCGCAACGTGTTGGAACGTGTGAGAACGCAACGTTTTGGAACGTGTGAGAACGCCACGTGTTGAAACGTGTGAGAACGCAACGTGTTGGAACGTGTAAGAACGCAACGTGTTGAAACGTGTGAGAACGCAACGTGTTGGAACGTGTGTGAACGCAACGTGTTGGAACGTGTGAGAACGCAACGTGTTGGAACGTGTGAGAACGCAACGTGTTGGAACGTGTAAGAACGCAACGTGTTGGAACGTGTAAGAACACAACGTGTTGGAACGTGTGAGAACGCAACGTGTTGGAACGTGTGAGAACGCAACGTGTTGGAACGTGTGAGAACGCAACGTGTTGGAACGTGTAAGAACGCAACGTGTTGGAACGTGTGAGAACGCAACATGTTGGAACGTGTAAGAACGCAACGTGTTGGAACGTGTAAGAACGCAACGTGTTGGAACGTGTGAGAACGCAACGTGTTGGAACGTGTAAGAACGCAACGTGTTGGAACGTGTAAGAACGCAACGTGTTGGAACGTGTGAGAACGCAACGTGTTGGAACGTGTAAGAACGCAACGTGTTGGAACGTGTAAGAACGCAACGTGTTGGAACGTGTAAGAACGCAACGTGTTGGAACGTGTGAGGACGCAACGTGTTGGAACGTGTTAGAACGCAACGTGTTGGAACGTGTTAGAACGCAACGTGTTGGAACGTGTGAGAACGCAACGTGTTGGAACGAGTTAGAACGCAACGTGTTGGAACGTGTAAGAACGCAACGTGTTGGAACGTGTGAGAACGCAACGTGTTGGAACGTGTAAGAACGCAACGTGTTGGAACGTGTAAGAACGCAACGTGTTGGAACGTGTGAGAACGCAACGTGTTGGAACGTGTGAGAACGCAACGTGTTGGAACGTGTGGGAACGCAACGTGTTGGAACGTGTGAGAACGCAACGTGTTGGAACGTGTAAGAACGCAACGTGTTGGAACGTGTGAGAACGCAACGTGTTGGAACGTGTGAGAACGCAACGAGTTGGAACGTGTGAGAACGCAACGTGTTGGAACGTGTAAGAACGCAACGTGTTGGAACGTGTGAGAACGCAACGTGTTGGAACGTGTGAGAACGCAACGTGTTGGAACGTGTAAGAACGCAACGTGTTGGAACGTGTGAGAACGCAACGTGTTGGAACGTGTGAGAACGCGACGTGTTGGAACTTGTGAGAACGCAACGTGTTGGAACGTGTGAGAACGCGACGTATTGGAAGGTGTGAGAACGCAACGTGTTGGAACGTGTAAGAACGCAACGTGTTGGAACGTGTGAGAACGCAACGTGTTGGAACGTGTGAGAACGCAACGTGTTGGAACGTGTAAGAACGCAACGTGTTGGGACGTGTAAGAATGCAACGTGTTGGAACGTGTGTGAACGCCACGTGTTGGAACGTGTGAGAACGCAACGTGTTGGAACGTGTAAGAACGCAACGTGTTGGAACGTGTGAGAACGCAACGTGTTGGAACGTGTTAGAACGCAACGTGTTGAAACGTGTAAGAACGCAACGTGTTGGAACGTGTAAGAACGCCACGTGTTGGAACGTGTGAGAACGCAACGTGTTGGAACGTGTTAGAACGCAACGTGTTGGAACGTGTAAGAACGCAACGTGTTGGAACGTGTGAGAACGCAACGTGTTGAAACGTGTGAGAACGCAACGTGTTGGAACGTGTAAGAACGCAACGTGTTGGAACGTGTGAGAACGCAACGTGTTGGAACGTGTAAGAACGCAACGTGTTGGAACGTGTAAGAACGCAACGTGTTGGAACGTGTGAGAACGCAACGTGTTGGAACGTGTAAGAACGCAACGTGTTGGAACGTGTGAGAACGCAACGTGTTGGAACGTGTAAGAACGCAACGTGTTGGAAAGTGTAAGAACGCAACGTGTTGGAACGTGTAAGAACGCAACGTGTTGGAAAGTGTGAGAACGCAACGTGTTGAAACGTGTAAGAACGCAACGTGTTGGAACGTGTGTGAACGCCACGTGTTGGAACGTGTGAGAACGCAACGTGTTGGAACGTGTAAGAACGCAACGTGTTGGAACGTGTGAGAACGCAACGTGTTGGAACGTGTGAGAACGCAACGTGTTGGAACGTGTGTGAACGCCACGTGTTGGAACGTGTGAGAACGCAACGTGTTGGAACGTGTAAGAACGCAACGTGTTGGAACGTGTGAGAACGCTACGTGTTGGAACGTGTGTGAACGCCACGTGTAGGAACGTGTGAGAACGCAACGTGTTGGAACGTGTAAGAACGCAACGTGTTGGAACGTGTAAGAACGCAACGTGTTGGAACGTGTAAGAATGCAAGGTGTTGGAACGTGTGAGAACGCAACGTGTTGGAACGTGTGAGAACGCCACGTGTTGGAACGTGTGAGAACGCAACGTGTTGGAACGTGTAAGCACGCAACGTGTTGGAACGTGTGAGAACGCAACGTGTTGGAACTTGTGTGAACGCCAAGTGTTGGGACGTGTGAGAACGCAACGTGTTGGAACGTGTAAGAACGCAACGTGTTGGAACGTGTGAGAACGCAACGTGTTGGAACGTGTGAGAACGCAACGTGTTGGAACGTGTGTGAACGCCACGTGTTGGAACGTGTGAAAACGCAACGTGTTGGAACGTGTAAGAACGCAACGTGTTGGAACGTGTGAGAACGCAACGTGTTGGAACGTGTTAGAACGCAACGTGTTGGAACGTGTAAGAACGCAACGTGTTGGAACGTGTAAGAACGCAACGTGTTGGATCGTGTGAGAACGCAACGTGTTGGAACGTGTGAGAACGCAACGTGTTGGAACGTGTGAGAACGCAACGTGTTGGAACGTGTGAGAACGCAACGTGTTGGAACGTGTGTGAACGCCACGTGTTGGAACGTGTGTGAACGCCACGTGTTGGAACGTTTGAGAACGCAACGTGTTGGAACGTGTAAGAACGCAACGTGTTGGAACGTGTGAGAACGCAACGTGTTGGAACGTGTTAGAACGCAACGTGTTGGAACGTGTAAGAACGCAACGTGTTGGAAAGTGTAAGAACGCAACGTGTTGGAACGTGTAAGAACGCAACGTGTTGGAACGTGTTAGAACGCAACGTGTTGGAACGTGTGAGAACGCAACGTGTTGGAACGTGTAAGAACGCAACGTGTTGGGACGTGTAAGAATGCAACGTGTTGGAACGTGTGTGAACGCCACGTGTTGGAACGTGTGAGAACGCAACGTGTTGGAACGTGTAAGAACGCAACGTGTTGGAACGTGTGAGAACGCAACGTGTTGGAACGTGTTAGAACGCAACGTGTTGAAACGTGTAAGAACGCAACGTGTTGGAACGTGTAAGAACGCCACGTGTTGGAACGTGTGACAACGCAACGTGTTGGAACGTGTTAGAACGCAACGTGTTGGAACGTGTAAGAACGCAACGTGTTGGAACGTGTGAGAACGCAACGTGTTGGAACGTGTGAGAACGCAACGTGTTGGAACGTGTAAGAACGCAACGTGTTGGAACGTGTGAGAACGCAACGTGTTGGAACGTGTAAGAACGCAACGTGTTGGAACGTGTAAGAACGCAACGTGTTGAAACGTGTGAGAACGCAACGTGTTGGAACGTGTAAGAACGCAACGTGTTGGAACGTGTGAGAACGCAACGTGTTGGAACGTGTAAGAACGCAACGTGTTGGAAAGTGTAAGAACGCAACGTGTTGGAACGTGTAAGAACGCAACGTGTTGGAAAGTGTGAGAACGCAACGTGTTGAAACGTGTAAGAACGCAACGTGTTGGAACGTGTGTGAACGCCACGTGTTGGAACGTGTGAGAACGCAACGTGTTGGAACGTGTAAGAACGCAACGTGTTGGAACGTGTGAGAACGCAACGTGTTGGAACGTGTGAGAACGCAACGTGTTGGAACGTGTGTGAACGCCACGTGTTGGAACGTGTGAGAACGCAACGTGTTGGAACGTGTAAGAACGCAACGTGTTGGAACGTGTGAGAACGCTACGTGTTGGAACGTGTGTGAACGCCACGTGTTGGAACGTGTGAGAACGCAACGTGTTGGAACGTGTAAGAACGCAACGTGTTGGAACGTGTAAGAACGCAACGTGTTGGAACGTGTAAGAATGCAACGTGTTGGAACGTGTGAGAACGCAACGTGTTGGAACGTGTGAGAACGCAACGTGTTGGAACGTGTGAGAACGCAACGTGTTGGAACGTGTTAGAACGCAACGTGTTGGAACGTGTAAGAACGCAACGTGTTGGAACGTGTAAGAACGCAACGTGTTGGATCGTGTGAGAACTCAACGTGTTGGAACGTGTGAGAACGCAACGTGTTGGAACGTGTGAGAACGCAACGTGTTGGAACGTGTGAGAACGCAACGTGTTGGAACGTGTGTGAACGCCACGTGTTGGAACGTGTGAGAACGCAACGTGTTGGAACGTGTAAGAACGCAACGTGTTGGAACGTGTGAGAACGCAACGTGTTGGAACGTGTGAGAACGCAACGTGTTGGAACGTGTGAGAACGCAATGTGTTGGAACGTGTGAGAACGCAACGTGTTGGAACGTGTAAGCACGCAACGTGTTGGAACGTGTGAGAACGCAACGTGTTGGAACGTGTGTGAACGCCACGTTTTGGAACGTGTGAGAACGCAACGTGTTGGAACGTGTAAGAACGCAACGTGTTGGAACGTGTGAGAACGCAACGTGTTGGAACGTGTGAGAACGCAACGTGTTGGAACGTGTGTGAACGCCACGTGTTGGAACGTGTGAGAACGCAACGTGTTGGAACGTGTAAGAACGCAACGTGTTGGAACGTGTGAGAACGCAACGTGTTGGAACGTGTGAGAACGCAACGTGTTGGAACGTGTGTGAACGCCACGTGTTGGAACGTGTGAGAACGCAACGTGTTGGAACGTTTAAGAACGCAACGTGTTGGAACGTGTGAGAACGCAACGTGTTGGAACGTGTTAGAACGCAACGTGTTGGAACGTGTAAGAACGCAACGTGTTGGAACGTGTAAGAACGCAACGTGTTGGATCGTGTGAGAACGCAACGTGTTGGAACGTGTGAGAACGCAACGTGTTGGAACGTGTGAGAACGCAACGTGTTGGAACGTGTGAGAACGCAACGTGTTGGAACGTGTGTGAACGCCGAGTGTTGGAACGTGTGAGAACGCAACGTGTTGGAACGTGTAAGAACGCAACGTGTTGGAACGTGTGAGAACGCAACGTGTTGGAACGTGTTAGAACGCAACGTGTTGGAACGTGTAAGAACGCAACGTGTTGGAACGTGTAAGAACGCAACGTGTTGGAACGTGTGAGAACGCAACGTGTTGGAACGTGTAAGAACGCAACGTGTTGGAACGTGTAAGAACGCAACGTGTTGGATCGTGTGAGAACGCAACGTGTTGGAACGTGTGAGAACGCAACGTGTTGGAACGTGTGAGAACGCAACGTGTTGGAACGTGTGAGAACGCAACGTGTTGGAACGTGTGTGAACGCCGAGTGTTGGAACGTGTGAGAACGCAACGTGTTGGAACGTGTAAGAACGCAACGTGTTGGAACGTGTGAGAACGCAACGTGTTGGAACGTGTTAGAACGCAACGTGTTGGAACGTGTAAGAACGCAACGTGTTGGAACGTGTAAGAACGCAACGTGTTGGAACGTGTGAGAACGCAACGTGTTGGAACGTGTCAGAACGCAACGTGTTGGAACGTGTAAGAACGCAACGTGTTGGATCGTGTGAGAACGCAACGTGTTGGAACGTGTGAGAACGCAACGTGTTGGAACGTGTGAGAACGCAACGTGTTGGAACGTGTAAGAACGCAACGTGTTGGAACGTGTGAGAACGCAACGTGTTGGAACGTGTGAGAACGCAACGTGTTGGAACGTGTGAGAACGCAACGTGTTGGAACGTGTGTGAACGCAACGTGTTGGAACGTGTAAGAACGCAACTTGTTGGAACGTGTGAGAACGCAACGTGTTGGAACGTGTGAGAACGCAACGTGTTGGAACGTGTGAGAACGCAACGTGTTGGTACGTGTGAGAACGCAACGTGTTGGAACGTGTAAGAACGCAACGTGTTGGAACGTGTAAGAACGCAACGTGTTGGAACGTGTAAGAACGCAACGTGTTGGAACGTGTATGAACGCAACGTGTTGGAACGTGTAAGAACGCAACGTGTTGGATCGTGTGAGAACGCAACGTGTTGGAACGTGTGAGAACGCAACGTGTTGGAACGTGTGAGAACGCAACGTGTTGGAACGTGTAAGAACGCAACGTGTTGGAACGTGTGAGATCGCAACGTGTTGGAACGTGTGAGAACGCAACGTGTTGGAACGTGTGAGAACGCAACGTGTTGGAACGTGTGTGAACGCCACGTGTTGGAACGTGTGAGAACGCAACGTGTTGGAACGTGTAAGAACGCAACGTGTTGGAACGTGTGAGAACGCAACGTGTTGGAACGTGTGAGAACGCAACGTGTTGGAACGTGTGTGAACGCCACGTGTTGGAACGTGTGAGAACGCAACGTGTTGGAACGTGTAAGAACGCAACGTGTTGGAACGTGTGAGAACGCAACGTGTTGGAACGTGTTAGAACGCAACGTGTTGGAACGTGTGAGAACGCAACGTGTTGGAACGTGTAAGAACGCAACTTGTTGGAACGTGTGAGAACGCAACGTGTTGGAACGTGTGAGAACGCAACGTGTTGGAACGTGTGTGAACGCAACGTGTTGGAACGTGTAAGAACGCAACTTGTTGGAACGTGTGAGAACGCAACGTGTTGGAACGTGTAAGAACGCAACGTGTTGGAACGTGTGAGAACGCAACGTGTTGGAACGTGTCAGAACGCAACGTGTTGGAACGTGTAAGAACGCAACGTGTTGGATCGTGTGAGAACGCAACGTGTTGGAACGTGTGAGAACGCAACGTGTTGGAACGTGTGAGAACGCAACGTGTTGGAACGTGTAAGAACGCAACGTGTTGGAACGTGTGAGATCGCAACGTGTTGGAACGTGTCAGAACGCAACGTGTTGGAACGTGTGAGAACGCAACGTGTTGGAACGTGTGAGAACGCAACGTGTTGGAACGTGTGTGAACGCAACGTGTTGGAACGTGTAAGAACGCAACTTGTTGGAACGTGTGAGAACGCAACGTGTTGGAACGTGTGAGAACGCAACGTGTTGGAACGTGTGAGAACGCAACGTGTTGGTACGTGTGAGAACGCAACGTGTTGGAACGTGTAAGAACGCAACGTGTTGGAACGTGTAAGAACGCAACGTGTTGGAACGTGTAAGAACGCAACGTGTTGGAACGTGTAAGAACGCAACGTGTTGGTACGTGTGAGAACGCAACGTGTTGTAACGTGTAAGAACGCAACGTGTTGGAACGTGTAAGAACGCAACGTGTTGGAACGTGTAAGAACGCAACGTGTTGGAACGTGTAAGAACGCAACGTGTTGGAACGTGTAAGAACGCAACGTGTTGGAACGTGTAAGAATGCGGTCACGAGTATACGGCCGTCAAGTGGTTATCACAGTGGCATGATACGCCGATAACGGGTAAACGCAGAACACGCCTTGCTGTATGAGCCAGACTTCTGATGATCAGGGTCGATAAAGTATTTCCACCCACTGTGGATCCTAGCAGGGCTATAGTCGGGAACTCTACACACCTTGACTCATGAAATATACTTCATTCTGTCACTTCCAAATCTAGGAGGCCGTGAATTTCAGCCATATTTCTCTGCTATCATTCCTCTTCATTTGATGGTTGAAGAATATCCACTCAATCATTTCATCCGAAACGGCTGATTCTAATTGCATATAAATTATCGATAATGTTCATAATTACTCTGCTCACATTCAGTGAGGATTGGATTTTTTCTTCCAATTTCAACTTTTCCAATTTTCTCGCCCAGCCTAATTGACCACTGGTGATGGGCGTGGCTAATCACCAGGCCACCTTGATCTATACTTCATGTGGGAATTTAGAGACACTCTGATAGGTGGATGTGAAATTTCCCACATAACAAAGCCAATTCGATTGGATGTTTTGTTTTGTGACGTTCTTGGGCGGGTCACTCACTGGGCGTCAATTTCATGAGACTTATAGATAATTTGAGATGCAGAAGTAGCTAGTGCCGAGTTGACTGACCGTTGTATGGTGGAATCCAGTCGAGGGGGTTGAGGGTGGGGCGGTAGGTGTAGTAGAGCTCCTTGAGGGTGGGCAGGTCGTCGGAACGCAGGTAAGCCAGCGGGCTCAGGTGCACTGAAGCCAGCGTCGGCAGGTTCCACAGCGCGCGCAGGTGGAGCGGCCATTGCTGCAATCAACAACACACGTGGACAACAACTGTCAGCCACTTACCATCTCGATACAGAACTAAAGACCACCACACCCGTCACAGGAGTGATGATTTCACTCAAGCACATAATCTGACAGTGTTCAGTGGGAGCACTTTGTACGCGGGGGCCATTCTCCATGATAAACTCTCACAAGAGAGAAACGACATTACCTCCAAGCGAAAGGTGAAAGAACTTTTAGTCTCAAACCCGCTTTATGACGTAGGGGAATATGTAAGCAGCTTCTGAATTTTACCAGCCCAAGTGAGGCTCCCAGAGATTAATTCATTCTCTCTGTTTTAATGATGTTCTAAATACATATACCATGTTTTAGTGAAATACAACCTATCCTGACTTGTTCTACAACAATGTACTTTGTTATATATGAATAAGAGAATTATTAATGTTATATTAAGCAAGACATGTGGATCTATTTGTATTGTAGATGGAACTGGGGAAACGCCATATATGCGATGTTAGATGAGCGGATAGTAATAGAATGTCGACTTCCTTGCCAAACTTTTGCCTACATTCGCCAATTGGGTGACATTTAAGTGGGAAATGGGTAAAAACTGCTTCGAGTGGTACCAATTTAGCACATTTTATGGTTTTTCTTCAGAATGGCTGACCCGATCGAGATGAAAGTATCAGAAATGTGTATCAGAATGTAACTCAACTTCGTGCAAAATTTCATTCTTTTTGGGGGGGAAATAAATTTTTTTTTTCCCTGTTATTCTAACGGGTATTTTTGAAATTTGTAAAATTCGTGAAAAAAAAATTTACAATCCGATAATGCTACACAACTATACAGATCTAAGTTAGATGAGGAAGCATAATGAAAAAAAGTTTGGAGTTGATAGAAAAAACACACAAAAAAAAACATAAAAACGAACACCAATTTTTTTCAGTAGGCCTATGTCAAATTGAATCCTCGCCAAAGCTCTTCTAATGAATGCTGATTTTTGAACTCTCCAACTGAGGCTTATCTTAAATGATGAAAGTTTCAATCCTCAGAATAGTGCGCATGCGTTATTTACAGCTTCAATCAAATAGACTATCACGTCTGAATATTCCACAAGGACTTCATGGTATTTTGATTGATTCAATACTGGGAAAACGCTATATACGCGTTGTTGGACGAGTGGAAAGTAATAGTATGTCGACTTCTTTGCCAAACTTTTGCCTAAATTCGCCAATTGGGTGACATTTAAATAAGAAATGGGTAAAAACTGCCTCGAGTGGTACCAATTTAGCACATTTCATGTTTTTTCTTCAAAATGGCTGACCCGATCAAGCTGAGAGTTTCCAGAAATGTGTATCAAGATGTTATTCAACTTCACACAGAATTTCATTTTTTTTGAAAATAAATTTTTTCAAATTTTTTTTCCGTCGTGTGAAGGGGGTATTTTTGAAATTTCTGAAATTCATAAAAATGAAAGGTATCACCCGATGATGCCACAAAACTATACAGATCTAAGCTAGATGAGGAACCACAAAGAAAAAAGTTCGAAGTTGATAGCTGTGGCCGTTTGACCTGTGGAGAACCGACAAAAAAAACAAAAACAAAAACAAAAAAAAACATAAAAACGAACACCAATTTTTTTCAGTATGTCAAATTGAATCCTCGCTAAAGCTCGTCTAATCATATTCTAGGCCCATTCCACTGTTCTCTACCATGAATGTATTTCTCAGAGCATTCAGCTTGTTCGGGTTTCATGTAGATATGCACGGTTTTGAAGACAGTGACTTATGATTATTTGAGAAAGTGTTATTAAAAGGTGCCTTCAAACACGAGATGGAAGGTCTGCAAGCAAGGTGCATATAAATGTAGACCTCGACTATCCTTGTCCATGTTCACGAACCAGTGCTATTGAATGGCAAGTATGATTTCAATCTGAGATTCTGTCCATGTGAACTCAATCAGTCTCAAGGTACAGTCATATGCCAATGAATTGCATCACATTCTCATCATTCATTGAAAAGGAAGGCGTGAGGATCTTGTCGGTGACGACGGGAATCTCCTGGCATTTAGAATAAGAGTTAAGTTATTAGATTCGTTTCTTTAATAGTTTCCTTGTTCGCGTCCAGTCTCCGACTGACTAAAAAGGGTAGCTACCTCGGTTGACCAACAGCGTCATGCGAGGGCAATAACCTAGCTTCTAACGGTAAATGTACCGTTAGGGTGGGTTGAGAAGAGGGGGTGCATTTCAAGACTAGACAAAAATAAGAGAGAATGTAGTGATAACGACAGATGTGAAGTTAATACTTATATTAAATACCAATGCATCAATACTCTTCACAACCCTTATATCTATCACCTAATCACTAGCTAACCTACAAGTGTGTCTATCTAATTCGGTTCACTACACACATTATCTGGAAACTGATTGAATTCAGAAGAATATAATGCCATATTCATTGGAGATAATGATATTATCTCGGTATTGCATACTTTTCATTCAAATGAACAACATTTATATCTTCATTCAAGATTCTGTTTTACATTGGAATAACATGGAACACAGAATAATGATCAATTGATTCGAATATTAACATTAACAATGGAAAGTCAACATTTTTGAGAAAACAATGAAATAAAAATGGGACGATAGTCAAAATATGAGTTGGTTGAATTTGGGTATACGTAGTTGAATTCAGAATGGGATGATAATTGGATGAGCGAAGGGAAGACTCAATTTCACCATACCCCAAAAAAGAGTGATTTTTTTTGTTCGTGCTCCACAGGTCAAACCAAAATTTAAAATCAGTTGAAACTTGACATACACAAGTGTCCTTATTTTATTCGATACCGTATACTTATGAGGCGCAATCGGTAGAACCTTCTAGGAGAAAACTCATTTCAAAGTTTCCAAAATTCCCATAAGAATGACCCAAAGAAAAACATTCGGGAAAAAATTTCATTCGAGAGAATTCAAATTCTCAGGGCATTTTCTTATAATAATGATACACATTATTCCGGAGTTTCACTCAAATCTAATCAGCTGTTTTGATGTTAAAAAATATATGATGTATTTTAGTAAATCACTCGAAGCTATTGAATACCAATCAAATTCAGGCCACAAGGTGTCACCATTTGATTGTAAACGATTAGAACAAAGCCTTGTTCATTATTATATAAATTATGAGGAGAAATATGATGGCAGTGAAGTAATGGTTCGGATCTCAAGGTGTATATATATATATATATATATATATATATATATATATATATATATATATATATATATATATATATATATATATAATAACCAATCCAAAGATGAGTTGATATGTTCCAGCTCATCCATCAACGCGGCAACACAACGCGTTTGCCTAGTGATGATAACTTGTCAACTGGTTTGCCAACACAGAGAGCAAAGATTAGATTTGTGCATCACGCGTGTGGGTAGCGCTGTACTAACCGAGATGCCGGCGAGAGACTGCGCCTCCTTAGCGCCAACCTCGGCCCTGACGAGCGTTAACACAGACTTGACGGCCGTCACCAGCTTCTGGTAGATCACCTTCAGCTCGGCCACGTCGTCAACCTTCTGTTTCTTCAGCACCTGTTGCAAACAAGACCAGAAGCATCCTTCAGAACCAACCATGGATCACCTGCCACTCCTGCAGCCGATAGCGACATGTGCTCGTTACAATATCGGCCGCCATATTGGACATTTACAAATAGAATCTGAGTAAGGCATTCTATATCACCACACCGAGATACGTTACTCCTGCAGCCAATAGCAACATGCTCGTTCCAATCTCATAGGCCATATTGGACATTTACAAATAGAATCTGAGTAAGGCATTCTATATCACCACACCGAGATACGTTACTACTGCAGCCGACAGCGACATGTGCTCGTTTCAATCTCATGGGCCATATTGGACATTTACAAATAGAATCTGAGTAAGGCATTCTATATCACCACACCGAGATACGTTACTCCTGCAGCCGATAGCAACATGTGCTCGTTACAATATCGGCGGCCATATTGGACATTCACAAATAGAATCTGAGTAATGCATTCTATATCACCACACCGAGATACGTTACTACTGCAGCCGACAGCGACATGTGCTCGTTACAATCTCATAGGCCATATTGGACATTTACAAATAGAATCTGAGTAAGGCATTCTATATCACCACACCGAGATACGTTACTCCTGCAGCCGATAGCGACATGTGCTCGTTACAATCTCGGTGGCCATATTGGACATTTACAAATAGAATCTGAGTAAGGCATTCTATATCACCTCACAGAGATACGTTACTCCTGCAGCCGATAGCGACATGTGCTCGTTACAATCTCATAAGCCATATTGGACATTTACAAATAGAATCCAAGCAAGTTATTCTATATTGCCTCACTGAGACACGTTACTCCTGCAGTCGATAGCGACATGCTCGTTACAATATCGGCGGCCATATTGGACATTTACAAATAGAATCCAAGCAAGGCATTCTATATCACCTCACAGAGATACGTTACTCCTGCAGCCAATAGCAACATGCTCGTTCCAATCTCATAGGCCATATTGGACATTCACAAATAGAATCTGAGTCCTTATTGCTTGTAGAGCAACTATCGCTTCCATATTAAACTATACTTGATAGACAATGTCACTGGTACCGTGGTCACTCTTATCTACAACTAGTTCACAAGGAAATCTACTGAATCGTGACAGGCAATCGGGACCTCTGGCTCTGAACTGACTGCAAGAAATGCCGTCCATGTTATTATTATGGGAGTGGGTGGAACGAGGAACGGATTGCAATTGACCTTCTCGATGTATCCTGTCAGCGCGGACACAAAGTCCTTGAGCTCCTCAGTGGGCAGAGACTCCTTGAGGCCGGTAGCGATCTCCTGGATGGTCTCGAACACCTGCTCCGGAGGCTGGAAGTCCTTCACCTGTTGCTTCAGCTGAAAACCACAAAACGCTCCCATCAGACACGCGGAGACAAGGTCAAGGCCTGTTGCCATGGCTTGCCATCTCTCACCTGGACAATCAGAATCTGTTGCTCGCTGTCGCAAGAGATAAAAAAGATTTAATTTTGAAAATAAAATTCTGCGGTTGAATTTTCTTACTCATGCAAGAAGTAGGGTTATGCTGGAATAAAGTACTCTTCGGATACTCATTATCGTTGTATTTGCGTGCCTCATTAAACGATGCTAAGAATCACTTGACCGCCTGAATTGAACTACAACTATATATATTTGAATGCACTAAGAAATGCAACTCCAAAGAACAGCGCAGGCGCTTGTTTTAACCGCCTCCGTCCGCCACAAGCCATGAAAACCACAGGCCACAAGAAGAGTGAGACTTGGCGTTGAACGGATAGTTCATCGAGTTTCCTCACATTCAGACAGAGACATGTAAAAATAGCAATTGCTTTAAAAGCGATGGAATCTAAAAGTGTTTCTTTACATGTTTTTCCGATATTTATTCATGTTTCAATACATTCGATGTGGTTCTATCATATTTTAGAAAAGGCGACAAAGCGCTACAAACATCTGAAACCGCTAAGTTTGATTGTATTGGCGATATAGAAGCTATATTCAGAATAGAAGCATTATAGATGCTATTTTTCTCAAAATTATTCCAATTTAGGTGTAATCGGGTGAAGTCAGTTGTGGAATTCGGAGAAAAGTGCAGTTGTGAATGCAGGCAGCAGATGAGGCGTAGGTTTAACCTGCTTAATGAGACTATTTTCCTGGAACTATCAATTGGCGTGTTTCTTTTGTATGCCTATTGTACGTTAGCTGGTGGCTCTACCAATACCATACTGCTGTCACGTGACAGAATGTTGTGGCTGCAAAACACGGTGTTTCAAAATGATAGATGTACCAAAGTGCTACTTTTCAAATTCTAAATGTTATGAAAAAAATAATTGAGAGCTATATTCACATGTTTCTACATATGGCTGATTGTAATTGATCATAGCATAATGAAGACAGTCGGATCAGAGTTTTATCGGTGGTGATTAGGCTCTAATAACGCATTGGACAATATCATAGATGACAGGGCAGTGACTGATGACAGAGATGAGGAATAATCAGCTGTTATTCTTGGAGAGAGAGAGAGAGAGAGAGAGAGAGTGGAATACCTCTTGGATCCTCTCCTGGATCATGCCGAACATGGGCAGAGCCTTGAGCTGGTCTGACAACACGAGGACAAAGTCTGAGATCTCCCTCCATGCCTGACTCACTCCGCGCCCAATCACGCCGGCAAAGTCTGAAAAACAACGCACACGTAAGTCAGACCAACGTTGCAAGCAGTCATTCTTTATCATCACAGACACGTATCACTTCACTCCTGCGGCCGATAGCGACATGTGCTCGTTACAATCTTGGCAGCCATATTGGACATTCACAAGTAGAATCCAAGCGAGGCATTCTATATCACCTCACCGAGACACGTTACTCCTGCAGCCGATAGCGACATGTGCTCGTTCCAATCTCATAGGCCATATTGGACATTTACAACTAGAGTCCAAGCCAGGCATTCTATATCACCTCACCGAGACACGTCACTCCTGCGGCCGATAGCGACATGTGCTCGTTCCAATCTCATGGGCCATATTTGACATTCACAAGTAGAATCCAAGCGAGGCATTCTATATCACCTCACCGAGATACGTCACTCCTGCAGCCGATAGCGACATGTGCTCGTTACAATCTCATGGGCCATATTTGACATTCACAAGTAGAATCCAAGCGAGGCATTCTATATCACCTCACCGAGATACGTCACTCCTGCAGCCGATAGCGACATGTGCTCGTTACAATCTCTGCGGCCATATTTGACATTCACAAGTAGAATCCAAGCGAGGCATTCTATATCACCTCACCGAGATACGTCACTCCTGCAGCCGATAGCGACATGTGCTCGTTACAATCTCATGGGCCATATTTGACATTCACAAGTAGAATCCAAGCGAGGCATTCTATATCACCTCACCAAGACACGTCACTCCTGCGGCCGATAGCGACATGTGCTCGTTCCAATCTCATGGGCCATATTGGACATTTACAACTAGAGTCCAAGCCAGGCATTCTATATCACCTCACCAAGACACGTCACTCCTGCAGCCGATAGCGACATGTGCTCGTTCACAGATTCACATAAGCACTGATTATTTTCAAATGTTTCTTTGAATCTTTCTCAGAGAAATTGAACACACAGTTGCTATAGGCCCATAACAATCAATTCAGCACACTTTTAGTAATTTCTTAAGTAATAATCATACATTTAGGCCTATATTATTATATTATTAACCATTCTTGATAACATTTACACAGCGTACATTTGGAATGTATCAACCTTTAACAAATGGCTAGAGAATAAATAAATGAATGAAAAATACAGCTATCATCATGCGTGGACCTCGCAGGGACCGTACCCCTGGCACCCCTTCTCATTGGATGAGCGAAGCCAAGACTCAATTTCACTATACCGAAAAAAAGTGTCCGTTTTTTTTTCGCGCTCCACAGGTCAGACAAGAATTTAAAATCAGTTGAAACTCGGCACACACATGAACCCCTATCTGACTTGATGCTGTGAAGTTTTGAGCCGCGATCGGTTGAACTACTTCCGAGAAAACTCATTCCAAAGTTTTCAAAAATCCCATGAGAATAACCCAGAGGAAAACATTCGTGAAAAATATTTCATCTGAGAGGATTAAAATTCTCAGGGAATTTCAATCTGATAATGATACACATTATTCCGAACTTCCACTTGAATCGGATCAGTCGCTCCGATGAAAAAAAATATATAATGTTATTTGTGTTAATTATTCGAAGCTATTAATATACCCATTAAATCAAAGCAACAAGTGTCACCACTTGATTGTAAACGATTAAAACAAAGCCTTCTTGATTATCATATAAATTATTAATGAAAAATAAGATGACAGTGATGTAATGGTTTGGATCTCAAGGTGTATATATATATATATATATATAATAACCAATCCAAAGATATGTTGATATGTTCCAGCTCATCCATCAACGCGGAAACACATAACGCGTTTGCCTAGTTATTCTCTGACTTTTGATAACGCCAATCGTTTGGGCTGATCTTCTTCTGCCCTGAGAACGTATTTTGAAAAGGGAGGTTCTAGGCGTACAGACCTGACGTCACGACGCCTATACATGATTGAATGAGCGTAACGAAGACTCCATCCCACTCTTATACAGCTTTGTCTGTGTTTTTTTTGTTTGTTTGTAAGCACTGCACAGGTCACATGGATCAACTGATCAACATGAAACTTTTTTTGTATGGGCCAACTTTTACAACTTAGAACTGTTCAGTTTTTGGAATGAATCGGTCGAATAGATTCTGAGAAATATCATGTCAAAGTTCTTGAAACCCCCATAGATGGCTGGGTAAGAAAATTTGAAAAAATTAAATCTCTCCGAAAAAAATCAAATTTTCTCCGAGTGTTCAAACATGAATGATACACATAACCACCATTTTGTAAGCAATTCGAACCAGCCATATGAAAGGAAAAAATTCAGATAACTGTTTTCATTTATCAAATATATGGAAAGGAGACAAAATTCACTGCTTTCTAGATTCGATATTTGCCCAAGAATTAAATATTCTTTATATTCGACAAGGTGTGTAGAATACCAGAGTCGATAAAGTAGCAATTAAATGAAGGACAAAGTGTGAGGAATACCAGAGTCGATGAAGTTGCAAATGTAGGACTGATATTATACCTTATTTAAATATATCGCTCAAGTTACAACGCATATTTCGCGTTTGCCTAGTATCAACAACATCATTGCTTGAAGTGTTCTGAATAGATTGGTATTTGCTACCTTTTTTTCTGTGAACGGTTCGAGAAATAACGAAATTATAAGATATAAGATATGTTGTGCAAAAGTCAAGTCTTACTTCTGTGGATAAGAGCAATCATGAACATATGCAGTATGCATGTGATAACTGAAGCATACACTCGTCTTGACGTTATAACAGATCTGTGATACCCGGGTACCCTGACAGTCCCCCTGAACGCCACGACATGGTTTCCGGTGGCACTTACCGCGCGAGATTTCCGCCACGACGGCGATGGCCTGCTTGAACTCTCCCTCGTGCTTCTTGACGAACTCGACGAGCCGCTGCAGGTTGACGAGCGCCTGGTTGACGAGCGCGTTGCTGACGTCAACGCTCACTTGGAAGATCTGCACAAATCAGGCCACGTCACAACACGATCGGGAGACAAATCACCTAGTCGTGTGCTCCCCCCAACTAGCTGCTTGTTATTCGTCATAATTGTCACAACATAACCTCACTTCTGACGAGCAAGTGTGTAGGAACAAGCCCACTACAGTGATATCCACATGCGCTTTTAGATACGGTAGAACCTCTTGAATCAATCTCTCATTTTTATATTCATTATTCCCGTGAGTTTCCCTCTGTTTCCTCCTTCATCTGCTTTCCATGTTGAACTGTTCCCTCGGGAGGTTTCTCACTTCATCACAATTAATTTAGCCTGGTCCCCCGAGGAATCCACTGTAGAATATGGTGGTTCTCATTGAAAGACATTGTACTTTGTGTGTTTTCTGTCAACAAATGACGTAATAGATCAATGTCAGGCAGCAGGCGTAAGAATGACCAGGGCCCACTACTAGTATATCAACATGATACATGACGTCATAATGACTTACGTGTGGACAAACACAGACATATGCTGTATAAGAAAGGACCGCAATATTCAATGTCACGGTTTTATAACAACCTACCAATTGACATCAAGTCGATATCCAGCATGCATATGTTTAAATCCAGAGTCAAGAAACTGTTATGTGAAAATGCTCTTTACTCTGTTGACGATTTTTTAGCCTTCAGCTAATCTTGAACAATGCTTATTATATGTATATTTGTCATTCACGACGTATATCATACTGTTTGTACAGTCTCCGATAATGAAAACCATTATTATTATTATTATTATTATTATTAAGGGTCAACGACTGATATTGTGTTGATGGCTAGAAGTGAGTACCTTGTTCAAGGAGTCGGTGACGGTGGGGATGATCTTCTTGAGAGACGTCAGGAGAGTTGTGGAGAGTCGCTCGAACAAGTCGACTACCTTATCGG
The DNA here is from genome assembly GCA_964007535.1 of Brachyptera risi. Classification (NCBI taxonomy): domain Eukaryota; kingdom Metazoa; phylum Arthropoda; class Insecta; order Plecoptera; family Taeniopterygidae; genus Brachyptera; species Brachyptera risi. Next base: position 23,933,268 of record OZ023338.1, on the reverse strand, counting down.
CAATCTTGGCAACCACCTCGGTCACCTGGGCGATGGACTCGGACGCTGTGCCGACGTACGCCTTGCTGTGAGACAATCACAAGACGGCGTTACAGCATCGCAAGCCGAGAGAACAAACGGTTTGAATACTTCCAGTCTTAGTTAAGCTAGGATCCCATAACGATTTTTTCACGTGACGTCCGTTGAAACATCGGCCGACGTCAACTTTCCACCAATCACGCGCAAGAATAAACAACGGAGGGAGGCAACGATTTTTCGCCGTCCAAGTAGAGCCAACTCCAACATTTTCACGTCCGTCACGGGACGGCACGGCACGATTTGGATATTTTTAGAATTCGGGAAGGCGGTGATCTTTTCGACCCAATATTTGACCTTTTAAATTTGATTGTTATCCCCAAAAAGTTGAAGTCTCTGCCAGTAGAATGTATACTTGAAGTGACGTGAGAAAAACGGCATGGGAACACGATCTATTTTACATCAACGATGCCGTCCGATGTTTCAACGAACGTCACGTGGAAAAATCGTTATGGGAACCCAGCTTTACGTATTTCATAACTTGTATGGCCTTACAACCACACGCATGAGTCGGTAATTTCTCAATCAACAACGAAATAAAACGTCCCATGAATTGAACTATCAAGATGGACATTTAATGAATGTATGAGATATGTTCATTTGTTTTTTTACTTGGTGAACATTCCATCAACTTATATCGGTCTACGTACTTTCATTTGTACACACACTTTCAAGCTAGGTTCCCATGACGATTTTGTCACGTGACGTCCGTCAAAACATCGGACGGCACTGTTGGTGTGAAATAGATCACGTTCCCATACCGTTTTGTTCCCGTCACATAAGGTAATGCGTTCTATCGGCAAAAACTAGAACTTTTGAAGGCAACCATCGAAATCAACGAGTCAACATGACACTATCTTAGGCAGGTCCCAATTCTTAGGTCTCTAATTGCCTTGATGAACATTTCGGGGTCGAAACTTATCATTGAAAATGAATAATCATTCATATAACAGCAAAATATCGAACAGCATCTGATTTTACTTGCGACTAAAACAGTAATCTCGGAATCAAACGGAAATGCGACAATGCGATCCTACATTCGATTGTTGGTACTCTACACGACATCCGCAAATCGTCCCGTGCCATGCTGTGACGGACGTAAAAACGTTGTCTCCCACCGTTGTTTTTTCTTGCGTGTGATTGGTTGAAAGTTTGGTGAAGTTTGGTTGACCGATGTTTTGACGGACGGGACGTGAAAAAATCGTCATGGGAACCTAGCTCCAGTTGTGGGCTATACCTATGACTATCAATAACGTAACGGGATAAGCAACATGGCGCTTTCCTTTCGCACCATGCGTATATCAAAGGGATGCCGCCTCACAAATGTTATGATGATTTGCTGGTATTATTGTATGTTGATCTATACAAGTAATAGATGTAATGCAATCTGTGAATCCAGCTCTTTCCAACTGCATTAAACAATATTGGAATAAATTCCATTTGAATTAGCCAATCTTAATTCAAAATACGTCTGTAAAAGCATTTAGTCCCCTAGTCAAGAGTCCTACTGCTATATTTACCATTTGATAACTGGATAATAACTCATCATCCACGAGAAAGATGAGAAACAATGCAAGTATACAACTATGTACTATATATTGAAACACGAGCCTAATACGTACGATTTGATTTGAAATTGCGAATCTCACAAATGTACACGAAAGCGCTGATTCCACCATGGTGAAAACGGCCTAGTGTTAAAAAGATAAGACTTATGCCATGTTGCTTATCCCGTTACGTTATTGATAGTCATAGGCTATACATATTCTCATTTGTGTACATTTATTTCTTTGTATGAACCGAATTCCATGGGGCTGTGCCAGCAAGGCACTCGAGATACTCAAGCGAGTCAAGCGAACTAGCTAGAACACTACCGTGCGTAGTTCATCCAAGGAGGCTAGATACTAACCTACTTAGATACTATCAGTATCTAACCTCCTTGAGTTTATCCAAGATGGAGTGATCCTGGTAGAATCATTTCGATTCATGAGAAATGGAATTAAGAGGCCGCAGGCGCTCGTATTTCACGCCGCAAACTCTCACGGCCGTAATTTTGGAGATATCAATATGATTGTTTTTGCATTCAGTTGATAATTAAAAGAGGAAGGTTATCGCATTCACAGAATTTTGAACAACAAATTTGTAATTTTTCAAATTCTTCAAATGGAAAATGAAAAAATTTCTAGTTTACGGAAACCCAGATATATATTTTTGAATACCGAAAAAAAATATGGACTGTGAAATATATCAAAAGTGTGAGTAAGGGAATTAACGGCGTTTACGACAGTATTAGTTCGGCGGGCTAGTCTATGGGCTGCGCCTAGCACACGATGCATGTTGAACTCGAGTCTGAAGCGAGCGAACAACGAGCGCGTGTAGAGCGCCTGCGCGGCCTCATAACCAAGTAGGCCCAAGTCGTTATCCAAGAGAATATCACTATTCATGGTTAGAATTGAGTCAATCTGGTATTACGCGCGCGAGAGAGAGATGGGCGACCGGCCGAAACTGCGTGATTGTACCAAGCTCTGCATGTGCTTGAGGACATTCCGATCTGTCCTTGACAGAGTGTGGGTGTGTTCTGAAGAGAGGGAGGAACTGAAGAAGAGAGAGAGAGACGCACGTGCGTGTCTGGTGGTCCCTAGAAGGGGAGGAACTGAGGAAGAGAGAGAGAGAGACGCGTGTGCGTGTCTGGTGGTAATAGAGGACAAGGAACTGAAGAAGAGAGAGAGACGCACGTGCGTGTCTGGTGGTAATAGAGGACAAGGAACTGAAGAAGAGAAAGAGAGACGCACGTGCGTGTCTGGTGGTAATAGAGGACAAGGAACTGAAGAAGAGAAAGAGAGACGCACGTGCGTGTCTGGTGGTAATAGAGGACAAGGAACTGAAGAAGAGAAAGAGAGACGCACGTGCGTGTCTGGTGGTAATAGAGGACAAGGAACTGAAGAAGAGAAAGAGAGACGCACGTGCGTGTCTGGTGGTAATAGAGGACAAGGAACTGAAGAAGAGAGAGAGACGCTTGTGCGTGTCTGGTGGTAACTAGAGGGGGAGGAACTGAAGAAGAGAAAGAGAGACGCACGTGCGTGTCTGGTGGTAATAGAGGACAAGGAACTGAAGAAGAGAGAGAGACGCTTGTGCGTGTCTGGTGGTTACTAGAGGGGGAGGAACTGAAGAAGAGAGAGAGACGCACGTGCGTGTCTGGTGGTAATAGAGGACAAGGAACTGAAGAAGAGAAAGAGAGACGCACGTGCGTGTCTGGTGGTAATAGAGGACAAGGAACTGAAGAAGAGAGAGAGACGCTTGTGCGTGTCTGGTGGTTACTAGAGGGGGAGGAACTGAAGAAGAGAGAGAGACGCACGTGCGTGTCTGGTTGTAATTAGAGAGGGAGGAACTGAAGAAGAGAGAGAGACGCACGTGCGTGTCTGGTGGTAATAGAGGACAAGGAACTGAAGAAGAGAGAGAGACGCACGTGCGTGTCTGGTTGTAATTAGAGGGGGAGGAACAGAGGAAGAGAGAGAGAGACGCACGTGCGTGTCCGGTGGTTACTACGACTCAGCAGAACTCACTCGGAGTCAGTCGAGTGCCACCGACAGAGTGAAACGATGCGCGTTGTGATCATTCAACAAGTGTATGTGCAAAATCGAAGGAAGAAATGAAGGAACAAAACCGTTTCATAGGTTCCGGACAGTTTTTTTCAACACCAATCTGTTGAATGATGAGAAATGACACTTTCATCTTTCCTCTCTCACTTTCTCGCTCGCTCGGAATAGTTTGAGACTCTAAATGCCAGTCTGATATATACATTTGTTTGAGCAAGTTTGAGTGTGTGAGTGTGTACAAGGGAGGTACTCACACAACGTCGGACAACTCCTGGATGGACTTGTCACTGGCGATCTCGCTCCTGATGGCCTTGAGCTGCTCCTGGTAGGCGGCCAGCAGAGGTTTCAGGTTCGGCTGAGCCTTCTTCAGGTTCTCGAGGACGTCGTTGAACTCGGTCGACGCTTCGGTGGCGAGCTCTTTGGACAGCGTCTTCATCTTCTGGACGCAAGCGGCCAAGTCTGCGCGCAGGTATTCCTGGCAAGCACAATAAGGCGGTCGGATCGTTTGTACTGCCAGACGCAAGCTGTTTCCACACTACTTGTTTGCCCTGGGTTCTAACTGCGGTCTCACCATAGATATTACGTTACTCTCACAGCCAATAGCGACATGTGATCGTTCACATCTCAGCGGCCATACTAGACATTTACAAGTAAAATCTAGGCAAGGCATTCTATATCATCTCACCGAGATAAGTTACTCCTGCAGCCGATAGCGACATATGCTCGCTCCAATCTGGGCGTCCATATTGGACATTTACAAGTAGAAACTAAGCAAGGCATTCTATATTATATGCGTAATATGTGGTAAACTTCCTGGTTTGCAAAGCGGTGTGAAGCTACTGAATATGTACGACTTGTTGACGTTGAGTCACGTATATCTATGATCTGACAGCTGTTATAATGGTTCTGGGTTTATACAGTACAGACCCTGGGTCAGCCCGCAGGCAGTTGAAACCCACGGGCAGATGGTTAACTGATACAATGCTCCAGAAAACCCTATATCTATCGCTTTTCAAGGGACCAGGAAAAAAAAACCATCCACGCAGGAAAATGATCCATCCAGGAAAATTCAACAATGATTATATGGGAGTGGAGTTAGGAAAAATGAATGTTACAAGCAAGAAAACGATGGATGCAGGAACGATGCATAGAGGTGGAAACATCCTTCAGGCAAGCAGTGAATATTTGAATATGTGAACAGTCTCCCTGTTGACCCGTGGTACAGACCGGCGTGAAAACCTGGGGTTGAATCCCCCGGGTGAGACCGTGGGTTCACTAGGTGTTGTGAAAACCATAAATGTGCTGTTACGGCAGTACAAATTACTCACATTGCGGCCTCTATCTATCGGTCTCCAGAACGCCAAGACAACCACCTATCCGGAAAAAGTTAACCCTCTACTATTGCCTCATGCGGGGCTGATCAAAATCATCTTTGGCTCCAATTGACCTTTTTCAAAAGGAATGAGCCATCTAGCGGCGACGTTGAACTAGAGCGGGATGTTATTACCTGCGTTTGAGAGTCCTATGCTGCCAATGCTGTTCAGCAGTGTTGGTTTACCTATATTATGAGCCATCTAGGGGCGACGTTGAACTAGAGCGGGATGTTAATACCTGTGTTTGAAAGTCCTATGCTGCCAATGCTGTTTAGCAGGGTTGGTTTACCTATATTATGAGCCATCTAGCGGCGACGTTGAACTAGAGCGGGATGTTAATACCTGTGTTCGAGAGTCCTATGCTACCAATGCTGTTTAGCAGGGTTGGTTTACCTATATTGTGAGCTATCTAGCGGCGACGTTGAACTAGAGCGGGATGTTAATACCTGCGTTTGAAAGTCCTATGCTGTCAATACTGTTCAGCAGGGTTGGTTCATACCTCATATTATCATGCGTTAAAGTGAACAGTGATACCTATAATATGACATTACTTTCAACATGTATATGTTTACTATATACTGAGAGATTTACACACTGTCAGAGTGAGTAAGATGAGAGAAAATGCAAGTTATATATCTTGGTGTTTCGCCCTCAACCCTGTGTATAAGCGGGCCGACTTCTTGAACAGTACTAAAACTCCCAGAATGCAATACCAGCCATCTGGGCTGTTAGGAGGCAGGACGCACCTGCGCATTCAATTAGGAAAAGGTCTATTGGGAAAAAATTATAGCATGATTTTATTGAGTTGTCATTCAATTTCGATATTTCATGGAACCGATTCGATGTATAATAATCTAATGTCAATGTAACAATGTTCCTCCTCATATTTATCAAATGACTGAACCAAATAACCACTGAGACATAATATTGATGTCACCAAGGAAAACGACCGAGTTACACTGCTTTCTTACGCATGTCCCCACGTGTGTGGGACCAGCAGCTTACCAAGAGTTCCTTGACGTTGTCGAGAGAGTAGGTGACCTGGGGTTTGACCTGCTTGCCCCAGGACAGCACCACGTTGAACAGCTCCTTGGTGGTGGCGCCCTGGACCCACTCGGACTGAGCGACGGCCTTGGACGACAGGTCGAGCACGTACAGGCCCTGGACCTTCCTCTCGGGCGTGTCTGGAACCACACAACTGTTGCTACATCCGTTTCTCAATGGTACAACCAGCTCAAATGGAGCTGGAGAAGGTCTGTAACCATCATTTTGCTGGACCCTGTGCGTTTCTGAGGGAAATTGGTATGTAGTAGTAGGATGTGTAGTATCTAACTTCGTTAACGAAGTTAGATACTGAGAGGTCTTTACTCGTTGGTCTCGTCCTTGTCAAGGCTAGACCACACACGTCACGACCACGCAGTAGTAGGATGACAGACGCCATGCAGCAAACAGCTACGATGTTTATAACTGCGCGTTGAATAAAAATGACGAAAATTGAAAAAATTATGCTTCTTCATGATAAAACATTTATTAGATGTGTTTTCAGTGGAATACCTCGCAGTTTCTAGTCATGAGAATGCTGAGATGTGATTTTCACTCCCTGGATCAAGTGTGACTTGATCAGCAGTGTCGTTTGTCCCATTATCATGCTTCACAATGCATGTTGAAAAGATTCGGATTATTAATAATAATAATAATAATAATAATAATAATAATAATTGTTTTTATTATCGGCGACTCTACCTTACAGTATGATAAAATTCATATTCAGGTTCATATTCGGTATTTTTTTATGAAGATTCGGTTCGAAATGAAAAACATGGATTCGCACACCTCTAATCATCTCTTAAATTGAGATATAGATTCCTAGTTCTTGTGGAGAATTAGGAAAATAAATAGCATGGTTATTGATTGATGCCTGATTCCAAGCGGGATGGTGTACCTCTCCTGTAGATCTGGTAGACGAACTTGTGGTCCTTCTCGAAGCCCGCATCTGCCACGACCGCCTTCAGGCCGATCACGTCGAACAGGGCATGGACGCTGGGGTAGTGGTCCTCGAGCTTGCCTGCGACGTCGATGTCGACCAGCACGTCCGACGGGGTCTTCACCTGTGACAGAACCACGCATGCGTTACCCGCCGCTCATTGACATGCACTCGTGTTCTTCCGTGGCCTTCCGTACCATTCGACAGATAGGAATATTCATGATTGAAACAACTTCTGCAATAATTTATCTACAAATGATTCACAATCACTGTATTGGCCTATATCGGCTATAATTATTATTCATCATTTATTCAGTCTTGAATGGAAATGTGAATATGCAGAATGACTGAGAGTTTTGATTTGACTGTTTCTCAAGCGATTTAGCCACGTCACACTACAACCTAGTGACAAACTTGCCGTCAGAATGCAGGTTCCTTGGTTAATGTTGGAGCTATGATACTCGACAGTTAGGCTGATTGGAGGGATAAGAACACTTGCCACATATTGGAGAGACGAAGGACTATAAATGCACAGCGGGACTGAAACCCACGCCTGGTCTTTTTTTGTATTGTTATCACTTTTTCAGATACAAAATAAAAACACTGAACAGTCGAATAGAATCCACAAAGTCTGCAAGGGAGACTTGACTGTGGGAAGAAAAAAAATTATAAGAGGCCTATGTATATTATTTAGTTCTAGACTGTATATATCGGTTTAGGTATGGCGATTAGAGAAATACTGTACAAACATAATTGATGAATTGAGTAGCAATTAAATAGGAATGAAACAAAAAAGGAACATGATCTTCAAGATATACTATTATCCAGGATTTAATGACTCGAAATTGTACTGATTAAGATATTGACTATAATTTCACAAAAGATATAAATAACAAAAATGAGATACAATTTAAGAATAAATATGTGATCTTCCAGTAACATGGTATTGCAGATGTGAGAATTACCATGACCTTGAGATGGCTTGGCTGACGTATCATGTAGGAGTAGAGGATAAAATACAGTGGATGACACAATGAGGCATGTGTATACACTAGTGAAACGCGAAATATGCGTTGCAAGATGAGCGAGAAATCTGAATAAGGTATAAAAGTCCTTGAAGTAGTTCTACTCTGGCCACTTCATTGACTCTGGTATTCTACACACCTTGACGCATATACAAAATACTTCATTGTTGATCAACTCTTGAATCTAGAAAGCAGTGAATCTTGCCAACTTAATTCTGTCACAATAGGCGTCTGTCACGTAACAAATGAAAAAACAATCGTTACCATAGCAATACAGCGAACTGGTGGACTACCAAACATTATGATTGGTGAATTTCAACAATGAGTGACGTCACTTGACAGAAGTCTATTCTTGATATATTTGATGAATATTATCAGTTATTTTATTTTTTTCTTCAAAACGGTTGATTGGAATTGCATACAAAATCGTGAAAATGTGTAAAATCTATGTATACACATTCAGAGAAGATTTCATCCCATTTGGGGAGATTTTTGTATCAATATTTTCCGCCCAGCCAAATCTTATGGGGTTCTTAGAAACTTTGAGATGATTTCTCTCAAAATCGGTCCGACCGATTCATCCCAGAAACTATACAGTTCCAAGTTGGATAAGTTTACGTGTACAAAAAAAAAGTTTCATGTTCATCAGTCAACCCTTGCGACATGTGGAGAGCTTCCAAAAAAAAAAAAAAAAAAAAAAAAACACAGACAAAGCCCTATAAGAGTGGGATGGAGACTTCGCTACGCTCATCAAAAATAAGGAGCAACGTTGTCAATAGCAAAAAAAAACATGTTCCAAAGCCCTTATTATCACTACACCGAAATACGAAGCATGACATCGGAATTAGCACAATGCATTGAGACAAAGGAAGGAGTTACAACAAGCGAAGAGTTGGGCACGTACGAAGACAGACAGCTTGGAGAGTGTGGCCTGGTAGCCGAAGCCGAGGTCCTTCTTGACAGTCTTGTCGGTGTAGGTGAGAGTCGAACCCAGGCCCACGACGCTTGTGCTGGCTGCGACGTGGCTGTCGAACACAACGTCCAGGTTCTGGCCCTACAACAACCAATCAGCGCCATTCAAAACATGTCCAATCTCTCATTTCATATTGGGTTCAACGACGCACTATGATGATAACTAAGATTTATTGGCGTCGAATGAATGGTTAATGCGATGATGGGATGGTGAGATGAAGGTTGCTGAAGTATTGGGAAGGAAGCGGTGAAGGAACCATCCCAGCATTAGCCCAGGCTTAAGGGGGAAACTATGAATACCCTGTAACGATGGGCGGTAGCAAGAATAAGCTATTTCTGAACGGTGATAATACCACGTTTAAGAGTCCACGTGAGTTGATTCTGCAATATATATCAGTGAACAGTTTGAGCTATAGTGATATGTTAAACCATCACTAGAGCTCTGATTATATGGAGATTGAATTTACCGCCATTTGTAATAAAGTGTCGTTTCTTCACCAAATGTGACCAAATTATTATAATTGGATTCCGAATCTAGCTTATTTCAATCGCCGAATCAAACCAAATTGAACAGCGATCACGAAATCAATCACTACTCTCGAAAAAGTGGTGGAATCAATGGTTTCACTCAAAACTTCAGTTAGATACTGTTCAATTCATGTTTTTGGGAATTTCTTACCGTATGGGCCCACATTTTCCAGTATGCCTTATCTCATACAAGAGATCGTTGGAACTGAAAGATGCAGAGATTTTGACAACCTACACAATATAACCTACAATCACCCAGACGTGACAAGAGAACACAAATATCTCATCTCACGCTTCATTGATTGACAACCATGGATGGACTCCGGATGCATTGAACATTAGGCCTGAGTTGATTGGAGACAAAAAGTGCATATTTTCGATATGTTTACCCCAAAATCTTCCCAAATCCTCATGTAAGAATGAAACCACCAAAAAGCAAAATTAAGTTTTGTTAAAAACACCTCAACGCGAAATTCTTGTTCACAGAGACGAAATGATGGAACAAATGAAACCATCTAATCTGGGGTCTAGCCATCAGGGAGGTATTGAGAGAAACCATGTTTCCTCTGAATCTGGAACCGTTCAAGAGTTATCAGTCACCAACAGACCAATGTCTTGCTGAGCCGACCCCCGTGGACTCTCCAGCAGGCCTACTAGCCTACGTGTTGGGAGACTCACACGGTCATGTCCCGTCTGGTTCGCTGTGACGGCCGTCAACTCACCTTGCTCTTGACGTCCACGCAGGCGGTGAAGTTGTAGCCGTTGGCGATCACGTTCTTGGCGATCTTGGTGTCGACGACGATCTTCTGGCCCTTCTTGGCGAACACGTCAATCTCCACGTTGGAGTCGAGGACGTTTCCGCGCCCGCCGACCACCGTCTTGCCTTTCACGATCAGGTCCTGGAAACAACCGCCACGTTACACTCACAGACAACATAGGCCCATACAGTCACATGACATAATGATACAGAAATATATTATCATTAACATTCATCATATTGGCTCATTTATGATAATTCGTTCGGTATTTGTGATATTCATATTCGATTATATTGATAATAATTATCATTATGATAGCCTGGAGTAGTGATATAATATTATAGTATTATAATCTAATATCATCGAAATATTTATTTCTATGTGTGGAATGTATGAATGTGAGTGTGAAATGTATTGATGTAGGTGTGGAATGTATTAATGTAGGTGTGAAATGTATTGATGTAGGTGTGGAATGTATTATTGTAGGTGTGAAATGTATGAATGTAGGTGTGAAATGTATTATTGTAGGTGTGGAATGTATTAATGTAGGTGTGAAATGTATTGATGTAGGTGTGGAATGTATCAATGTAGGTGTGAAATGTATTGATGTAGGTGTGGAATGTATGAATGTAAGTGTGGAATGTATTAACGTAAGTGTGGAATGTATTAACGTGAGTGTAAAATGTATGAGTAAAAGTGTGGAATGTATGAATGTTGGTGTGAATTGTATGATTGTAAGTGTGAAATGTATGAATGTAAGTGTGAAATGTATGAATGTAAGTGTGAAATGTGATAATGTTAGTGTGAAATGCATGAACGTATGTGTGAAATGTATGAATGTAAGTGTGAAATGTATCTATGTAAATGAGAAATGTAAGAGATAAATTTTACAATTCATTGAATGGAGCTCCATCTTGTATCTATTCAGTAGAATATAGGATGTATGAATACAAAATGAATTATTCAATTTTTGTCTGCATATTTCTGACAGCACTCGGAGAACAATAGCCTAGGGTTATTTCCAGTTCCACTATCCGGGCTCATATGTCATTATTCCAAGGAATCAAAATCATGTCTCACGATTTATTCCAGTTAGTTCTTAAGAGAAATAGATTTCCTTCAAATTATGTAGACTAAATATTTATTGTTGATATATGTTATTGCTATGAATCAAATGTGAGTGAGAGTAGCGTTGAGTCTGACCTTGCCGAGTGCCGGGTGCTGGAACTTGGCCTCGTGCGTCAAGGTCACGCTCTCGTCGTTACGCAGGTAGTCCGCGTTGACGAGCAGAGAGGTCTTGGCGGCCGGCTCCCTGACGCGGTCCAGCCACGCACTCGCGTCAACCTTCAAGGTCACGTGGCGGCTGTTGGCCGGGTCAAAGGTCAGCGCGTACTTGGCCTCGGCCGCAATCTCTCGCTGCGCCGTGTTGATCACCAGCGCTGAGGGAGAGACGTGAGTGTGTGAGAGAGAGAGAGAGAGAGAGAGAGAGAGAGAGAGAGAGATGAGAGTGAGAGAGAGAGATGAGTGTGAGAGAGGTGAGTGTGAGAGACGTGAGTGAGAGAGAGAGTGAGACAGTTAGACGTGAGTGTGAGAGAGAAAGAGAGAGAGAGAGAGGAAGAGAGAGAGTGAGAGAGAGAGTGAGAGAGAGGTGAGTGTAAGAGAGATGAGAGAGAGAGAGAGGAAGAGAGAGAGTGAGAGAGTGAGAGAGTGAGAGAGAGAGAGAGAGAGAGAGAGAGATGAGTGTGAGAGAGGTGAGTGTGAGAGACGTGAGTGAGAGAGAGAGAGAGACAGTTAGACGTGAGTGTGAGAGAGAAAGAGAGAGAGAGAGAGGAAGAGAGAGAGTGAGAGAGAGAGTGAGAGAGAGGTGAGTGTAAGAGAGATGAGAGAGAGAGAGAGGAAGAGAGAGAGTGAGAGAGTGAGAGAGAGAGAGAGATGAGTGTGAGAGAGGTGAGTGTGAGAGACGTGAGTGAGAGAGAGAGAGAGAGAGACAGTTAGACGTGAGTGTGAGAGAGAAAGAGAGAGAGAGAGAGGAAGAGAGAGAGTGAGAGAGTGAGAGAGAGGTGAGTGTAAGAGAGATGAGAGAGAGATGTGAATGTGTGGAAGCGTGTTTGATGCGTCAACAGCTATCAACTCACAATGGAAACGAAGATCAGGAAGAATATAATTGATCAATCGGATCAGATAGAACACATACAATCGCAAATGATCTTTCAAAATAGAATGGGAATGAATGATGAAAATGACAAATGAAAACGAAGAGATGAGTTCATGAATGAATAAATAATGAGAAATGAGAGATGGATCAATGAATAGGCCTAACAGGAAGAGAGAAATATATACACAACATGATGAGTTCTGTCGTGAATAAGCCTACACTTGAGCAAGAACAAGCGGAGAAGAAAGAATAGCTCTAGAATCAGAAGAAGGAGATTCAAGATTCTTTCTGTGGCAGTACTCACAAGCCTCCTTGTCGGTGACGTGCAGGCTTGACTTGTGGACCTGCTTGTCCTGGCTGCTGATGGTGACGACGTTGCTCAGCAGCTTGGGCTTCCTCTCGGTCACGCGGTGGAACTTCAGGTCGGTCTTCAGCCCCAGCCCCGTCAGGTCCATGTCTGCCGTCACCTCGTTGTGGAACTCAATCAGGTCTGAGGGAAACCACACACGTCCTACATTAGGCTTCCGGTGAATTATCATCTCAACAAAACACTTGTTAACGGAATTGCAAATGATAATAAAACTGGAACATGACATTCAATGAATACATTTACATTCCACACTCGAGTGGAATGAGAATGAATGTATTTCAACTTCACACAAAATTTCATTTTTTCGGATAATAAAAATATTTTCATTTTTTTCTCGCCGTGTTATTCTTACTAGGAAAACGCGGGATGCGCGTTGTTAGACGAGCTTAGGGGTATAGAAATCTAGAATGAAAAATAATTTGTTAACCCAATCTACATCTACAGACCTTGGATCACTCCAAACGTTCAAAAACCTTACGAGAATCAGTTATGTCACGGCCTTCCTCTTCATTCATTTCAATCGTTTTGAATTAATTGGTGACACTTGTTGCTATAGATTTAATTGGTTCCCGTAATAGCCTAAATTGATGGGAAAATGCTTTATAAATGCGTTTTCTTCGTTATTTCTCATCCGATTGATGCGAAAAATCTCTCAAAATGTGCTTTATAGTTTCCTTCATATTCGGCGAAAATTTGAGAGGTCTTGAAAAATTTTGATTTTTCAAGTATTTTCCTCCGGGTTATTCTAATGGGGATTTTTGAAATTTCTAAAATTCATAAAAAAAAAAGTTACCACCCGATAATGCCACAAAACTATACAGATCTAAGTTAGATGAGGAACCATGACGAAAAAAAGTTTGAAGTTGATAGCTGTAGCCGTTTGACCTGTGGAGAACCGACAAAAAACATAAAAAAAAAAAAAAAAAAAAAAAAAACATAAAAACGAACACCAATTTTTTTCAGTATGTCAAATTGAATCCTCGCTAAAGCTCGTCTAATGAGTATTTTTGAAATTTCTAAAATTCATAAAAATAAAATGTACCACCCGATAATGCCACAAAACTATACAGACCCAAGTTGGATGAGGAACCATAACGAAAAAAAGTTTGGAGTTGATAGCTTCAGCCGTTTGACATGTGGAGAACCGACAAAAAAACATGAAAACGACAACAACAAAAACATAAAATCGAACACCAATTTTTTTCAGAATGTCAAATTGAATCCTCGCTAAAGCTCGTCTCATTGTTCTCTCTGTTGCCGGTACTGGAATCTGTGGAACTAGCAGAGACGATCACTTCACACGAAGAGGTAAGTATGTCATACTTGTGCAGGCATTCTCTTGTTAATATGTCGAATAACATCGCAGACATACATTCTTGTATGGCCAGAAATGTGGTATTTTTCAGACATTTTTTGAAAGAAATGAAAATATTTGTCAATTTTGTTGGGTGAAGAAAGATATTCTCCAGTAAATGTGTGCATAGGTTGTATGTAGCTACTGTGGACATATTGTGTGAGAGACACAGGCACCTAAGAAGTGCACATTCAACTTTGAAGGCAGCCTATGGGGCTTTCATCGTCCCCTTGGACAAAATTCAGATGAGCCACAAGCATTGTTTGCTCAACGACCCCACCAACAGCTAGCTTATACGGGGATACGAATGAGCAGGTGATTAGGAAATAAGAAAGTGATGATTGGTGAAAGGACAATTATAAAAACCCACGCCCAACGGTGACTTCAGTCTCCAAGCGGTGCCTCAGCCCGAGGGATATCCTGTGTTAAAATTGTCTGAGAGCAACCGAGACCAGTTTGTTTAGAGCTTCCAAAAAATATACTCGAAAAATATGGAGGGCCAACGAGCTGAGCGAGCTTCCGAAAAACAGATTTGAGATTTATAGAGGGCCAGGTTAGTGACCGTAGCGCTCTGAACCGCAGCGGATATTTTGTAGTACTAGTCATTCTAAACCGAGAGCGGTCTGCACAACATCGCTGCTGTGAGCGCCTAGCGTTCTGCATGTTCTGTGTTCTGTGTTCTGTGTTCTGTGTTCTGCGTGTTCTGTGTTCTGCGTGTTCTGCGTGGCCTGGGAAATATGTGGACTTACTATCTATTGACAATAGCCAGAAACCTGTCACTCGAAGAGTCGACACTTCTAACTGTCAGTATCAGAAACGAACGTTCGTGTCTACTTTTCTTTCAACCATTTGTGCTTTCAACATGAGAAACTTGAATCTTATTCTATTTTTAAGCTCCACACCAGACAGACAAGTGTTGACAGTTCAATGTCAATATGGTATGAGTTATTTCAACTATTTTAATATAATAACTATTTCAAACGTATTTTGAACATACAAACATTACGGGAGATGAATATTTGAAGTAGGCCTACAAAACATTTACCAGATTGAAAAAATAAAAAAAATACCCAATGTCTTTTCCGTACAAAGAGTCACATGATGAAATTAACCCATCTACATTTCATTCTGAATAATTGTGATTAATTGTATCATATTTGTAGCAAGTGTTTCAACTGTAGAATCTGGGATTTTTTCTTTACCTATAAGATTGAAAAAGACATCAGATAGGCCCACTCAGGTATATAATAAACCAATTAACGCCAACCATTATCAATAGAATATTAAACTCGAAAACCGAGAGAGAAAAAACATGAAACCGAAGAATAAATAAAGTCATATCATCCATTCCTAGCTGAACCCACTCCAGAAAATTCTACATCCGATGGGTGTCTTTGCTATCCCTTATCCCCAAACAATGGATCTACTTCGGTGCAAATCGCTCGAGACTTTTAATGCTTTTAGGAACAACTTAAAGCAGTACATTTTAAATGATCCCTTTTATACAATTGACGAATATGTATCTAGCTGCACATCTCACCAATAACTTCTTTGGCATTCATTTCTTATTCATTGGAAAATATTTCAATGTGTTTGTAGACAGGTACATAATGTTTGTCTGTATTTGTATTCAATCTATTGTATGTTGTATGTCTGGAATGCTTGGTATGTTTTTCTCTTTCTTATACATATATATATATATATATATATATATATATATATATATATATATATATATATATATATATATATATATATATATATATATATAAATATTTATATATATATATATATATATATATATATATATGCTATGATTATTTATGTCCATATTTATTATCATATATGTCCACGAAAATTTGAGAAATAATATATATATATATATATATATATATATATATATATATATATATATATATATATATATATATATATATATATATATATATATTTATATATATATACATATAAATCAATGACTTGCCATATAATTGCCTGTAATGTCAATTCCCATGGATGAATAAAAATATCTATCTATCTATCCCAATTGACGTCACTCGTTGTCAATAGCTGTGGGTGAGATGACAGAGCATTGAAAACTATAATACAGGCAAGACACTTGACACTTAATTTGGATCAGTTTATCGTTTGAGAGATGAGTTGTTTTTCAACTTAGCAACCCATCAATCAAACGATTAAAGCGAACCTTCATACAGTCTAATCAATATTTATTAATTACCATTTGTATTTAGTATTACCGGTACCATAGACTGAAGAACAAACGGAATTTGTGTTCTTTAGTTTATTGGATGAGCGAAGCGAAGACTCAATTTCACTATACCGAAAAAAAAGTGCCTGTTTTATTTTTTTTTCGCGCTCCACAGGTCAGACGAAAATTCAAAATCAGTTGAAACTTGGCACACACATGAACCCCTATCTGACTTGATGCTGTATAGTTTTGAGGCGCGATCGGTTCAACCACTTATGAGAAAACTCATTTCAAAGTTTTCAAAAATCTCATTAGAAGAACCCAGAGGAAAACATTCGTGAAAAATATTTCAGCTGAGAGGATTCAGATTCTCAGGGACTTTTAATCTGATAATGATACACATCATTCCGAACTTTCACTCAAATCGGATCAGTCGCTCCGATGTAAAAAAATATATAATGTTATTTGTGTTGATTATTCAAAGCTATTAAGATACCTATTAAATCAAAGCAACAAGTGTCACCACTTGATTGTGAACGATTAAAACAAAGCCTTCTTTATTATCATATGAATTATTAATGGGAAATAAGATGGCAGTGATGTAATGGTCTGCATCTCAAGGTGTATATATATATATATATATATATATATATATATATATATATATATATATATATATATATATATATATATATATATATATATATATATATATATATATATAATAACCAATCCAAAGATAAGTTGATATGTTCCAGCTCATCCATCAACGCGGAAACACATAAGGGGTTTGCCTAGTGGTACTACATTTTTAAGCCACCGATTACCATTATTTCAGTATGGTCGACATTAAAAAAATGCAACGTCGACTATTACTATTAGTCAAATCGAATCAATTTTCTGTTTTAAATTAATATTTGTCAATATTTGGCAATAACGTACCGATGGTGAACGCGCTGTCGTACTTGACGTGACCGCAGGCGTCCTTGTCTTTGCACACCTTGGAGCTGACGAGGATCTGCTTGTTGGTCCGCTTGTAGTCCGCCTCGATGGACCGATCGCCCAGGAACGTGACCAGAACAAGCTGAGGACACAAACAAACGTCTTCATTCACTCGACTGCTTTCCCAAGGAACTGTTGAGATTTCAAAACAAAAACATGACCAACCGACTCTTTCAAAGAAAGTGGATCTACTGCAAGAAACAGATGAAAAGGAATTGCTCAAGGGTCGACTTGCGATGGAATATGGAATACTGAATTCTACATTGTCGACAATTTTGACAAATGAGGGAAATCGTGAACGCAATTTCATTCAGGGCAGCGCGTCTGATGAGAGAAAGAGGCTTCGTAGAGCTGCATGAATCTGTAACTGTAATCACGATGCTGTAGTCGGGGGGGACAGACCTAGTGGTCAAATCATGTTGTAAGCTACGCATGTGGGCTGTACAAACTGCCCAGTGTGACGGCAGTGTACTAGAAGGCCATCTCGCACCAACAGCGTGCTGTAGTCGGGGGGGGGGGGGACCTAATGATCAAATCATGTTGTAAGCTACGCATGTGGGCTGTACAAACTGCCCAGTGTGACGGCAGTGTACTAGAAGGCCATCTCGCACCAACAGCGTGCTGTAGTCGGGGGGGGGGGGGGACCTAATGATCAAATCATGTTGTAAGCTACGCATGTGGGCTGTACAAACTGCCCAGTGTGATGGCAGTGTACCAGAAGGCCATCTTGCATCAACAGCGTGCTCAGTGCGCATGACCATTGAGGCACCTCATAACGGTTTCTCAATATGCACGTACGTGCCCGTGGCATGGCTTTTCTCACGTGCAATACGAAGGCACCAAAATTCGGAGTGGAAAAGAACTGGATTTTTTTTTTCGGTCGGGTAATCCGAATTTTCATGATTTGAAATCAATTTTTTGGGTTCCCTTGCATTCCCGATTACGAGGACCTGGCGAGGGTCTAACTTGAGGGCATTTTCCATCCGTTCTGCGGCCGCGGATTGTGCACCGATGTGTACTGGACCAGCAGCTTACCTCGATGCCGTGCTCGGTGTCGGTCTCGATGATGTTCCTCTTGACGGAGATCTTGGCAGCTTTGTTCTCGCCGCGGACCTTCAGGTTTCCCTTCGCCTCGTACAGAACTCCGTTGCTGCCGTCCTCGAAGTGGTAATCCAATCTGGCAAACACAGCAATCACGGATTAAAACATGTTGTTCAGTTGCTAGGCAACAACAAGACAGCCTTGTTGTCGCCGCGGACCTTCAGGTTTCCCTTCGCCTCGTACAGAACTTCGTTGCTGCCGTCCTCGAAGTGGAGTATTATGAAATTGAGTCCTCGCTTCGCTCATCCAATTATTGGAACAAGGCGTTCGTCATTATCAAATGAATCAATTGAGGACACGCATTCTCCGCCTCCTTGTCGTCACAAACCATAACATCCAATCAACAAAGCTGTTAAGTCTGAGGTGGAATTCAAATATCCAATCGGGGTGTCTCTAAATGATCTCACGTGATACAGATCTGGAAGGTCTACTGCTGAAGCCACGGCCAATCCAAGTCGTCAAATGGGGTAGAATGGAACATTGGGGCAGTGACATAATTGTTTGGATCTCAAGGTGAATACATATAACCAACCAGGGATATGTTGCTAACATAGGGCAGTGACATAATTGTTTGGATCTCAAGGTGAATATATATAACCAACTGGAGATATGTTGCCAACATAGGGCAGTGACAGAATTGTTTGGATCTCAAGGTGAATACATATAACCAACCAGAGATATGTTGCTAACAGAGGACCGTGACATAATTGTTTGGATCTCAAGGTAAATATATATAACCAACTAGAGATATGTTGCTAACTGAGGGCAGTGACATAATTGTTTGGATCTCAAGGTAAATATAGCCAACTAGAGATATGTTGCTGACATGAGGGGGTGACATAAATGTTCGGATCTCAAGGTGAATATAGTCAACCGGAGATATGTTGCTAACATAGGGCAGTGACATAATTGTTTGGATCTCTAGGTGAATATATATAACAGACCAGAGATATGTTGCTAACAGAGGGCAGTGACATAATTGTTTGGATCTCAAGGTAAATATAGCCAACTAGGGATATGTTGCTAACATGAGGGGGTGACATAACTGTTCGGATCTCAAGGTGAATATAGTCAACCGGAGATATGTTGCTAACAGAGGGCAGTGACATAATTGTTTGGATCTCAAGGTGAATAAAGCCAACCGAAGATATGTTGCTAACAGAGGACCGTGACACAATTGTTTGGATCTCAAGATGAATGAAGCCAACCAGAGATATGTTGCTAACAGAGGGCAGTGACATAATTGTTCTGATCTCGAGGTGAATATAGTCAACCAGAGATATGTTGCTAACATAGGGCCGTGACATGATTGTTCGGAACTCAAGATGAATAAAGCCAACCAGAGATATGTTGCTAACAGAGGGCAGTGACATAATTGTTCGGATCTCAAGATGAATGAAGCCAACCAGAGATATGTTGCTAACAGAGGGCAGTGACATAATTGTTTAGATCTCAAGGTGAATAGAGCCAACCGGAGATATGTTGCTAACAGAGGGCAGTGACATAATTGTTCGGATCTCAAGATGAATGAAGCCAACCGGAGATTTGTTGCTAACAGAGGACAGTGACATAATTATTCAGATCTCAAGATGAATAAAGCCAACCAGAGATATGTTGCTAACAGAGGGCAGTGACATAATTGTTCAGATCTCAAGGTGAATAGAGCCAACCGGAGATATGTTGCTAACAGAGGGCAGTGACATAATTGTTTAGATCTCAAGGTGAATAGAGCCAACCGGAGATATGTTGCTAACAGAGGGCAGTGACATAATTGTTCAGATCTCAAGGTGAATAGAGCCAACCGGAGATATGTTGCTAACAGAGGGCAGTGACATAATTGTTCGGATCTCAAGATGAATAAAGCCAACCAGAGATATGTTGCTAACAGAGGGCAGTGACATAATTGTTCGGATCTCAAGATGAATAAAGCCAACCGGAGATATGTTGCTAACAGAGGGCAGTGACATAATTGTTCGGATCTCAAGGTGAATATAGCCAACCGGAGATATGTTGCTAACAGAGGGCAGTGACATAATTGTTTAGATCTCAAGGTGAATAGAGCCAACCGGAGATTTGTTGCTAACAGAGGACCGTGACATAATTGTTCTGATCTCAAGGTGAATATAGTCAACCAGAGATATGTTGCTAACAGAGGGCAGTGACATAATTGTTCGGATCTCAAGATGAATAAAGCCAACCGGAGATATGTTGCTAACAGAGGGCAGTGACATAATTGTTCGGATCTCAAGGTGAATATAGCCAACCGGAGATATGTTGCTAACAGAGGACCGTGACATAATTGTTCGGATCTCAAGATGAATGAAGCCAACCGGAGATATGTTGCTAACAGAGGGCAGTGACATAATTGTTCGGATCTCAAGGTGAATAGAGCCAACCGGAGATATGTTGCTAACAGAGGACCGTGACATAATTGTTCGGATCTCAAGATGAATGAAGCCAACCAGAGATATGTTGCTAACAGAGGGCAGTGACATAATTGTTTAGATCTCAAGGTGAATAGAGCCAACCAGAGATATGTTGCTAACAGAGGACCGTGACCTAATTGTTCAGATCTCAAGGTGAATAGAGCCAACCGGAGATATGTTGCTAACAGAGGGCAGTGACATAATTGTTCGGATCTCAAGGTGAATATGGCCAACCGGGGATATGTTGCTAACAGAGGACCGTGACATAATTGTTCGGATCTCAAGATGAATGAAGCCAACCAGAGATATGTTGCTAACAGAGGGCAGTGACATAATTGTTTAGATCTCAAGGTGAATAGAGCCAACCGGAGATATGTTGCTAACAGAGGACCGTGACATAATTGTTCAGATCTCAAGGTGAATAGAGCCAACCGGAGATATGTTGCTAACAGAGGGCAGTGACATAATTGTTCGGATCTCAAGGTGAATGAAGCCAACCAGAGATATGTTGCTAACAGAGGGCAGTGACATAATTGTTCGGATCTCAAGATGAATAAAGCCAACCGGAGATATGTTGCTAACAGAGGGCAGTGACATAATTGTTCGAATCTCAAGATGAATGAAGCCAACCGGAGATTTGTTGCTAACAGAGGACCGTGACATAATTGTTTAGATCTCAAGGTAAATATAGCCAACTAGGGATATGTTGCTAACAGAGGGCAGTGACATAATTGTTCGGATCTCAAGATGAATGAAGCCAACCGGAGATATGTTGCTAACAGAGGGCAGTGACATGATTGTTCAGATCTCAAGGTGAATGAAGCCAACCGGAGATATGTTGCTAACAGAGGGCAGTGACATAATTGTTTAGATCTCAAGGTGAATGAAGCAAACCGGAGATATGTTGCTAACAGAGGGCAGTGACATAATTGTTCGGATCTCAAGATGAATGAAGCCAACCAGAGATATGTTGCTAACAGAGGACCGTGACATAATTGTTCGGATCTCAAGATGAATGAAGCCAACCAGAGATATGTTGCTAACAGAGGGCAGTGACATAATTGTTTAGATCTCAAGGTGAATAGAGCCAACCGGAGATATGTTGCTAACAGAGGACCGTGACATAATTGTTCGGATCTCAAGATGAATGAAGCCAACCAGAGATATGTTGCTAACAGAGGGCAGTGACATAATTGTTTGGATCTCAAGGTGAATAGAGCCAACCGGAGATATGTTGCTAACAGAGGGCAGTGACATAATTGTTCGGATCTCAAGATGAATGAAGCCAACCGGAGATTTGTTGCTGACAGAGGACCGTGACATAATTGTTTTGATCTCAAGGTAAATATAGCCAACTAGGGATATGTTGCTAACATGAGGGGGTGACATAACTGTTCGGATCTCAAGGTGAATATAGTCAACCGGAGATATGTTGCTAACAGAGGGCAGTGACATAATTGTTTGGATCTCAAGGTGAATAGAGCTAACCGGAGATATGTTGCTAACAGAGGACCGTGACATAATTGTTTGGATCTCAAGGTGAATAAAGCCAACCGGAGATATGTTGCTAACAGAAGACCGTGACATAATTGTTCGGATCTCAAGATGAATGAAGCCAACCAGAGATATGTTGCTAACAGAGGGCAGTGACATAATTGTTTAGATCTCAAGGTGAATAGAGCCAACCGGAGATATGTTGCTAACAGAGGACCGTGACATAATTGTTCGGATCTCAAGATGAATGAAGCCAACCAGAGATATGTTGCTAACAGAAGACCGTGACATAATTGTTCAGATCTCAAGGTGAATAGAGCCAACCGGAGATATGTTGCCAACAGAGGGCAGTGACATAATTGTTCGGATCTCAAGATGAATGAAGCCAACCGGAGATTTGTTGCTAACAGAGGACCGTGACATAATTGTTTAGATCTCAAGGTGAATAGAGCCAATCGGAGATACGTTGCTAACAGAGGACCGTGACATAATTGTTTAGATCTCAAGATGAATGAAGCCAACCGGAGATTTGTTGCTAACAGAGGACCGTGACATAATTGTTCGGATCTCAAGATGAATGAAGCCAACCGGAGATTTGTTGCTAACAGAGGACCGTGACATAATTGTTCGGATCTCAAGATGAATGAAGCCAACCGGAGATTTGTTGCTAACAGGGGGCAGTGACATAATTGTTCGGACCTCAAGATGAATGAAGCCAACCGGAGATTTGTTGCCAACAGAGGGCAGTGACATAATTGTTCAGATCTCAAGGTGAATAGAGCCAACCGGAGATATGTTGCTAACAGAGGACCGTGACATAATTGTTCGGATCTCAAGATGAATGAAGCCAACCAGAGATATGTTGCTGACAGAAGACCGTGACATAATTGTTTAGATCTCAAGGTGAATAGAGCCAACCGGAGATATGTTGCTAACAGAGGGCAGTGACATAATTGTTTAGATCTCAAGGTGAATAGAGCCAACCGGAGATATGTTGCTAACAGAGGACCGTGACATAATTGTTTAGATCTCAAGGTAAATATAGCCAACCGGAGATATGTTGCTAACAGAGGACCGTGACATAATTGTTCAGATCTCAAGGTGAATAGAGCCAACCGGAGATATGTTGCTAACAGAGGGCAGTGACATAATTGTTCGGATCTCAAGGTGAATGAAGCCAACCAGAGATATGTTGCTAACAGAGGACCGTGACATAATTGTTCGGATCTCAAGATGAATGAAGCCAACCAGAGATATGTTGCTAACCGAGGGCAGTGACATAATTGTTTAGATCTCAAGTTGAATAGAGCCAACCGGAGATATGTTGCTAACATAATTGTTCGGATCTCAAGATGAATGAAGCCAACCGGAGATTTGTTGCTAACAGAGGACCGTGACATAATTGTTCGGATCTCAAGGTGGATGAAGCCAACCAGAGGTATGTTGCTAACAGAGGGCAGTGACATAATTGTTCAGATCTCAAGGTGAATAGAGCTAACCGGAGATATGTTGCTAATAGAGGACCGTGACATAATTGTTAGGATCTCAAGGTGAATGAAGCCAACCAGAGATATGTTGCTAACAGAGGGCAGTGACATGATTGTTTGGATCTCAAGGTGAATATAACCAACCAGAGATATGTTGCTAACAGAGGGCAGTGACATAATTGTTTGGATCTCAAGGTGAATAAAGCCAACCGGAGAAATGTTGCTAACATAGGGCAGTGACATGATTGTTCGGATCTCAAGGTGAATAAAGCCAACCGGAGATTTGTTGCTAACAGAGGACCGTGACATAATTGTTTGGATCTCAAGATGAATGAAGCCAACCAGAGATATGTTGCTCACAGAGGGCCGTGACATGATTGTTTGGATCTCAAGGTGAATATATATAGCCAGGAAGAGATATGTTGCTAAAAGAGGGCCGTGACATAATTGTTCGGATCTCAAGGTGGATAGATATATAACAAATCAGAGATATGTTGCTAACTGAGGGCAGTGACATAATTGTTTGGATCTCAAGGTGGATATATATAGCCAACAAGAGATATGTTGCTAACATGGGCAGTGACATAATTGTTTGGATCTCGAGGTGAATATATATAGTCAACCAGAGATATGTTGCTAACAGAGGGCCGTGACATAATTGTTTGGATCTCAAGGTGAATATATATATAGCCAACCAGAGATATGTTGCTAACAGAGGGCCGTGACGTAATTGTTTGGATCTCAAGGTGGATATATATAACCAACCAGAGATATGTTGCTAAGAGAGGGCCGTGACAGAATTGTTTGGTTCTCGAGGTGGATATATATAACCAACCAGAGATATGTTCCTAACAGAGGGTCGTGACATAATTGTTTGGATCTCATCTGAATATATATGACCAACCAGAGATATGTTGCTAACAGAGGGCCGTGACATTATTGTTTGGATCTCAAGGTGGATATATATAACCAACCAGAGATATGTTGCTAACAGAGGGCCGTGACATAATTGTTCGGATCTCAAGGTGGATATATATAACCAACCAGAGATATGTTGCTAACATAGGGCAGTGACATAATTGTTCGGATCTCAAGGTGAATATAGCCAACCTGAGATATGTTGCCGACAGAGGGCGGTGACATAATTGTTTGGATCTCAAGGTGGATATATATATAACCAGCCAGAGATATGTTGCCAACATAGGGCAGTGACATGATCGTTTGGATCTCAAGGTGGATATATATAGCCAACCAGAGATATGTTGCTAACATAGGGCAGTGACATAATTGTTCGTATATCAAGGTGGATATATATAACCAACCAGAGATATGTTGCTAACAGAGGGCAGTGACATAATTGTTTGGATCTCAAGGTGGATATATAATCAACCAGAGATATGTTGCCAACATGGGGCAGTGACATGATTGTTCGGATCTCAAGGTGGATATATATAGCCAACCAGAGATATGTTGCTGACAGAGGGCCGTGACATAATTGTTTGGATCTCAAGGTGGATATATATAACCAACCAGAGATATGTTGCTAAGAGAGGGCCGTGACAGAATTGTTTGGTTCTCAAGGTGGATATATATAACCAACCAGAGATATGTTCCTAACAGAGGGTCGTGACATAATTGTTTAGATCTCATCTGAATATATATAACCAACCAGAGATATGTTGCTAACAGAGGGCCGTGACATAATTGTTTGGATCTCAAGGTGGATATAAATAACCAACCAGAGATATGTTGCTAACAGAGGGCCGTGACATAATTGTTCGGATCTCAAGGTGGATATATATAACCAACCAGAGATATGTTGCTAACATAGGGCAGTGACATAATTGTTCGGATCTCAAGGTGAATATAGCCAACCAGAGATATGTTGCCGACAGAGGGCGGTGACATAATTGTTTGGATCTCAAGGTGGATATATATATATAACCAGCCAGAGATATGTTGCCAACATAGGGCAGTGACATGATCGTTTGGATCTCAAGGTGGATATATATAGCCAATCAGAGATATGTTGCTAACATAGGGCAGTGACATAATTGTTCGTATATCAAGGTGGATATATATAACCAACCAGAGATATGTTGCTAACAGAGGGCAGTGACATAATTGTTTGGATCTCAAGGTGGATATATAATCAACCAGAGATATGTTGCCAACATGGGGCAGTGACATGATTGTTTGGATCTCAAGGTGGATATATATAGCCAACCAGAGATATGTTGCTGACAGAGGGCCGTGACATAATTGTTTGGATCTTAAGGTGGATATATATATATAACCAACCAGAGATATGTTGCTGACAGAGGGCCGTGACATAATTGTTCGGATCTCAAGGTGGATATATAACCAACCATAGATATGTTGCTAACAGATGGCCGTGACATAATTGTTTGGATATCAAGGTGGATATATATAACCAACCAGAGATATGTTGCTAATAGAGGGCAGTGACATAATTGTTTGGATCTCAAGGTGAATATAACCAACTAGAGATATGCTGCTAATAGAGGGCCTCGACATAATAATTGTTCGGATCTCAAGGTGGATATATATAACCAACCAGAGATATGTTGCTAAGAGAGGGCCGTGACATGATTGTTCGGATCCCAAGGTGGATATATATAACCAACCAGAGATATGTTGCTAACAGAGGACCGTGACATAATTGTTTGGATCTCAAGGTGAATATATATAACCAACTAGAGATATGTTGCTAACATAGGGCAGTGACATAATCGTTCGGATCTCAAGGTGGATATATATAACCAACCAGAGATATGTTGCTTACATAGGGCAGTGACATAATTGTTTGGATCTCAAGGTGGATATATATAACCAACCAGAGATATGTTGCTGACAGAGGGCCGTGACATAATTGTTCGGATCTCAAGGTGGATATATATAACCAACCAGAGATATGTTGCTAACAGAGGACCTTGACCTGATTGTTTGGATCTCAAGGTGAATATATATAAACAACTAGAGATATGTTGCTAACATAGGGCATTGACATAATCGTTCGGATCTCAAGGTGGATATATATAACCAACCAGAGATATGTTGCTAACAGAGGACCTTGACCTGATTGTTTGGATCTCAAGGTGGATATATATAACCAACCAGAGATATGTTGCCAACATAGGGCCGTGACATAATTGTTTGGATCTCAAGGTGAATATATATAACCAACCAGAGATATGTTGCTAACATGGGGTAGTGACATGATTGTTCGGATCTCAAGGTGGATATATATAACCGACCAGAGATATGTTGCTAACACTAGGCCAAGTGTTTGTGTGCTCACTTTCCACTGATGATGTTCTGTCCCTCCTCGGAAGCCTGCACCGTGAGGCTCTTGCCTCCCTTGGCGGGCTTGTTGGCGACCACAATGTGGATCTTCTTCAGCTTCAGCCTCTCGCTGTCAAGGTCGAGCTTGATCTCAAAGTCGTGATCCGACGGCACGCGGGCGTCAAGCTTGGCGGCCAGCGCGTCTCCTCCGTGCTCAAGGTTCAGCTCGCCTCCAAACTCTGCTTCCAGGGAGTCCTGAGGGAGACCAAAGTTACTCCACTTCCTATTCCTCCCATGTTCCAATTCACGGTCCCCGCTTAAAGTGGGGCATACTATTAATCATGCATAGATAGTAGTGATGAAAGGGACTAACTTCACGTAACATCTCTTCAGCTAATAACAGCTGTCATCAAGTTTGTCAGCCCATCAGACGTTTCTACAAAACGACACTAGATAGAGGAGCTATCAACATTTCTCTGAAAAGTACTCAGGAAATGGAACGTGTTCTCGAATGAGTGTGGACAGGCAAACCAACGCAACCCTCAGTGCATCTTGAGGCAAACCAACGCAACCCTCAGTGCATCTTGCGGCAAACCAACGCAACCCTCAATGCATCTTGGATGAGCCAAATGACTCTGGCCTGTTTGTTTCCTGTCTGTCATGCGCTCCACGACTGAGTTGCTCTGTTTCATCGATATGACTTCTACGCGGACCCACATCATCGCTGTCGTCACTTGGAACTGTGGGCATGTATCTCAAGCAAGTTATCGGTTCGAACACTTCTAAAAAAGTCATTTTCTGAATATTTTCTACTGATTTTGAGAGGAAATTGATTCCACCTGTCGCATGGTATGTTTGATCATACCATGGACTTGCAAGCGTTCTAGATCATACAAGCTAGAGGAAGACTCACTCCATTTTACAAACAGTCATGTTGGAGGAAGAGAGAGAGAGAGGAGAAGAGAGAGAGAGAGAGAGAGAGAGAGAGAGAGAGAGAGAGAGAGAGGTAGAGTGAGAGAGGTAGAGTGAGAGAGAGATAGAGAGAGAGGGAGAGAGAGAGTGGGAGAGAGAGAGAGAGAGGTACAGGGAGAGAGAGAGAGAGGAGAAGAGAGAGAGAGAGAGAGGTGGAGAGAGAGGAGGAGAGAGAGAGAGAAAGAGAGAGGTAGAGTGAGAGAGAGATAGAGAGAGAGGGAGAGAGAGAGTGGGAGAGAGAGGAGGAGAGAGAGAGAGAAAGAGAGAGGTAGAGTGAGAGAGAGATAGAGAGAGAGGGAGAGAGAGAGTGGGAGAGAGAGAGAGAGAGGTACAGGGAGAGAGAGAGAGAGAGGAGAAGAGAGAGAGAGAGAAGTGGAGAGAGAGAGAGAGAGAGGAGAAGAGAGAGAGAGAGAGAGGTGGAGAGAGAGAGAGAGAGAGGGAGAGGGAGAGAGATAAAGAGAGAGGTAGAGTGAGAGAGAGGGAGAGGTGGAGAGAGAGAGAGAGAGAGAGAGAGAGGTGGAGAGAAAGGAGGAGAGAGAGAGAGAAAGAGAGAGGTAGAGTGAGAGAGAGATAGAGAGAGAGGGAGAGAGAGAGTGAGAGAGAGAGAGAGAGAGAGAGGGAGAGAGAGGAGAAGAGAGAGAGACAGAGAGAGAGAGAGGGATATATAGAGAGAGAGGGAGAGAGAGAGAGGGAGAGGGAGAGGGAGAGAGATAAAGAGAGAGGTAGAGTGGGAGAGAGAGAGAGAGGAGGGAGATGGAGCGAGAGAAAGAGAATACAATGCTTACCTTCTTGTGGAAGTTGAATCCGAGGAAGGACTTGCCGCCGGGGTGAACGACCCCGACCTCGAGAAGGGGGTTCTTGGGGTCGCGACCCCGCTTGGTTGTTATGACGACCTTTTTGTCGTTGGTCTCGATGGTTGTGTCGGACTGGACCACGAGCTCGTTGCGCTGCGGGCGGAGGAAACAGAGGGACGGTTCAGCGTGCTAGCCACTCAGCCACATCACATTGGGAGAATGACACTCTGCTGATGACCACAAGTGGTCGCGTGCGGTATACACTAGGAGGATTTAACTATATTTCATCTGGA
The DNA here is from genome assembly GCA_964007535.1 of Brachyptera risi. NCBI lineage: Eukaryota > Metazoa > Arthropoda > Insecta > Plecoptera > Taeniopterygidae > Brachyptera > Brachyptera risi. The sequence goes on along the minus strand of OZ023338.1, from coordinate 23,903,994 downwards.
GTGGATATGAGCTGGCACGGTTGAAGCCACTTTCACTTTCAAGATTTCCCCTCGATCCCCTCCGCCGCCATCTTGACGCTGGCAAGAAATGTAAACAGCTGAGTTCACGAATGGAGCACAGCATAGGTTTTATTATTTTTTATTATTATTTCGTATCTTCCATAGATAGCTATTGTCCTAGGCCATATGTAGGACTATTTTATTTAATCTAATTCATTGACTGATAATTATTTTATTGTGATACACTAGTCCTAGAATTTGATATTTTTATGTATGTTCAGTAAGTTTTACTTCACAAATTTCGTTTTTTATATAATTGTCGAGGCAGATTATATTCAATATTTTGCAGCTTATTTCAGATTACTTTATTTTATTCTTTGATAGTCGATGTAAATAATTTTTATGGCTTCATAAATCAAATATTTTGAGAAACCTCTCTAGTTTTAAAGCATATTAATGAAGGGTATATTTTGTGCAATTTAATTGATGGACTGATAATTATTTTATTGTGATAAACTAGTCCTAGTTTGATATTTTTATGTATGTTTAGTAAGTTTCACTTGGAAATTTTCGTTTTTTATTTAATTGTTGAGGCAAATTATGGGCCCTTTGTATGATTTTGAAGTTTATTTCAGATCACTTCATTTTATTCTTTGATAGCCAATGTAAATACGTTGTATGACTTCATCGATCAAATATTTCAAGAAACCATCCTAGTTTGTATGGCATAATTAACTTTTAATTTTTATAAAGCAATCTTTAAGGGGTATTTTGTTCAAATTAATTGATGGACTCAATAATAAAAAGTGTACTGTGATAATATCTAGTTTGATATTTGTTTCTTTTCAAATGTGTCCTAAATTATATTGCCAATTCTTTATATTTTTGGATTAGATTAATTTATGATACTGAGCCTAAATTGGTGAGTTTGTCATGTACCTATATTATTACTGTTTGACAATCAACCGTATATGTAAGTGTATTGGTAGCTGATCCGACCTTCACGTTTCAGGCCTACAAAATGTCAACTTATTTAATTTGTTTTCTATATTTTTCTTTGATAATTGATTTGAATTAGACCTGTACAATGGTATTATAATTAATTATAATTATAATTTTCGAACATTTTATTTTATACCACTAGTCAATACCGAGTTTTTTGTTCAATTAATAAACTGAAGCATTAAACTTCTAGTTTATTCTAGCTTCAGCTGGAGTTGAATAATATTGTTATTCAACAGATTATAGAGGCACTTATATAAGTACGCATACATTGATTTAGCTTTTACTATGTCTGTATTACTGTTTTGTCAATGAAATGCATTCATTTGTATTGGTAGCTTATCTGACCTTCAAGTTACAGGCCTACAAATTAAAAAAATAATTGGATTTATTTATAATATTTTGTGCTTTGTTAGTGAATTAAAATTATAGATTATACAAAACTAGCTTGACTTTCGACTAAACGAAACTTATAAGAATAAAACAAGTGAGAAATGTATGAATGTATTCCTATTTCATCACCATTCAAGCTGCAACATTTGCTCCTATCACCTTTACAGAATATATTGCATACCGGTAGTTTGAAGTTTATTCAGTTCAAATCTAGTGGTCTGAACAATTGAACATATACCACTTATATTTTACTGAATATCTCACTTGAAAGGCAGTAGTCTAAGGTATCAAATAATTACTTTTTAAAGTAGTAATAAATAATATAAACGTATGAAGTTACTAGGTCTACTGGGTTATGCTATACATTGACACAGTTTCTTGCCAGCATCAAGATGGCTGCCCAGGGAGAGAAGTGGTGGGAGGTGGCTTCAACTAGTAACGTGCGCGCTCGCATGCCATATCCACTCCAGATGAAATATAGTTAAATCCTCCTAGGGTATACAGGTCCCGACACTATTACTATTTCAGTTCTCAGCTAGATGGCGTGAAGTTCTCAGTACCTTCAAGTTGATCCATCTAGCAGTCGCATCTAGCTTGACCTTGGAAGAATCAAGAGGGCCGTGCTTTTCCGCGAGAAAACTTCAGGTCCTTACATACCCCACGCGACCACTGGCGTGACTATTGGTTGACTTCTCTAAGGCCCGGTATTACCATGTCCAGTTAGCCTTTATCTGACAGTTCAAACTTGTTATCACCATGGTTACCTGCGGTATTTGTTTTAACCAACTGTCAGATAAATACTAACTGGCCGTGGTAATACAGGGCCTAAGAAGGATATGTTTGGGCTGTATTGTGTTTATTTGATGCATATGATGTTGATTCAATACAAATACTATAGAATTGTCAAGATTTTCTTGGTTTTAGATGTTATAGTCTACATTTCTTCCAATTATGGTCGTAAGCCAAAATTTGAGGTTATGTTGACGGAAGATTTCAATTCTCTTCACTTTTCAGTGGGTTCATAATGAATGAGTCAGACATTATCGCAGTTCTCATCGAGACTGACAATGTCGATGTATTTATTCCACCCGAGGACTTTTATCTGCACATTTAAGATTATTGCTCAACATGCAGCTGAAATGATTCACTGCACGCAATATTCAGTCACCTGAAACTATCAATTTCAAGTTTGTTGAAATATTTCTCCACATTCTCATTGTTTGGGCATTATATGTGATGGAAAATAGATGCGCGATCACTTTTTTGTGAATGTGTATAATTTTGGAAAAAATGAATGACAATTGATGTGCAATGTCCGTGAATGTTTGTCCTCAGATAGCAATGTGTGCATAAATACTCGAGCTATTTTCTTCCTGGATCAAAATTGATCAAAGTAAGTGCAAAAAATGTTTCTGAGCGGAAGTGAGAATAAAAAATTGTGCTCGGAATTTGTTGATACTGCGCCAGTTGTTAATGTGGCCACCACATACCAGGATACCCCACGCGACCAGTGACGTGACTTTTTAGCGCGCGCCCACTGGGGGGGTAATATTGGGTTCAAATGACGCACTATACTGATGGCTACGATATATTGGCGTCGGTGAATGATGAATGAGATGATGGGATGATGAGATGGAAGGTCATATTATCGGATGTTTTAGGATAGTGGGAAGGAGTCGGTCGTCGCCTGTTGTTGAGGAACCATCCCAGTATTGACCTGTACGACATTGGGAAGCCACGATGCACCCCTGTCAGGATGGTCGACCATGGCGGGAATCGAACCTCGGTCTCCTGAACGACAGAGGGAAGCCACGGTGCACCCCTGTCAGGATGGTCGACCATGACGGGAATCGAACCCCGGTCTCCTGAACGACAGAGGGAAGCCACGATGCATCCCTGTCAGGATGGTCGACCATGGCGGGAATAGAACCCCGGTCTCCTGAACGACAGAGGGAAGCCACGGTGCACCCCTGTCAGGATGGTCGACCATGGCGGGAATAGAACCTCGGTCTCCTGAACGACAGAGGGAAGCCACGGTGCACCCCTGTCAGGATGGTCGACCATGACGGGAATCGAACCCCGGTCTCCTGAACGACAGAGGGAAGCCACGATGCACCCCTGTCAGGATGGTCGACCATGGCGGGAATAGAACCCCGGTCTCCTGAACGACAGAGGGAAGCCACGGTGCACCCCTGTCAGGATGGTCGACCATGGCGGGAATCGAACCCCGGTCTCCTGAACGACAGAGGGAAGCCACGATGCACCCCTGTCAGGATGGTCGACCATGGCGGGAATCGAACCCCGGTCTCCTGAACGACAGAGGGAAGCCACGATGCACCACTGTCAGGATGGTCGACCATGGCGGGAATAGAACCCCGGTCTCCTGAACGACAGAGGGAAGCCACAATGCACCACTGTCAGGATGGTCGACCATGGCGGGAATAGAACCCCGGTCTCCTGAACGACAGAGGGAAGCCACAATGCACCACTGTCAGGATGGTCGACCATGGCGGGAATCGAACCCCGGTCTCCTGAACGACAGAGGGAAGCCACAATGCACCACTGTCAGGATGGTCGACCATGGCGGGAATCGAACCCCGGTCTCCTGAACGACAGAGGGAAGCCACGATGCACCCCTGTCAGGATGGTCGACCATGGCGGGAATAGAACCCCGGTCTCCTGAACGACAGAGGGAAGCCACGATGCACCCCTGTCAGGATGGTCGACCATGGCGGGAATCGAACCCCGGTCTCCTGAACGACAGAGGGAAGCCTCGATGCACCCCTGTCAGGATGGTCGACCATGGCGGGAATCGAACCCCGGTCTCCTGAACGACAGAGGGAAGCCACGATGAACCCCTGTCAGGATGGTCGACCACGGCGGGAATTGAACCCCGGTCTCCTGAACGACAGAGGGAAGCCTCGATGCACCCCTGTCAGGATGGTCGACCATGGCGGGAATCGAACCCCGGTCTCCTGAACGACAGTCTAGCGCGCAAGCCAGCGTGAACTGATAGAAGGCGGTAGTACTCACGGCTCCGTTGAAGATGACCTTGAACGTGCGGAGCTTCTCTAGCGGAGACCGGCCGGCGACAGTGACGCGTACGGAGTCCTTGGACTCGGGAACCTCGACCTTGACCTCGACGTGGGACTCCTTGTCCCCGTGCGTGCAGGTCGCAGAGACCTGGCGTGAGTGGCCTAGAGGGCAAACAGAGACGCGTCAACACAACGACAAGTCTCACCCCCGTGCATCCCGTTCCCCAAGATCTCTCAACCAGCGTCAGTTCAGTTCACAGATATAGGCCACTCCCCAAACTTCTGGACCAATAATTGAACTCTCCTCTTCCAGGTAAATCATCCCTCTTCCGGGGTAGAATTGATGGAATTTCGTATTGGGCACAAGAAAAAACTATGCCACTGTCCGAAACTAGAGCCAAACTACTTGTGAGAAACCTGTGAGAGGTGCTTACGCTATCCTCCATTGGCGCTCGGCCGTCTCGAGTCGGACGAACGAGTGTTTTTCACGCTACGCAGCTGTCTACGAGTGCTTGTCAAGGTCAGGTTACACACATAGTAGGATGGCACACCATGCAGCTAACAGCTCAACATACTCATGTTTATTAAGTTAGATAAAAATGATGGAAATTGGGAAAATCATGCTTCTTCATGATGAAACATTCATCAGACGTGTTTTTAGTGGAATATCTCGCAGTTCAAAGTTGATTCCTTTGCTATGAGTGTACGGGGTGGGGCGCACAATTGAAATGAGTAAACACGTATTTTCGACCGATTATAGGCCGACATTCGCGAATAAGCCGAGGGTGACTTATATCACAGAAATGGTTTTCAATCATAATGTGTTCCGGACTTTCGGAAAGTGAAATACTTTCATCCGCGGTAGAAAATTATAGTCACCAACAGCGCAGTCCTGGTGTTGAAGTTCATTGGTTTTAAATGATTGAAATGGGGTTGTAAGATCGCCCTTGTGGTGCCCCGTCCAAACGATCCTACTTTTTATCCATGGCCTTGATTGGGGAACAATGATTTTGTATCAAGTTTTGAAGTTATTGAAAAAAAAGTGAATAGCTACCAAATGATTGCTTTTCACTGATGCTGAGTTAACTCATGATTTTGATTGTTAATGGGCCTTTAGTCTACAAGAGATGACACAATTTGAAGAAAATCATAATCGATTTGAAAGATTATGAGATCAAAATTTTGAGATCTGAAATCAAAAAATTCAGTTGAATCATGCCATAAATTATGCCATTACTGTAATTAGAATGTAGCCTATAGGCCTGATGGCAGATAATGGCAAACAGAAACCAACAATATCACGCCCGTATTCTTTAAATCCATATTGGATTCGAGAATGTACTAATGACTGAGATCTATTGGCGGCGGATGAATGATTAATGAGACGATGGGATGATGAAATGAAAGGTTGTCTTATTGAGCAATTTTTTTCAATGGTGGAAAGGAGTCGGTCGTAACCTGTTGTTCAGGAACCATCCCAGTATTGACCTGAACGACAGAGGGAAAGCACGATGTCAGGATGGCCGACCATGGCAGGAATGAAACCCCGGTCTCCTGAATGACGGTTCAGCGTGCTAGCCACTTGACTACTGGTCAAAGTATACAGGACCCTCACCTGATACATTTGGTGCTAGTGCTAGCTAGCTCCAAGAGACTAGGACGCCCATTGGTTAATGTTCACTAAAAAAGCTACCAACAATGACAATATATCATGAAAACCAATCCACGGTCTCTTGGACTGAATGATTCCATCACATTTGGAAGCCCACCTCATAAACAGGGCTAGGATTCTGTGCTAACAACAATGGAAATACACAGAGACCAGACAGTTGCCATGACAGCTAGCTCCACTGGGAGATACTGACCAATCACAGTCTTGGCCTCTTGGAGCTAGCTGGCACTAGCACGACATTCATTAGGTAAGGGTCCAGTATAGTATCAAGTGTACTGAATCGGACAAGAGAGAATAGCAGTTGATTTACCGGCAGATTTGTCAACCTTGAACGATCCTTGGAATACGTGCGGTGTTTCGTCCTTAGGCAGGGTCACAGTCACCTTGCCAGCGCCCTCTTGCTTGTTGCCCTGGAGGTCAGCTTCGACCTTGAGAGTCTGCTCGTTGTTCAAGGTCGCGGTGGTGGATCCCTTCAGCTGAAACAACAGATGTTCAAGGTCAATACAAGTGGCTTTAGTCCTGGATGAGGGAGCCAGGGAGCTCTCTGTTGGTCTGGAAGCACTGCACAGGTCGCTACAACATGGGACTTTCTCAGGACACAAAGACTTATCCAACTTAGAACTGTATAGTTTTTGGAATGAATCGGTTGAAGCGATTTTGAGAATCATCATCTCAAAGTTTCTAAAAACCCCATAAGATTTGGCTGGACGAAAAATGTTGAGAAATAAAATCTCTCCAAATGGGATGAAATTTTCTCTAACTGTGTATACATGGATTTTACACACTATAACGATTTTGTATGCAATTCTAATCAGCCGTTTCGAAGAAAAAAAAAAACACAATATTCATCAAATATATCATAAAAATTGCGACAGAATCAAGTTGTCGAGATTCACTGCTTTCTAGATTCAAGAGTTGACCAACAATGAAGTAATGTTTATATGCGTCAAGGTGTGTAGAATACCCGAGTCAATGAAGTGGCAAGAGTGGAACTACTTTAACGACTTTTATAGCTTATTTAGATATCAAGGTGTGTAGAATACCAGAGTCGATAAAGTAGCAAGGGTAGAACTACTTCAAGGACTTTTATACCTTATTCAGATTTCTCGCTCATCTTACAACGCATATTTTGCGTTTGACTAGTGTATACACATTCAGAGAAAATTGTATTCATTCCGGAGAGATTCCATATGTCACATTTTCTTGCCCAGCCCAATCTTAAGGGGTTTTCAGAAACATTGACTTGCTTTTTCTCAAGATCGATCAAAACGATTCATTCAAAAAACTATACAGTTCCAAATTGTAAGAGTCTGCGCGTACAACAGAGTCTCATGTTGATCTGTTGATCTGTAGAACCCAGTGACCTGTACAGTGCTTGCAAACAAACGGAAGAAAAAAAAACGCGAGCAAAGCTTTATGAGAGTGGGATGGAGTCTTTGCTATGCTCATCCAACCAGAGTCTACAGAGGGTAGAACTACGTCATCAGCTCTGATCATCAGAAATCTGGCTCATCCAGCAACGCATGTTCTGCGTTTGCCAAGTACTAGGCAAACGCAGCTTGCGTTGTGAGATGAGCGAGATATCCGAATAAGGTATAAAAGTCCTTGAAGTAGTTCTACCCTTGCTTCTTTATCGACTCTGGTATTCTACACACCTTGATATCTGAATAAGCTATTAAAGTCGTTGAAGTAGTTCTACCCTTGCTACATTATCGACTCTGGTATTCCACACACCTTGATATCTGACAAGGTACATAAGTCGTTAAAGTAGTTCTACCTTTGCTACTTATCAACTCTGGTACTCTTTACACCTTGACGCATATAAAAATACTTTATTGTTGTGAAAATATCGAATCTAGAAAGCAGTGAATCTTGACAACCTAATATTCTGTCAGGATTTTTATGATATATTTGATGAATGAAACCAGTTATTTATATTTTTTCTTAGAAACAGCTGGTTAGAATTGCATACAAAATGGTGATAATGTGTAAAATCTATTTATATTTCATACGCATTCAGAGAAAATTTTATCTCATCTGGAGAGATTTTATTTAGCAACTTTTTCCGCCCAGCCAAATCTTATGGGTTTCTTAGAAACTTTGAGATGATATTTCTCAGAATTGATCCAACCGATTCATTCCAAAACCTACACAGTTCTAAGTTGGATGAGTTTGCGTGTACAAAAAAAGTTTCATGTCAATCAGTCAAACCCTGCAACCTGTGGAGTGCTCACAAAAATAAAACACAGACAAAGCCGTATAAGAGTGGAGTGGAGACTTCGCTACGCTCATCCAATTCCAAACATCCAGACTGGAACTGCTTCATGAATCGGTCAAAATATTGACGGAGAGGTGAGAAAATTTGTGAAAACATTGGACTTCTTTACCAGTTTTCCATTTTTTTTTTTTTTATAACATCAAAACTGAATACAAAATTATTGTTCTCCAATCGAGACTATGAATGGAAGTAGAGATTCATCTGAAATTATCAAATTATTTGTAAATTCAGTTAATATTGTCACGTTTAGAGTGTTTGAGTGATTCTAGAGAGGAGAGCTCACCTGGCATGGCTTGCCGTCTTGTCCGCGCAGGTACGTCCAGACCTCCGTGACCTTGACGTTCTTCAACTCTCCCGTCGGCAGGTTCACTTCCAGCGCGTTCTCCACCTGGGAACAACGGGAACATGAGGAACAAGCGACCTGGCAAGCATGAACATCCACTTGTTGTAACATCTCCTTATCACCCGAATAAAGAATTGAAATATCTGACACATCAATTACTTTTTGAATGAATATTGTTCATCTACTTATATGTGTAGGCCTACACAATACAAGAGAAGCAGAGCACCGTTAGGGGTGGTTACTGCGAAACCTCCCTTCCCCTCAACCCTTATATAACAGTGGCAACACGGTCAGAGACAGTGGCGTATCTACCCCAGGGGCAGCCGGGGCAGTCCCCCCGAGGCCCACGGCCACGGGGGGTCCATGCCGTATCATCAGAAATACGTTCCAACGATTACCGAAAAATAATAAAAATATACCTATTCATTATAGCTTTTAATAGTATCTGAAATTACTCGATAAATAACTGAGTTATCGACATTTTTGCCGGTCAGAAAGCACGCAAGAAGATGCTAAAATGATGTCAATATTAATAGCATGATGATAGTAGCCCATCATAGCAAGTCATCAAGTCAAAGTCATATTAAAGGGTTATTAAAGTCATTACATCGTTCGATCAAGTGAAAATGCAGTTTCAAAAATAATTCTACGATGAGGAATAATTCAAGTTGAACCTTATCAAATAAGTATATTCTTGAATACAAATCGTAGAAACACTGTCACATGTTTTCCACTGAACTTAACAGCACTTGAGGGAGGCTAGAAAGCCCTATACTGACAATAAGCTCAACTTTTAATAATGGGATGCAAGAATACGATGAGCTACCCAGTAACATCAGGAATTTAAGAAGTGTGTTTTTTTTTTAAATTAAATGTATTGAATGGATCAGAAGGAAGAGATAGTTAGCAACAATTTAGTGGGAGAGTTGTGAACTATACTTTCAATGTATTTCGATGTATTCATTACCTGTTATTTTTGATGTTGTATGTTGTGATTGTATGTTGTTGTATGTTAATGTACACAGAGAAAAACTGGCTGCCAAGCTATTTAATAAAATGAATAATGAAAAAAATATATATATTAAAATACCATTTTTATGTACACTTTTCTCAGAGTTCCCTTGAGTTAAAGTGACGCAACTTTCTGTGTGAGTAGAAACATACGTTTGTAACAACTGGTGTGTATGATTTTTTGTTGACCAAAAGTTTGTCGGCGTTTCGATTTTTTCGAGCAACAACCACATTTTATGACACATTCAAGCAAACAATATTTTTTGTTTTCAGACGAATTCAGAAAAACTTAATTTCCTGCAAACCAGTTATGATAAATCTATCTATCGGTATGTTGATTATTTCAGCTCTTCAACACAAAAATTGCATAAAATATGTGCACCCGGACAAATTTGCGCTAAATGACCTTGCTGTCGATGCGCCTTAAAACCCCAATATTCATTCATTCATTCAAGAAAAAGTCTAGTTTTGAGGAATTTTATCTCAGTCAGGTAGTCGACCATGGCGGGCATCGAACCCTGGTCTCCTGAATGACGGTTCAGCATGCTAGCCACTGGTCGAATGACAGTTCTAGTCTAGCGTGCATGTGTCACGGTGTAGTGATACCAACATACTGTATCTTAACATACAGAAGGCGTACCACGACTCTCATACTAATAACATGGATGGAATTTGTGATTTCTTGCTGTCAGTTCAGAGCCAAAGGTCCCGATTGCCTGTCGCGATTCAGCGGATTTCCTTGTGAACTAGATGTACATGAGAGTGGCTACAGTACCGGTGGCATTATTGTACGTACTTATGAAATCTATAATTTTCCTAATGAACAAATGCAACTGCCAACCTAATAATTATATCGAGCCGCGAATAGCATTGTTGTTTCATTTAGTTTGTAATGTTGGCATCGCCCTTGTGGTGCTCCGTTTGAACGATTCCACCTTCCATCCATGACCTTGACTGGGGAGCAGTGATTCTGTGTCCACTTCTGATGTTATAAAGCTGGATTCACAATGCGAACTAATGATTAGTGACTAATACTAAATACTAAAATTAAGAAACTGAGCATTCACAATAAGAATTAATTTTCATAAGTCGTAGCTGTCTTAAGATGACAGATTCAAATAGAAATCTACATGTTAGAAGGCTGTAAACGAGCGGTTCATCGAGCGGGATAGCTTCCTTTTGCATTGACTTCCTGTCGTTTCGAATTCACGACTTCTGATTGGTCGGACTAATGATTGAAACTAATGATTAATACTAAAGTTGAAAGTTGGTTGACTTTCAAGGTCAGTCACTAATATTAAACACAATGTGAACGTCAACACTGATTCCGTATCTGCCAACTTTAGTTAATCATTAATCACTAATCATTAGTTTGCATTGTGAATCCAGCTTTACAAAACAAATACATATAGGCCTATCCAGTTTGATATAAAAGTGATGGTTGCGTTACAGGCGATTGGGACCCCAGACTATTTCTGTTTGAAGACGTGAGTCGGTCTATCATGCTAGACGAGAGTGTGTTGGTTGCGGGGAGCTTACGATGCACGGAGTGGCGCCGTCGCTCTTCTGGAACTTTCCGTTGAGCTCGAGGTTGGAGTCCGCGGCCAGGTTCAGCCTGACCTTGTACTCGGCCAGGGGCTTCCCAAGGTCAACCTTGACATGGACGAGCGGGGCGAGCTCAAACAGCGAGCCCTTCACCAGACCCTGGGGACAAACCAACAGTTACACTCGCAGCCAAGGACAAGAAATTCAGCACGCTCTAAAAAAACAGTTGGAAGAAATCAAATTGATGGATGGTAAATTTCAAATTAGGGCAAAATTGAAATTGAAATTTATCCCGGACCCCCAAAACAGGGTGTGGGAATTAAAATTGATGAATGGTGGATTTCAAATTCAGCACAAAACTGGAAGATTGAAATTGAACTTCTGCTCGGCCTGAATCTCAGTCAGAAGACTTGGATTAATACATCGAGAACTTCAAGTTGATTGAATTCAAATACCGAATATCCGAGACAAATTCTGTTCCCCCGCCAGGTACAGACTTGACGCCGAGAGTAATTGGACTTTGAATTTAGTTTTTAGATGAGCGTAGCGAAGCTTTCCATTTCACACCCTGAGAAAAAATGGGCTTCGTTTTTATGTTTTTTTTTTTTTTTTTTTTTGTAATTATGTACGCGGCATACAGGTCAGAGAAATGAATCAATCAACTTGAAACTTTTTCTGAACGTTGGTGTCATACCAGAATGGGTTGGGATTGTTATTCAGAGGAATCGGTCGGAAAGTTTTTCCAGAAAATAATCGGAAAGTTTGGAAAATCCTCATAAGAATAACCCGGAGGAAAAATACTTGAAAAACAAGAATTTTTCAAAAGCTCTCAAATTCTCACAGAATATGGAAAATACTATTATACACCTTTTCAGAGATTTTTACAACAATCGAATGAGAAATAATGAAGAAAGCGCAATGAACGTGTACATTTTATTGAATATTTGGATCAATTGGTTTTGCAAAGTGTTTATGCGACAGGTTGCAGGTTACTATGAATATCAACAAGTTGCAGGTGAGGTTTTTGAACGTTTGAAGAGAGTCAAGGTTCGTAGATGTAAATTGAGCTGACAAGCTATTTTTCATTCTAGATTGGCATACTTCTAAGCTCATCCCACAACGCGCATCCCGCGTTTTCCTAGTTATTTCATCATGATTTATGTTGTGCGTGGCATACGGGTCAGGGCAGAAGAGCAATGACCTCGATTCTTTCTCTGCACTTTGATGTCACGTGATTGTTTTCCAGTGGAACGATTGGAGGGTTTTCTTGGAAGAAAATCAGGAAGATTGTAAAAGCCCCATTAGAATAACCTGGAGGAAAAATACTTGGAGAGGCAAATTGTTTCAAAAGCCCCATTAGAATAATCACTAGGTATTGAACAAACTATCAAACACATTTCCAGGTATTTTCACACCAATAGGATAACAAACAACGAAGCAATTGCATTTATATTGTGATATTTTCACACTAATAGGATAAGAGACAAAGAAGAAATCGCATTTTTACTGTGTATTTTCACACCAATCAAAGCTAATAATAAACCCATGGAGGAAAAGCAACATGTGTCACCAATTGATTGAACGTTTGAAGTAATCCAAGGTCTGTAGATGTAGATTGAGATGACAGAATATTTTTCATTCTGGATTTCCACACTTCTAAGCTCATCTCACAACTCATATCTGGCATATTCCTAGTGAAATAATCCGATACTGATACATCTTGAAGACTGAGAGAGCGTTGCTATGGAGACAGAGACAAACAAGTACCTTGAACTCGATGCAGTGTTTTGCGTCCTCGGGCAGACTCTTGGCAAGGAGATGGTAGTTGACGTCCTTGCCAGCAGGGGTCTTGTAGACCAGGTCGTACTCGATGTCGAAGATGCCGCGACGGATCGTGATCTTGTCTCCGCGGGCTTTCAAGGTCACGGCCCGCGCGGGCGCTCCCTTCTTCTCGGCCGAGCTCAGCTCCACCGTGGCCAGCATCTCCGTGTTTTCTGAGAAGAAAATCTCGTTCACAGACTCGTTCAAATATCATCAGGTAGGCCTACACTTATTCTAGTGACATTACACTTTTTACTGTATTATGTTCATTTTGAATTGCCAAATAACATCTCTTCTGAAATTGCTGATTTTTTTAAATCACAAGACAAGGTGACTGACATCTAGCACGCCTGGTAGACCGTCAACTGAGGGGGTTGACAAAAACAAAAACAAAGTCAAAAACAAAAACAAGTCAAGTCACAAATTTCATTTCTGGAGATATTCACGGTATTAGATTCCAAATTTCAAAATGAATATATATAGCTCAAATATTATTTACTTCTATGAGTATAGTGATACAAATACAACAATTTTCTACTGTAAAAATCATTTTGAGTGATTTTTATTGAAGGGATGATTATTTTTTGCAACCCTTGATGCATTTGGACTTGTCATGTTTTTGCACCGAAAATAATTTTATAACATAATTACGATTTTTATCAAAGTTATTCATTCTAATCAATACAAAGTTGATATTTTGATTGCTAGAGTTTTTGGATTTTTACGATTTTCAACTCTAGACGGCCATTTGGTAAAATCTGACAGCTCACTGCCACCTTGATTGGTTGCAAGAACGAGGCAAGTCCTGGGACATGTCTTGTTCTTCCCACAAAAGTGAGTGGCTATAAGTGTGCATTGTATACTGGCTTGTAAGGTATGTCCGGACTTGACTTATTATTGCTCCAAAATGAAGACAAAAAACTATTTTACATAATTGCTCGCTTTTTTCAAAAACGCCAAAAATGTGACTTGACTTGTTTTTGCATCAACCCAGCATCGACAGCATTGACAGTTACTGCCAATGCCTCGTTGTGCACGCCTGTTGGGGATCGGCACGACGTCGTTTCTAAATCACACATTCACATTTGTTCCTCCATTATGTTACTACAGTATACAGAGCATTGAAGAGCATTCACTGGCTGTGGCTGAAAGCTCTGAATGTCAGCTGGTCAGCTTCCCAGCTAGACAGCTGATGGCGAGTGTTGCATCGAGATAAGTGAGCCAGCTCCACGTTCTAGCCGACTACCGGCAAAACAAGGGTCGCTAATTGACTGACATGATTGATTCCGATGATATTCACCTTCCATGGCATTCAGATAGACTGAAAACTACATAAATATAGTAGCCTAATTTGAATACAGTAAATTGTTAAACTGAAATGCTGCTTCATCTGTTATAACAGTCACTATTTTCAGGTGAACTGTGAATGCAGGACATAACCTCACTTTTCACAAGATTTCAACCGATCTGTCAAAGAGCAATGCGATATTTGCGCTTGTTTCTGAGATACGCAGGTAACTAATGATTGTAAGACCATGGAATGTCCCGCTTGTAACTTCTCGGCTGGGTTGTGAGATACGCAAGGCTGTGAATCAGGGTTTTGTAATTCTACGCTCCAAAGTCGGGATAGTCGATACTTCACTTGGCATGTTCGGAAGAAGTAGAACGTGGGACGTATACCCCGTTTACATTACTACTCAACTACTCTAGTAAGGTTACTGGTGTAATACCCCGTTTACATTACTACTCAACTACTCTAGTAAGGTTACTGGTGTAATACCCCGTTAACATTACTACTCAACTACTCTAGTAAGGTTACTGGTGTAATACCCCGTTTACATTACTACTCAACTACTCTAGTAAGGTTACTGGTGTAAAACCCCGTTTACATTACTAATCAACTACTCTAGTGAGGTTACTGGTGTAATACCCCGTTTACATTACTACTCAACTACTCTAGTAAGGTTACTGGTGTAAAAAGGTAGTGACTATTTTTGCGTTCACACTGTCAAATAGAGATTCTTGTTTACTAGAGGTTTTAGTTATATGTTTGACCGCGAGATCAGATTATTTCGAATTACAGCCGTCTAACGAGCGACACTACAAGAATTACAAGGCTGTGCATTAACAGTTCGGCACGCCAGCTGCTTTCTTCGTCGCCATCTTCTCCTTGTATCGAAAGGTAGTACCAACTATCGAGCGTTTACACTACTACATCTACTAGAGTAACCTTACTAACGGTAGTAAGTTGACTGTAGTAGCTTTTGTTACTAGCGTAGCGACTAATTTACGTTCACACAAGGTAACTTACGATCGTAGGTGGGTTTACTAGAGTAGTTGAGTAGTGATGTAAACGAAGGTCGTAGAGAAGAGCAACCTGGATTCATACTTGGGTACTTTCAGCCACAGCCACTGTACTTGATTTCAAACAAAATTATTGTTGAAATACAACTTTGAGAGAAAGTGATGAGATCTGAACTTGGATCTAACAAGTAATGGGAATGAGTGGATGTTATTCTGGGCTAGGTTTTGCTTGGGTCGAAGGTCGTGCGCTGGGATCTCACCTGGCCTGACGTGAAGAATGCGGTCGATTGAGCCCGTGATGTAGCGCTCGTTGGGCAAGGTCAGGTCAGCACTTCCCTTCAAGTGTCCGTCGGTCAGTCTGCCCTCTAGCGTGCCCTTGAAGTTCAGCGCCGTCTTGTAGTCAAACACCTCTAGCGCGTTCCTGGCGGGACAAGCATTGCCACATTAACAACACAAACAACAAGCGCTGCCCCCTAACGTGCCCTTGAAGCTCAGCGCCGTCTTGTAGTCAAACACCTCTAGCGCGTTCCTGGCGGGACAAGCATTGCCACATTAACAACACAAACAACAAGCGCTGCCCTCTAGCGTGCCCTTGAAGATCAGCGCCGTCTTGTAGTCAAACACCTCTAGCGCGTTCCTGGCGGGACAAGCATTGCCACATTAACAACACAAACAACAAGCGCTGCCCCCTAACGTGCCCTTGAAGCTCAGCGCCGTCTTGTAGTCAAACACCTCTAGCGCGTTCCTGGCGGGACAAGCATTGCCACATTAACAACACAAACAACAAGCGCTGCCCTCTAGCGTGCCCTTGAAGTTCAGCGCCGTCTTGTAGTCAAACACCTCTAGCGCGTTCCTGGCGGGACAAGCATTGCCACATTAACAACACAAACAACAAGCGCTGCCCTCTAGCGTGCCCTTGAAGTTCAGCGCCATCTTGTAGTCAAACACCTCTAGCGCGTTCCTGGTGGGACAAGCATTGCCACATTAACAACACAAACAACAAGCGCTGCCCTCTAGCGTGCCCTTGAAGTTCAGCGCCGTCTTGTAGTCAAACACCTCTAGCGCGTTTCTGGCGGGACAAGCATTGCCACATTAACAACACAAACAACAAGCGCTGCCCTCTAGCGTGCCCTTGAAGTTCAGCGCCATCTTGTAGTCAAACACCTCTAGCGCGTTCCTGGCGGGACAAGCATTGCCACATTAACAACACAAACAACAAGCACTGCCCTCTAGCTTGCCCTTGAAGCTCAGCGCCGTCTTGTAGTCAAACACCTCTAGCGCGTTCCTGGCGGGACAAGCATTGCCACATTAACAACACAAACAACAAGCGCTGCCCTCTAGCGTGCCCTTGAAGTTCAGCGCCGTCTTGTAGTCAAACACCTCTAGCGCGTTCCTGGCGGGACAAGCATTGCCACATTAACAACACAAACAACAAGCGCTGCCCTCTAGCGTGCCCTTGAAGTTCAGCGCCGTCTTGTAGTCAAACACCTCTAGCGCGTTCCTGGTGGGACAAGCATTGCCACGTTAACAACACAAACAACAAGCGCTGCCCTCTAGCGTGCCCTTGAAGCTCAGCGCCGTCTTGTAGTCAAACACCTCTAGCGCGTTCCTGGCGGGACAAGCATTGCCACATTAACAACACAAACAACAAGCGCTGCCCTCTAGCGTGCCCTTGAAGCTCAGCGCCGTCTTGTAGTCAAACACCTCTAGCGCGTTCCTGGCGGGACAAGCATTGCCACATTAACAACACAAACAACAAGCGCTGCCCTCTAGCGTGCCCTTGAAGCTCAGCGCCGTCTTGTAGTCAAACACCTCTAGCGCGTTCCTGGCGGGACAAGCATTGCCACATTAACAACACAAACAACAAGCGCTGCCCTCTAGCGTGCCCTTGAAGTTCAGCGCCGTCTTGAAGTCAAACACCTCTAGCGCGTTCCTGGCGGGACAAGCATTGCCACATTAACAACACAAACAACAAGCACTGCCCTCTAGCGTGCCCTTGAAGCTCAGCGCCGTCTTGTAGTCAAACACCTCTAGCGCGTTCCTGGCGGGACAAGCATTGCCACATTAACAACACAAACAACAAGCGCTGCCCTCTAGCGTGCCCTTGAAGTTCAGCGCCGTCTTGTAGTCAAACACCTCTAGCACGTTCCTGGCGGGACAAGCATTGCCACATTAACAACACAAACAACAAGCGCTGCCCTCTAGCGTGCCCTTGAAGCTCAGCGCCGTCTTGTAGTCAAACACCTCTAGCGCGTTCCTGGCGGGACAAGCATTGCCACATTAACAACACAAACAACAAGCGCTGCCCTCTAGCGTGCCCTTGAAGTTCAGCGCCGTCTTGAGGTCAAACACCTCTAGCGCGTTCCTGGCGGGACAAGCATTGCCACATTAACAACACAAACAACAAGCGCTGCCCTCTAGCGTGCCCTTGAAGTTCAGCGCCGTCTTGAGGTCAAACACCTCTAGCGCGTTCCTGGCGGGTCAGACCGTCCAGTCGCGTTCCAGACTGGTACGGTCAACATAATATACGCAAAGTGATGGATCTAATGATAACATCACCAAATAATTCCACTCCATGAGGTATCAAAATTCAAATATATTCTATATCAAACATTTTTCGAAATTTCCCTCATGTTGGCAATTAAAAAATAAAATTGAAATTAATGAAAACATGAATAGAAACAAAATGGCCGCCAAGAAATCAGTAAACTGTTGTGAAAATACATAGTTCACAATGTTCGACCAAATGAGCGTAAATTTTTTTTGTAACAATTAGTACAATAGTTAGTTTGTTGAGGTTATATCGTAAAGTGATTCCATCACTACTCAAATATGGACTGTTCCTCTGGGGTTGTCAAGATCGCCAAACAACCCACGGAATCATGCATGGGGAACAGTGATCTTCGCCAGTAGATCCGCCTCGTCAGTAAGTTATGCTTCAACATGTTGATCAGTCCCTGAAAAACACTGACGGGGCTCCACTGTATCAAGTGTCAATGTGGTTTTCAGGAACAATCGAATAGGCGCCTGGAAAAAGGGTGTATAGACCATTATTTTCAGATCCCGAGATTTTGGTTGAAATAGGTTGTATATCCATATCTCTGTTATGTATAGTGAACTCTGGTATCGAATTTCGTAACTATTACATGTGAATGAATAAATCTGCGTGATCAATCTTACGTGGGAAAAGGTTGTTCATTCGATCAAGATGGCCTTGCAAAATAATCATCACAATAATCGGAATGGTCTTTACACCCTTTTTCCAGGGGCCTGTTCATCGTTCTACTTGGTTTTCCCCAGAAACAGGCGTGTCAGTCGGGTTGCAGAGGAGTCTTACTTGGAGTCTATGGCGTGAGGTTGAACATCGGACGTGGACGAGACGTGGATCTTCTTGCTGGGGTCCTTGTCCGCGTTGAGGAACACGTCCAGGTTGAGCGAGCGCACGGTCCCGGCTATAGTCAGGTCACCGCTCGCCTTGATCTTACGGTCCAGCTTCTTCAGGTCCACGGTCAGCGTCATGGATCCGGCGCCGTTCACGACCTTGAACTGTCCGGAGCCGTCCACGTGGTCCTTGATCAGCGCCTGCCGACAACAACAAGCAGCTTGTTCGGGTCACAGCTTTACTACCGACTTGGGTTACAGCCACTGTTGGGTGGAAACTCAACGAATGGAACGCTTTCCTTTTCCGGTAACTTTGATGAGAATGCGTCACTTCTTATTGGTAACAAGGAACGAAATTCACCTCCTTTTTGAAGTTTCTTACAAACAGATTTGACTTCAGGAATTCATACGCAACGTGGAAAAGATCCCCTATATATCATAGCTAGTCGTGAAGACATGGGCCCAGATTCACAAAGAATTTCATCTTCAAATATTTTAGCGCTTGACCCGTTCTAAGTTAAAACAGAGATATCACATTCTAGCTAAATCACGGTTTTATCCTCATTCCCTATTCACAAAGAATTCTGAGATAGTTCTACCGTGATGTTAAGTTTGGCCCCAACTGTCCGTGCCCAAAGAGATATATAACAGGAAGAGGTGCAACAGCCTGTTGAATAAAAGATTCTCATTTTTCTTGGTATGGTGGCTCACCACGTTGAATACCAATGAACTATATGAGAGAACCGTTCACGGTGGCTCAGTAGGAAGCAAAAATTGTAGGGTATTGCTTGATCGTCAATGTATTGCTTGATACATAGGGCCTACCAGGCATAATCATTGTTATGCCAGTTAGTTATATGCCTGGGCCTATAATAAGTGATAGATCAGCATTATTGCATAGTTATACCGAGACTGGCGAGACGAAGGATCATCAACACATCAATACAACACATGTACGTTATCCTGAAGACAATGACGAAGAGCAAAGAAGCGAGCAGTAATGTGACGTCATCGCAGCCGCTTTGAGCGTGCCACGTTAAATACCATGGAACTAACATATCAAATAAGAGAATGGTCGTCCTATGTGAGTTGAGGGGGCTTGTCCGTGCCGTTGCCGCGTGGCGTCATTGTTTTCGACTGTCAACCAATGTGAGCAAAGAGCGAGATGTCAATTAGTTTTCAATAACGCGATATAAACATAAATTACTTGTTTCCTTCAGCTAGATAATAATCAAAATCAAAATGGATGCATGAAATGTTGTATTTACTTTTAAGTTTATTGTTTTCAAATTGTTGTGAATCTTTTTGTTGTTGACCATCAAAGAGGCTTGGCATTTTGTCTACCGTCGATTCTGTCAGCTGTTAGTCAAGATTCTCAAATATGAGGTTAAAATTGATTATTAAATGTGATAATCGTAATTTGGATCGTTTCTATTTTCATTTTTGATCTTCCTAATATGTACTAATTACGGTCAATTTAGGTGAGCCAAATCTCCAAAATCATCGAAATCAATTGCGTGGTGAGTGATTTATCTTCACTAAAACCAGTCGGGGCCGGTGATAACATTATCACCAACTATTCTTAGAACTTTTGCTTAAACTTTCTTGTGAATACGAGTTATAACCAAGTCTGGTGATAAATCTTAAAACTATATCAACTTAGAATGGGATAAGAGATGAAATTCTCAGTCAATCTGGGCAATTCTATCGTGTTATAATAATGGTATTATATAATAATATAATATTATAATAATAATATTATTATAGTAGGCCCTAGTATGTAATATTTTAATTAGGATAATGTTATAATAGTTTTTTTTTTTTTTTAATAACATCGAAACTTGATACAAAATCATTGTTCCCCAATCAAGGCTAAGGATGAAAAGTAGGATCGTTTGGACGGGGCACCACAAGGGCGATCTTACCACCCCATTTTAATTATTTAAAACCAATGAACTTCAACACCAGGGCTGCGCTGTCGGTGACCACAACTTTCCGCCGCAGATAAAAGTCTTGCAGTTTCCGAAAGTATAATAATAGTACCAATGGATAAACAACATCGTTCGTGAGCCGTGCTACAACAATATGTATTAGGAACTGAAATGTGCTGCCAACACAGTGGAAAATACACCAGTTAATCATGTATCGCACCACACGTCCAACCACAACGTTTTGTTTCGAATATGTGGGCTTACTTGATAATCTTTGCATGCATGAACATTGTAGGCCTATATCAGATTCACTTCATTCTTCAAACGATCAACATTTGTCTGAAATATTCTGAATATTTGATCAAATACTTCAAGCTGTTGTACTCTGTGATATTCGCCTGTTGCACGCTGACTGGGCACCACAAGCTTACCTTGAAGTTTCCGGCCGGGTTGGAACCCTTGGTGAGCTTGCCGCTGACGTCAACAAAGTCGACAGCGCCGTGGCTGACCTTGGCGTGAGACTCGAGCAGCTGGGGATTCACCTCGATCCCTGCGTCCAGCCTGCAAGAGAGAGACAGACAGTCACAGCCATGGGCAGGCTAGTGGGAGCAAGAGAGAGACAGACAGTCACAGCCATGGGCAGGCTAGTGGGAGCAAGAGAGGGAGAGAGGGAGAGAGGGAGAGAGGGAGAGAGGAAGAGAGATAGAGAGAGAGAGAGAGAAACAGAAGGAAGAACTCGTTCTGTCTAACTGTATTGAGACAAGTGGTCAAGTGGCTAGCACACTGAACCGTCATTCAGGAGACCGGAGTTTGGTTCCCGCCTTGGTCGACCATCCTGACAGGGGTGTATCGTGGTTTCCCTCTGTCGTTCAGGTCAATACTGGGATGGTTCCTCAACAACAGGCCACGACCGGCTCCTTCCCACCATTCAAAAACACCTAGTAAAATAACCTTTCATCCCATCATCCCATATATCATTCACCGACGCCAATAGATCCTGGTCAACAGTACAGTGCCTTTTTAAATCCAATTCATTTTTCATTCATTCATCGATATTGGGTTTAACGACGCTCTGTACTGATGACTGCGATCTATTGGCGTCGGTGAATGATATATTAGATGATGGGATGGAAGGTTATTTCAATAGGTGTTTTTGGATAGTGGGAAGGAGCCGGCCGTGGCCTGTTATTGAGGAACCATTCCAGTATTGACCCGAACGACAGAGGGAAACCACGATACACCCCTGTCAGGATTGTTGTCCATGTCGGGAATCGGACCCCGGTCTCCTGAATGACAGTTCAGTGTGCTAGCCACTCGACCACTCGTCTCAGTGAGCCCAATATAATTCTGAAGAATATTTGGAGACCTATATCATTACTACTGGGCAAACACAGCATATGCATTGTAAGATGAGCACGATGTCTTTATGCGGTGTAATTAGAGTTGTTTGAGTACCAGCAGTTCTATCTTCTCTACCCCATCAACTCTGGTATTCTACACACCTTGACTCCTATGGAATATACTCAATACAGTGATTATTGAATCTAGAAAGCAGTGAATCTCAGCAATGATGGTTGGATGAGCGTAGCGGAAACTCTATCCCACTTGCATAGAGCTTTGTCTGTGTGTTTTTTTTTTATTTTCTGTAAGCACCACACAGGTTGCACGTTTTGACTGATCAACATGAAACTTTTTTCTGTATGGGAAAACTCATACAACTTAGAACTGTAACGTTCCGTGGACTGAATCGGTTGGACCGATTTTGAGAGAATCATCTCAAAGTTACTAAAAAACCCATAAGAATTAGCCGGAAAGGAAAATTTGAAAAATAAATTCTCCATAAAAAAAAAAAATTATCCGAAGGTGTAGCTTTACACATGAATGATACACAATATCACCATTTTGAATATAAATTGAACCAGTCATTTTGGAAAAAATATCAATTAGGCCTACCTGCTTTTATTCATGAAAAATCTAGAAATTCACTGAGAATAGAGATTCACTGCTTCCTAGATTCGATATTTGCCCATCGATGAAGTATAGCATTAACCACAAATACTCACTTAGTGACGTCAAATATCAGAGCCACATTGAATTTTAGGATTCTTCAATGTGAATTTTAATGACATATTGTAATCAAGAAGACTGTTTTCGGACATTTTCTTGTCCGAATGTGTCTAAAAATAGAATTGTGGTTAATGCTATTTCTCATATACGTCAAGGTGTGTAGAATACCAGAGTCGATAAAGTAGCAAGGGTAGAACTACTTCAACAACTTTTATACCTTATTCGGATATCTCGCTCATCCTACAACGCATATTTCGCGTTTGCCCAGATTCTATCTATTCGTTGAATGAAAAGCATTTATTGAATTATTCTCTCCAGAACGGCTGGTTGGAATTGCATACGGAAGAGTGATAATTGATGAGCGTAGCGAAGTCTCCATCCCACTCTTATAGGGCTTTGTCTGTGTGTTATTTTTTGTTTGTTTGTTTGTTTTTTTGTTTGTAAGTACTCCACAGGTCGCAAGGGTTGACTGATCAACATGAAACTTTTTTTGTACACGCGAACTCATCCAGCTCAGAACTGTATAGTTTTTGGAACGAATCGGTCGGACCGATTTTGATAAAAATCCTCTCAAAGTTTCTAAAAAACCCCATAAGATTTGGCTGGGCGGAAAATGTTGAAAAATAAAATCTCTCCAAATGGGAGGGAATTTTCTCTAAATGTGTAAACATAGATTTTACACATTATTACGATTTTGTAAGCAATTCTGATCAGCCGTTTTGAAGAAGAAAAATAAAATGACTGATAATATTCATAAAATATATCATAAAAATTGTAACAGAATTAAGTTGTCAAGATTCACTGCTTTCTAGATTCAAGAGTTGACCAACAATGAAGTATTTTGTATATGCGTCAAGGTGTGTAGAATACTGGAGTCAATGAAGTGGCAAGAGTAGAACTTCTTTAACGACTTGTATAGCTTATTCAGATATCAAGGTGTGTAGAATACCAGAGTCCATTAAGTAGCAAGGGTAGAACTACTTCAACGACTCTTATACCTTATTGGGATATCTCGCTCATCTTGCCACGCATATCTCGCGTTTGACTAGTGTGTATTATTACTGTGCTCACATTCAGGGATATTTTTATTCCTCTGGAGAGAATCAACTTGTCATCACGTTCTACCCGGCCAAGTCATATGGAGCTGTTGGAAATGCTGAGATACAGTTCTGAGATGATCAAGATCTACGAGTAGAGGGAAAGTTCCATGTTGATGCGACCTGTGCAGTGAGTGCTAGCTCCCCGAGTGGTTATTCAGTTGTACTCACGTGTATGCGTCTGTCTTCCCGGCTACCTTGGCCTCGGCCAGGATCTTGGAGAAGACGCCGCCCTCCTCGCGCTTGCACGTGATGTCTGCGTTGAGCTCGTACTTGCCCCCCGGCTGGAGCTCCAGGCAGTTGCTGAACTTGCTCTGTGTCGGGGTCACGACCTCGCGCCTGCTGTCGAACTTGACCGAACTGTCGAGCACCTTGGCCTGGGAACAAACTTGCCATCAAACCTCCTTCATAACAAATGCAAGGGACACATTAAAATCGCTGCCTTGGTATTTATTCGTACTATATCCATTTTTCGTATTTTTGCAGTTATATGTTGTATAATATTTGCCAGGGCTGGTTGCCCTATATCCGTCATTCTTTGTGGATCAGGTGACTCTTGCGTGTTATATCAAATGATTTTGTGTCCTACATTGATGTGATTCGGCCTGCTAATCCCAGGAATATATTAAACAGCATCCTACTCCGAAAATACGAAAAATTGATATAGTACGAATAAATACTAAGGCAGCAAAATAACAACAACTCCTCTGATGACCACGATCTATTGGCATCAGTGAATGATATATGGGATGATGGCAAGATGAGATGAAAAGTCATCTCATTGGGTGTCTTCCGATAGTGGGGAGGAGTCGGTCGTGGCCTGTTGTTAAGGAACCATCCCAGTATTGACCTGAACCACAGAGGGAAACCACGATGCACCCCTGTCAGGATGGTCGACCATGGCGGGAATCGAACCCCGATCTCCTGAACGACAGAGGGAAACCACGATGCACCCCTGTCAGGATGGTCGACCATGGCGGGAATCGAACCCCAGCTTCCTGAGTGACAGTTCAGTGTGCTAGCCACTCGACCAAACGTCTCAGTAACAAAAACTTCACTATTCTCTATTCTGTACAACTTATTCAATGTTTTCCAAATAACATCTACATCTTGCTGAAGAATCCATGAATTGTGTGAAAGGGAAAGAAAGAACAGCAGCTTACTGAGATTTATGATTAGAGAAAGGCCTACTCATAGTGGAGAGCCCGTTGATAGAACACATAGAGATGAAAGTTACACGAGGTTTCGGCTATTGCCTTGGTCACAGTAGAGTAGAGAAAGGCCTACTCTTAGTGGAGAGCCCGTTGATAGAACACATAGAGATGAAAGTTACACGAGGTTTCGGCTATTGCCTTGGTCACAGTAGAGTAGAGAAAGGCCTACTCTTAGTGGAGAGCCCGTTGATAGAACACATAGAGATGAAAGTTACACGAGGTTTCGGCTATTGCGTTGGTCACAGTAGAGTAGAGAAAGGCGTACTCGTGGTGGAGTGCCCGTTGATAGAACACAGAGATGAAAAGTCTGACAATTCGACTATTGCGTTGGTCACAGTAGAGTAGAGAGTGATGAACTGATGAAGGCTGCTTGTTCAGGTGGGTGAGTGTATATAGGAGTGTGCTATAGAATCTGTTTCCCTGATGATGAGTCAGTTGGACCGTTGAGAGTTCCAAGACTTCGAGCCGGTCTTTTGTCACTAGTGGTTATAAACAGTTGTTGTCAGGGACATTGATTTATGCCCAGGCTTCATGCTTTTCATACCATTTGCTCAATACAATAATCCATCGTCAATCCAAACTCGGTTCATCCAAAATGTGTTATATTTTGAATCTTGGGTCGGTTCCCGGCCGAAGGTATGGTCATTTCAATGATAATGAATATGGTCAATTTGATTTCCAGCTAGACTGTGATTCAAATCAATTTTTCGACCCTTCAATAGTTTTAGCACTGCTTTACAGATTGGATCATTCGAAATAGCCTGAGTAAATTCCTTGAATCAATCATTATATTCCCAGTTTACACCCTTTTCATTTGACGCGTAACAATAGGCCGCAGCCAGCTGGGTTGTTGTCATCCGACTCCGAGAGAGCTCTGGACCCTTACCTAATGAATGTCGTGCTAGTGCTAGTTAGCTCCAAGAGGCTGGGACTTTGATTGGTCAATATCTCCCAGTGGAGCTACCTGTCATGGCAACGTGTCTGGTCGCTGTGTACTTCCATTGTTGTTAGCACAAAATACTAGCCCTGCTTATGAGGTGGGCTACGAAATGTGATGAATTATTCAGTCCAAGAGACCGTGGATTTGTTTTCATGATATATTGTCATTGTTGGTAGCTTTTTCAGTGAATATTAACCAATCAAAGTCCTAGCCTCTTGGAGCTAGCCAGGCCTGGCACTAAATTTATCAGGTAAGGGTCCAGAGCACTCGTTTGTCAGACTCGGGACTGGGAACGCGAGCAGAAGCGGGCTGTATAACAATCACGCGTTGTCGGAGATAGCCGAATACACACGATCAGTGAAGCGGTTCCTCGCACATGTGGCATAGCTTTTCCTCACGACCGATCAAAATTGCATTCGATTTGTGAAAAGACATTCATGTTCCACTTTCTCTTACATTCCATCATCGAGTTCATAACCTCTTTCGGCATTTATACCCTGAATTATCTTTCAATGAAATATCGCTCGGGGGTCTGATAACCTGGTTTATCTGTTATTAGCCCCTGAAATCCCTCGGGAATTTCGATACATCCCCGTGGCGTGCGTCACAACGTAGCTGTGACGATATGTTGCGATGTGCTTACCTCGAATGTAATGTCGTAGTCGCCGGGAGCATTGGTGTTGCACTTTGCACTCAGCTCCGATCTGACGTTGCTCTTCTCGTAGGTTCCGTCCAGCTTGTAGTGGACGCTCTTGGGGGCCGCTCCCCCCTCCACCGTGCCCTCTACCCCCAGCAGCGGGTACGCCACTGCAAACAACACCCGCACGTTACGTTACACTCAAGATGTGGCGTGATGGTCAAGCATATATGGCTGGAAAATGTATTTTTTAGCTGTACAATGAAATCTCTATCCATCATTTTTCAAGAGCTCAGGAAAATAAAAGCATCCACGCAGGAGAACAATGGATCCGGGAAAATTCAACAAAAATTATATGGAAAAGGGGTGAGCGAAGAGGAAAGCAATGGATCTAGGAACGATGCGTAGAGGTTTCACTATAGTGATTGTAAGGGAGTGAGGTGAGAAAAAAGGAAAGCAATGGATCCAGGAACGAAGCGTAGAGGTTTCACTGTATTGGAGGTAAGGGAGTGAGGTGAAAAAAAAGGAAAGCAATGAACCCAGGAACGAAGCGTAGAGGTTTCACTGTATTGGAGGTAAGGGAGTGGGGTGAGAATGAGGGAAAGCAATGGATCCAGGAACGAAGCGTAGAGGTTTCACTGTTTCACCGCCTGACTTTGAAACACAATATGAGTTTAATAGTTTCAACTTATACCATTCTGACGGTATCGAAATGATCTGTGTCTCCTCCATATTGAGGTTTCGAAATCTCATACCGTTCGGAAGTTGACACCAAGAACCAGCTATCTGGAGTGTACTCACCGTTGGCTTTGCCGGAGTAGTCAAAGTCTTTGCTATTGGCCCAGCGGTACTTGACTAGGGCGTTGGCAGTGATCCGGGAAGAGGTGCTCGTCAAGTCCTTGCCATGGACCAGGACCAGGTTCGTCTCCAGCTGGAACACAAAACAGGACTCATTGTTGGGAACTGCACTCCGAGTTCCAAGCCCTCCTGTTTCACGTTGCTCATTCTCCTCAAGTTTCCTCATCAACATATAAGGGACATATATGTGCACATTTCATTGCCCCTTGACAAGTCAGAATGTTCACTTGTCTGCGAGTCTATTGACATTTAGGATACAGAATCAGTACACTTGAATCTAGTTGTCTGGGTGAGACTACGATAAGAAGCAATTGGATGTCCACGGGTGTTATTGTACATATAATAACACAAGTTAATGATACAAATAGAGGAGAATAAATGAGTGGAACAATTGAGAATAACTTCATCTTCATGAATGATAAACTTGATCGTTTATCGATAATTGAATAACCAATTCTATAAAAGACTATTCTCATCAGAATTGATCCAAATTTTCAACTATTTCTCTAGACGGTGAATTGGAGCTATGGTGTCATGCACTTCTGAAGGAAGTTAATTGAAGAATCTTGTTAATTGACTGGAGACCTGACCTTTACGGCAGCACACCAAATCCTCGAAAACCCATATCTCCGAAAACCCATATCTTCGAAAACCCACATCTCCGAAAACCCAAATCTTCGAAAACCCACATCTCCGAAAACCCAAATCTTCGAAAACCCACATCTCCGAAAACCCATATCTTCGAAAACCCAAATCTTCGAAAACCCACATCTCCGAAAACCCATATCTTCGAAAACCCACATCTCCGAAAACCCAAATCTTCGAAAACCCACATCTCCGAAAACCCAAATCTTCGAAAACCCACATCTCCGAAAACCCAAATCTTCGAAAACCCATATCTCCCAAAACCCATATCTTCGAAAGCCCATATCTTCGGAAACCCGAATCCTCGAAAACCCATATCTCCAAAAATCCAAATCCTCGAAAACCCATATCTCCAAAAATCCAAATCCTCGAAAACCCATATCTCCAAAAATCCAAATCCTCGAAAACCCATATCTCCGAAAACCCAAATCCTCGAAAACCCATATCTCCGAAAACCCATATCTTCGAAAACCCACATCTCCAAAAACCCACATCTCTGAAAAAACATTTTTCCGACAGTTCATGCTCAAATCTTCGAAAACCCACATCTCCGAAAACCCACATCTCCGACACTTCGAACAAGACATTTTTCGGAGATTTGATGCGTAGCTGACCGTACGACTTGTATCTGATCGGCTCCATGCATCTATCTCTGTTTCTAGTACTGTATTCGTGATCAGCTTCATCTCTGAACCCAGTGTTATGTAATAGTTTATGACCAGGCAATCGCGAAATATGCGTTGTGAGATGAGTGAGATATCTGAATAAGGTATAATAACAGTCCTACATTTGCTACTTTATCGACTCTGGTATTCTACACACTTTGTCCTTCATTTAATTGCTACTTTATCTTCTCTGGTATTCTACACACCTTGACGAATATGAAGATATTTAATTCTTGGGCAAATATCGAATCTAGGAAGCAGTTAATCTTGACTCATTTCCATATATTTGATGTATAAAAACAGTTATTTGAATTGTTTTCTTCGAAACGGCTGATTCGAACTGCTTACAAAATGATGGTTAAATGTATCATTCATGTTTGAACACTCAGAACCAATTTTAATTTTTTCGGAGAGGTTTCATTTTTTCAAATTTTCTCACCCAGCCTGATCTTATGGGGTTTTTATAAACTTTGACTTGATATTTCTCAAAATCTAATCGACTGATTCATTCCAAGAACTATACAGTTCTAAGTTGTAAAAGTTGGCTCGTACAAAAGAAGTTTCATGTTGATCAGTCAAACCCTGCGACCTGTGCAGTGCCCACAAACAAACAAACAAAAAAAAAAAAAACACAGACCAAGCCCCATAAGAGTGAGATGGAGACTTCGCTACGCTCATCTAATGAATACAGTGAAACCTCTATGCATCGTTTTTCAAGGGACCAGGAAAATGGAACCATCCATGCAGGAAAACGATCCATCCAGGAAAATTCAACATGGATTATATGGGAGTGGGGTGAGGAAAAATAAATGATACAAGCAGGAAAACGATGGATCCGGGAACGATGCACGGAGGTTTCACTGTATGAAATAATATAGTTGATTAACAGATAGTCAATCAAGATTCAAGTTTTAACTATTATTTTCAGATAGAATTATCTTGATTATCTGTATCACTAATTTCAATAGTTATTGTAATTAAATTGGTTATAGGCCCTACCTGTTGCATTAATTTTCACTGTATTTCTCAATTGCTTCTATTGGTGTTGAAAAAATACATTTCAATTTTTTAAAATCAAGATGGCTGATCTGAATCATGTGAAACTACATGAGGATGTGTAGGCCTACTATCATCATTAGAATTAATTCCCTGAAAATTTTCATTCATTCAGAATATTTTTTGTCTGAATTCTCTCTTCCGGGTTATTCTCATCGGGTTTTTGAAATCTTTGTCAGTGGTTTTCTGGGAAGATGTGCTTCCGATTGCGCCTGGAACCTGCATAGTATCGAATTGGATAAAACGGAATCATGAATGAAATTTTCAAACGGATTTCCAAAAGATGTATTTCAGAGCAGTTTATCGGATAGTTCATTTTCAAACAGTTTTTCCGAGAACTTATCCTTGAACAGATTATTTCCGAGCAGTTTATCACCAAGCGGATTATTTCCGAGCAGTTTATTACCAAGCGGATTATTTCCGAGGAGTTTACTCTCGAGCAGTTTATTTCCGAGCAGTTCATTTCCGAGCAGTTCATTTTCGAGCAGTTTATGTCTGAGCAGTTTATTTCCGAACAGATTATTTCCAAGCAGTTTATTTCCGAGGAGTTTACTCTCGAGCAGTTTATTTCCGAGCAGTTCATTTCCGAGCAGTTCATTACCAAGCGGATTATTTCCGAGGAGTTTACTCTCGAGCAGTTTATTTCCGAGCAGTTTATTTCCCAGCAGTTTATTTCCGAACAGTTCATTTCCGAGCAGTTTATTTCCGAGCGGTTTATTCCCGAGCAGTTTATTTCCAACCGGATTATTTCCGAGCAGTTTATTTCCGAGCAGTTTATTTCCGAGCAATTTATTTCCGGGCAGTTTATTTGCGAGCAGTTTATTTCCGGGCAGTTTATTTCCGAGCAGTTTATTTCCGGGCAGTTTATTTGCGAGCAGTTTATTTCCGGGCAGTTTATTTGAGAGCAGTTTATTTCCGGGCTGTTTATTTAAGAGCAGTTTATTTCCGGGCAGTTTATTTGAGAGCAGTTTATTTCCGAGCAGTTTATTTCCGAGCAGTTTATTTCCGAGCAGTATCTCGGAGAGTTTGTCCTCAGACAGCTCACCTGATCTTTCCCGCGGTTGTACTCCCAGTTGAGGTTCACGCCGAGATCCGGGTACTGCGTAGTGACCACCTCTCCGTCGACCTTGAAGTGAGACTTGCTGATCCGCTGGGCCTTGCCCTTGACAATCACGCTGTCGTCCTGTCCGTGCACGACCTTCAGGTCGGACGAGATAGAGTCCTTGTCGTGCGCGACCCATCCGTTCACCGACACCTTGCCTGCACACACACACACACTCAGTCAGTCACACACACTATATCTCTCTCTCTCTCTCTCTCCTTCTCTTTCTCTATCTCTCTCTCTCTGACTCACCTGACTCACGATAGAATTGACATTATGACATTCAAGGAGGAAATGTGAGAAAAAAACTATATTTCATTAATTTTTCCGTTTCATAAGGACAGACTCTTTTCGAAAAGAATGAGCCATCTAGCGGCGACGTTGAACTAGAGCGGGATGTTATTACCTGCGTTTGAAAGTCCTATGCTGTCAATACTGTTCAGCAGAGTTGGTTTACCTATATTATGAGCCATCTAGCGGCGACGTTGAACTAGAGCGGGATGTTAATACCTGCGTTCGAAAGTCCTATGCTGCCAATGCTAATTAGCACGAATGAATCATATTATCGTGCGTTACAGTGAATGTATTTACTAGTAATATGATAGTAATTCCAACATTCATATGATCACAATATACCAAGAGATTTACACACCTTCAGAGTGAGTAAGATGAGAGATGATGAAAGTTATATCCTAATTTTCCATCTTCAACCCTGTGTATAAGAGGGCCGACTTTTCAACAGTACTAAAACTCCCAGAATGCAATACCAGCGATCTTGGCCGCTAAGAGGCGTTACGCGCCTGCGCTTTCAATCACGAAAAGGGTCTATTTTCAAGGAAATTTTCAGTTAAGTATCAACAAATTTGACTTTCTAAGAGAAGAAACAACCCTCCCCCTCCTCTAGAGATTGAAGGACATTAGGCAAGGTTGAAATGAAAGATGGTTTGTTGAAAGGTTTGGATGGAGACGGGTGTATTATTGTTCTTGTGTTCTCACCAGCCGGGGCGGACAGAACGACGTTCTCGAAGCTGTACTTCTTCGAGTCTCCGGTCTTGTCGACTACCATGGATCCTGGAAACACAAATCAACAATCAAGTCCTGGACAAGTTATCCAGACTCCCGGGGGCGCATTCCTGTACGATTCAATCCGGTTTCAGTGATATTGGTACCAACTTGGTATTCCTAATAAGATAGGCGGGAAATAATACCAGGAAAGCAGGATTAACTTAAGCCTGCCAAAGAGCGGGCTTAGCGTGCTTTAGGTTCCACTTCAAGATTTCAAATAATAATTTAAATATATAATATAGTTAATATCGTTACGGGAATGCGTTTTCTAGAATAAGAACTGAAGGCAACGGAATGTGAATGTATTCAAATAATTTCACCATCAGTTTTATTATTAATAATTCATTTGCCAGAATTCTTTTCGAAGCTTGTATACTTATGTTGTTCTGAGAGCAAAATTTCACACTGACAGATCGGTTGCATCGTTAGCGCGGCTGCATTCAGAGAAAGACGGACGGGGTCCGAACCCACTTACGTCGACTTTTTGTTTTCTTTTTAATTTCATTGAAAATTGTGCTTTAGGCTGAGATTTGATTTAGTTCAAGTTTCGTTGAAATTGGATGAGATTTAGGTACATTTCAGCTGATTTGTAACAACATTTGTCGAAAAACTGTTTTACCGACGTACTAACCTACGCTTCCCTTAAACCTACTATAAAACTCGTACAGGAATACGAAGTTGAACCTCTCTAAAACCGGTATCAACACGGTATTAACTTGGAATAGGATTATCTAGATAAAACCAATTGTACGGGAATGCACTCCCTGGACATTCCCCGAAACAAGGATGGAATGATCACAAACCAAACCAATCTGTTGATATCAGAAATTGTTTGAAACTTCTTATTGTCAATAAGCATAATTTTTTTTCTCTTCATTACGTTGACACTTGATACAAAATCATTGTTTCCTAATGGGGCTGTGGATGAGAGTTAGAGTTGTTTGAACAGAGCACCACAAGGGCGGTCTCACCACCACAAAGAATAATTAGGGATGAGATGACTCATCTGAATATTATGGTAATGATGCCCGGGCTAGAAAACAATTCGAAATAATACCTCGAAGAATAATGGTACATAAATATATGGATGACAAGAATGAAAACAATTTAGAGGCCGCAGGCGCTCTACACGGGCTCGTTGTTCGCTCGCTTCAGACTCGCGTTTAACATGCATCGTGTGCTAGGCGCTCTACACGGGCTCGTTGTTCGCTCGCTTCAGACTCGAGTGTAACATGCATCGTGTGCTAGGCCTGACCCATAGACTAGCCCACCGAACTCAGATTCACGTAAACGCCGTTAATTCCCTAGCTCACACTTTTGATATATTTCACAGTACATATTATTTCACCGTATTCAAAAATATGTATCTAGGTTTTCGTAGAATTTTTTCATTTTCCATTTGGAGAATTTGAAAAATTACAAATTTTGTGTTCAAAATTCTGTGAATGCAATAACCTCCGTTTTTCAATTATTAACATAATACGAAAACAATCATAAAGATATCTCAAGAATTACGGCCGTGAGAGTTTGCGGCGTGAAATACGAGCGCCTGGCCTCTTAATTGAGAATACGGGATCGGACGTGAACTATAATTCACTCACTCAATATATTCCCTGATCCTGTCATCATTCTTGAGTGGCAGAGTCTTCAGTGAAGATACATAAGAGAGTGAAAACGAGCATATGTCGCTATCGACTGCAGAAGTAACCTATCTCGGTGAGGTGATATAGAATACCTTGCTTGGATTGTAATTGTAAATGTCCAATATGACCGCGGAGATTGTAACGAGCATATGTTGCTATCGGTTGCAGGAGTAACCTATCTCGGTGAGGTGATATAGAATGCCCTGTTTGGATTCTATTTGTAAATGTCTAACATGGCCTATGAGATTGTAACGAGCATATGTTGCTATCGGCTGCAGGAGTAACGTATATCGGTGAGGTGATAAAGAATGCCTTGCTTGGATTCTATTTGTAAATGTCCAATATGGCCTATGAGATTGTAACGAGCACATGTCGCTATCGACTGCAGAAGTAACCTATCTCGGTGAGGTGATATAGAATACCTTGCTTGGATTGTAATTGTGAATGTCCAATATGACCGCGGAGATTGTAACGAGCATATGTTGCTATCGGTTGCAGGAGTAACGTATCTTGGTGAGGTGATAAAGAATGCCCTGTTTGGATTCTATTTGTAAATGTCTAATATGGCCACCGAGATTGTAACGAGCATATGTTGCTATCGGCTGCAGGAGTAACGTATCTCGGTGAGGTGATAAAGAATGCCTTGCTTGGATTCTATTTGTAAATGTCCAATATGACCGCCGAGATTGTAACGAGCACATGTCGCTATCGACTGCACGAGTAACGTATCTCGGTGAGGTGATATAGGATACCTTGCTTGGATTATATTTGTAAATGTCCAATATGGCCACTGAGATTGTAACTAGCACATGTTGCTATCGGCTGCAGGATTGATGTATCTCGGTTGGGTAGGATATCTGTCTATGATTGAATTGACAAAATAAAACTGAAATTCATTGAATGAGAATTTCAGGTTAATATCTCTAAATCTGAAGGAGTTATGATTGATTTCGCTCTGTTTTCATCTGCGTTATTATTCCCGGTATGCCTACATGTCTTCTGATGATTAGGGGTGTGCGAGATTCAGAATTCAGGCACGACTCGCGTTCGACTCCAATCTGAGAGAAAATCGCAAGTTTCGAATTTGATCCGAGACAATGATGGTAACACCAAGATTTCCACATCAGTAACAACCGCTGTACTCGAGGATTCTAAGCGAACAATCATGTTTTATATTCGGGACAAAACAAGTTCAGGAAAATTGAAGAAAAAAAAAAGAAAGAAGCAAACAAAAATCAGCTCGAGATTTTCGAGTTCAGCTAAACTTGAACTGACACTCAAACTTGAACTGACATTCAAACTTGAACTGACATTCAAACTTGAACTGACATTCAAACTTGAACTGACATTCAAACTTGAACTCGCATTTCGGAACTCGAACTGGAGAGCTGAGAATGCTCGCACACCCCTGATGATAATATAAGCATGATTTGTTATTGTTTCCATATGCCAGACTCGGATTGACTGAGTTACCTCAGTGTGTACAGAACACGCACAAGTTACATGGCATGACTTCCCACACATTCTACCCCAAGGCTGGTTTGCACTTGAAGCATCAATCATCATGTCCTCATATGTGTTGCTCTCATGGAGACAAATTCAGACGGTTTCAGTGGCCTATGTAGGCCTATTCTATTTTGTTGGTTGAATATTGGAAATTTAAAAATTTTTGTTTTCTTGAATTGTAGTTAGAATTACGATGCTTTGAATCGATTCGATTACTTGAATAATGTTTGCTCAACGACCCCACCAACAGGTAGGTTATACGGAGGTACGAATGAGCAGGTGATTGAGAAACTATGGAGTGATGATTAATGATAGGACGTTTACAAAACCCATGTATTATACGGGACTCGAACCCACGCCCAGCGGTGACTCAGTTTCTGACGCGGTGCCTCAGCTGACCGAGCCAGCAAGGGTGGCACGATGCTTTGAATCATATAGGCCTATGTGATGGACTTGTTAACTACCTTGAATGATGTTGAAATGTCCACAATCGACGTATTTCAATACTCGCACGGATTGAGGTTATGCAGATGTGCACAAGAGTGACAATGGTGTGTTACCTTGCACGTTGTACTCGGGTTGTGCCTGTTTGCCCTTCTTGCCCTTCTTGCCCGTCTTCTCCTTGCTGTGGGGCGTAGAATACTCGAGCAGCGGCTTGTAAGTCTTGTGGTCCGCGTCTCCAGAAATATCTGCGCCGACCTTCACCAGGTACTCGGCGCCGTCGTTCACCAGCTTGCCGGTGATCGAGTGCTCGCTCTCGTTGTCTGTCACCACCACTGCGGCAGCACAGAACACTCAGCGTGAGATCAACAACAGGTGGGAGGCAAGTTATGTAGATCAGTGGGTAACCATCAGTTAACAGTCTATGGGAGTCGATTAAGCTAAATATCAGTTTTCCGGCGTCAACTTCTCAATGCTATGAGATATCGAACTTCTCATGCCCGAGAAACACAAATAATTACAATAGCTTCAAGATGTTATAAGTTCAAGTCATGTCGCATAACTGTCAAGCGTGAACAGCTGGAAATGTGTTCTTCTAACTTTTCACGCATGACAGTTACGCAACATGACTTGTAAACGTCATGACTTCTATTGATCTTGAAGCTATTAAAACACCTGTGTTTCTCGCAAATCAGAATTTTGATATCTCATAGTGTTCAAAAGTTATCGCCAGAAAACAATTTGACTCCCGTGGACTCTCAATGAGTTTCCACCATGGCATTCACTCCTTCCTTCAATTGCATTCATTAATAATTTGAGAAGTATTGAATCTATCGCATTGGAACAAGTGTTCTATAGTGTAACAATGTTGATCTATGAGGTTCAACGACGCATTGTACTGTTGACTACGATCTATTGGCGTCGGTGAATGATGGATGAGAATAGAGGTTATTGTATTGAGTATTTCTGGATAGTGGGGAGGAGTTGACTGTGGCCTGTTGTCAAGGAACCATTCCAGTATTGACATGAACGACAGAGGGAAACCAAGGATAGTCAGGATGGTCGACCATGGCGGGAATGGAACCCCCGATCTCCTGAATGACGGTTCAGTGTTATAACCGCTCGGTCACACGTCTCAGTAACGTTTTGATACGGTAGAACGTATGGTGGTGTACAAGAGAAACACCCCGATTGATGTTACGCCCATGCCCTAGTGCCGTCTGCACTTGACCCTTCTGGAGCATGGCATAGTCAGGCTAGCCGAGTGAACACCAGTGTTGGTCTCAGTCGGTCGGCTATACCAAACTACTGAACTGTGAGCGAGCAGAGTCATGAGTTCCGTGGAAAAAGACTTTTTTGTCAATCCGTAGATTTATGAATCCAAATCTCTTTTTGGATTCCCCCTCGTTTCAGAGTAACAATGGCTTACACTTCACTGTATGCTTGACAAAGAATATTCTCAATAATAATAAAGTGGGCATATTTTGCTGATTTTGGCCATTTAAGTGACCTTTGACCTCTCAAAAGGTTATGTTGAACAAACCCACAAGATTCACCACAATATAATATGTCATAATGGATATGCCTATTGGTCATTACGTTGGAACACGTTGGAACAATGTGTGACGTGACTGGGTGGGAGAAAGTTGGGAGTGGAACAAAGTGTGACGTGACTGGGTGGGAGAAAGTTGGGAGTGGAACAAAGTGTGACGTGACGGGGTGGGAGAAAGTTGGGAGTGGAACAAAGTGTGACGTGACGGGGTGGGAGAAAGTTGGGAGTGGAACAAAGTGTGACGTGACGGGGTGGGAGAAAGTTGGGAGTGGAACAAAGTGTGACGTGACGGGGTGGGAGAAAGTTGGGAGTGGAACAAAGTGTGACGTGACGGGGTGGGAGAAAGTTAGGAGTGGAACAAAGTGTGACGTGACTGGGTGGGAGAAAGTTGGGAGTGGAACAAAGTGTGACGTGACGGGGTGGGAGAAAGTTGGTAGTGGTGAGATTGGAACAACGTGTGGCGTGACTGGGTGGGAGAAAGTTGGGAGTGGAACAACGTGTGACGTGACTGGGTGGGAGAAAGTTGGGAGTGGAACAAAGTGTGACGTGGCTGGGTGGGAGAAAGTTGGGAGTGGAACAAAGTGTGACGTGACGGGGTGGGAGAAAGTTGGGAGTGGAACAAAGTATGACGTGACGGGGTGGGAGAAAGTTGGGAGTGGAACAAAGTGTGACGTGGCTGGGTGGGAGAAAGTTGGGAGTGGAACAAAGTGTGACGTGGCTGGGTGGGAGAAAGTTGGGAGTGGAACAAAGTGTGACGTGACGGGGTGGGAGAAAGTTGGGAGTGGAACAAAGTGTGACGTGACTGAGTGGGAGAAAGTTGGGAGTGGAACAAAGTGTGACGTGACTGGGTGGGAGAAAGTTGAGAGTGGTGAGACTGGAACAACGTGTGGCGTGACTGGGTGGGAGAAAGTTGGGAGTGGTGAGATTGGAACAACATGTGACATGACTGGATGGAGGAGAGTAGGGAGTAGTGAGATTGGAACAAAGTGTGACGTGGCTGGGTGGGAGAGAGTTGAGAGTGGAACAGCGTGTGACGTGACTGGGTGAGAGAGAGTTGAGAGTGGAACAACGTGTGACGTGACCGGGTGGGAGAAAGTTGGGAGTGGAACAACGTGTGACGTGACTGGGTGGGAGAAAGTTGTGACTGGAACAACGTGTGACGTGACAGGGTGAGAGAGAGTTGAGAGTGGGAAAACGTGTGACTTGACTGGGTGGAAGGAAGTTAGGAGTGATGAGATTGGGACAACGTGTGGCGTGGTAAGGTGTGAGAAAGTTGGGAGTGGAACTTGTGACGTAACTGGATGGAAGAGAGTTGGGAGTGGATCATGTGACGAGACTGGGCGGGAGAGAGTTGGGAGTGGAACGTGTGACGTGACTGGGTGCAAGAGAGTTGGGAGTGGAACACATAACGTGACTGGATTAAAGAAAGTTGGGAGTGGAACGTGTGACGTGACTGAGTGAAAGAGAGTTGGGAGTGGAACAACGTGTGCTGTGACTGGGTGGAAGAGAGTTGAGAGTGGAAAGTGTGACGTGACAGGGTGGAAGAGAGTTGGGAGTGGGGAGTGTGACGTGACTGGATGAAAGAGAGTTGGGAGTGGAACGTGTGACGTGACTGGATGCAAGAGAGTTGGGAGTGGAACAACGTGTGACGTGACTGGGTGGAAGAGAGTTGGGAGTGAAATGTGTGACGTGACTGGATGGAAGAGAGTTGGGAGTGGAACGTGTGACGTGACTGGGTGGAAGAGAGTTGGGAGTGGAGAGTGTGACGTGACTGGATGGAAGAGAGTTGGGAGTGGAACATGTGACGTGACTGGGTGGAAGAGAGTTGGGAGTGGAACAACATGTGACGTGACTGGGTGGAAGAGAGTTGGGAGTGGAACAACGTGTGACGTGATTGGGTGGAAGAGAGTTGAGAGTGGAACGTGTGACGTGTGACGTGACTGGGTGTAAGAGAGTTGGGAGTGGAACATGTGACGTGACTGGGTGGAAGAGAGTTGGGAGTGGAACATGTGACGTGACTGGGTGGAAGAGAGTTGGGAGTGGAATAACGTGTGACGTGATTGGGTGGAAGAGAGTTGGGAGTGGAACGTGTGACGTGACTGGGTGGGAGAGTTGGGAGTGAAACGTGTGCTGTGACTGGGTGCAAGAGAGTTGGAGTGGAACGTGTGACGTGACCGGGTGGAAGAGAGTTGGGAGTGGAACAACGTGTGACGTGATTGGGTGGAAAAGAGTTGGGAGTGGAACGTGTGGCGTGACCGGGTGGAAGAGAGTTGGGAGTGGAACAACGTGTGACGTGACTGGGTGGGAGAGAGTTGGGAGTGGAACGTGTGACGTGGCTGGGTGGGAGAGAACGGGTAGAAGAAAGAGGTGAAGAGACTCACACTCAGCGCTGGCAGACTTGACGGGAGACGTGACTGGGTGGAAGAGAGTTGGGAGTGGAACGTGTGGCGTGACCGGGTGGAAGAGAACGGGTAGAAGAAAGAGGTGTGGAGACTCAGACTCTGCGCTAGCAGACTTGACGGGAGACGTGACCGGGTGGGAGAGAGTTGGGAGTGGAACGTGTGACGTGACCGGGTGGAAGAGAACGGGTAGAAGAGAGACGTGCAGAGACTCACACTCAGCGCTGGCAGACTTGACGGGAGACGTGACCGGGTGGGAGAGAGTTGGGAGTGGAACATGTGCTCTGACTGGGTTGAAGAGAGTTGGGAGTGGAAGTGAACGGGTGGAAGAAAGACGTGCAGAGACTCACACTCAGCGCTGGCAGACTTGACGGGAGACGTGACTGGGTGGAAGAGAGTTGGGAGTGGAACGTGTGACGTGACCGGGTGGAAGAGAACGGGTAGAAGAAAGACGTGCAGAGACTCACACTCAGCGCTGGCAGACTTGACGGAAGACGTGACCGGGTGGGAGAGAGTTGGGAGTGGAACGTGTGACGTGACCGGGTGGAAGAGAACGGGTAGAAGAGAGACGTGCAGAGACTCACACTCAGCGCTGGCAGACTTGACGGGAGACGTGACCGGGTGGGAGTTAGTTGGGAGTGGAACATGTGCTCTGACTGGGTTGAAGAGAGTTGGGAAGGAAGAGAACGGGTAGAAGAAAGACGTGCAGAGACTCACACTCAGCGCTGGCAGACTTGACGGGAGACGTGACTGGGTGGAAGAGAGTTGGGAGTGGAACGTGTGACGTGACCGGGTGGAAGAGAACGGGTAGAAGAAAGACGTGCAGAGACTCACACTCAGCGCTGGCAGACTTGACGGGAGACGTGACTGGGTGTAAGAGAGTTGGGAGTGGAACGTGAGACGTGACTGGGTGGAAGAGAGTTGGGAGTGGAACATGTGACGTGACTGGGTGGAAGAGAGTTGGGAGTGGAACGTGTGACGTGACCGGGTGGAAGAGAACGGGTAGAAGAAAGACGTGCAGAGACTCACACTCAGCGCTGGCAGACTTGACGGGAGACGTGACTGGGTGTAAGAGAGTTGGGAGTGGAACGTGAGACGTGACTGGGTGGAAGAGAGTTGGGAGTGGAACATGTGACGTGACTGGGTGGAAGAGAGTTGGGAGTGGAACGTGTGACGTGACCGGGTGGAAGAGAACGGGTAGAAGAAAGACGTGCAGAGACTCACACTCAGCGCTGGCAGACTTGACGGGAGACGTGACCGGGTGGAAGAGAGTTGGGAGTGGAACGTGTGGCGTGACCGGGTGGAAGAGAACGGGTAGAAGAAAGACGTGCAGAGACTCACACTCAGCGCTGGCAGACTTGACGGGAGACGTGACTGGGTGGAAGAGAGTTGGGAGTGGAACGTGTGACGTGACCGGGTGGAAGAGAACGGGTAGAAGAAAGACGTGCAGAGACTCACACTCAGCGCTGGCAGACTTGACGGGAGACGTGACTGGGTGTAAGAGAGTTGGGAGTGGAACGTGAGACGTGACTGGGTGGAAGAGAGTTGGGAGTGGAACATGTGACGTGACTGGGTGGAAGAGAGTTGGGAGTGGAACAACGTGTGACGTGACCGGGTGGAAGAGAACGGGTAGAAGAAAGACGTGTAGAGACTCACACTCAGCGCTGGCAGACTTGACGGGAGACGTCACTGGGTGGAAGAGAGTTGGGAGTGGAACGTGTGACGTGACCGGGTGGAAGAGAGTCGGGAGTGGAACGTGTTGTGACCGGGTGGAAGAGAACGGGTAGAAGAAAGACGTGTAGAGACTCACAGTCAGCGCTGGCAGACTTGACGGGAGACGTGACTGGGTGGAAGAGAGTTGGGAGTGGAACGTGTGGCGTGACCGGGTGGAAGAGAACGGGTAGAAGAAAGACGTGTAGAGACTCACACTCAGCGCTGGCCGACTTGACGGGAGACGTGACCGGGTGGAAGAGTGTTGGGAGTGGAACGTGTGACGTGACCGGGTGGAAGAGAACGGGTAGAAGAAAGAGGTGCAGAGACTCACACTCAGCGCTGGCAGACTTGACGGGAGACGTGATTGGGTGGAAGAGAGTTGGGAGTGAAACTTGTGGCGTGACCGGGTGGAAGAGAACGGGTAGAAGAAAGAGGTGCAGAGACTCACACTCAGCGCTGGCAGACTTGACGGGAGACGTGACTGGGTGGAAGAGAGTTGGGAGTGGAACGTGTGACGTGACCGGGTGGAAGAGAACGGGTAGAAGAAAGACGTGCAGAGACTCACACTCAGCGCTGGCAGACTTGACGGGAGACGTGACTGGGTGGGAGAGAGTTGGGAGTGGAACGTGTGACGTGACCGGGTAGAAGAGAACGGGTAGAATGATGACGTGCAGAGACTCACACTCAGCGCTGGCAGACTTGACGGGAGACGTGACCGGGTGGAAGAGAGTTGGGAGTGGAACGTGTGGCGTGACCGGGTGGAAGAGAACGGGTAGAAGAAAGACGTGCAGAGACTCACACTCAGCGCTGGCAGACTTGACGGGAGACGTGACCGGGTGGAAGAGAGTTGGGAGTGGAACGTGTGGCGTGACCGGGTGGAAGAGAACGGGTAGAAGAGAGACGTGCAGAGACTCACACTCAGCGCTGGCAGACTTGACTGGAGACGTGACTGGTGGGGAGAGAGTTGGGATTGGAACGTGTGACGTGACTGGGTGGAAGAGAGTTGGGAGTGGAACAACGTGTGACGTGACCGGGTGGAAGAGAACGGGTAGAAGAAAGACGTGCAGAGACTCACACTCAGCGCTGGCAGACTTGACGGGAGACGTGAGAGTGGCTCGCAGCTCGCGGTTGGGCTTCTTGTTGGCCTCGAGCACCAGCTCCAGCTTGCGGCTGTTCTTGGAGTTCGGAGTGTCAATCAGCAGCTCCAGGGACTTGCGGTCCGCATCTGAAAACAACACTCCATTTCAGTTCTCTCACCAACAGCCGGGTTATACGGGGGCTCAATCGAGCAGGTGGTTACGAAACTATGATGTGATTATAAGTGAAAGGACGCTCACAGAAACCCATGCCTTATGCAGGACTCGAACCCATGCCTTAT
Organism: Brachyptera risi; assembly: GCA_964007535.1. Lineage (NCBI taxonomy): Eukaryota > Metazoa > Arthropoda > Insecta > Plecoptera > Taeniopterygidae > Brachyptera > Brachyptera risi. The sequence goes on along the minus strand of OZ023338.1, from coordinate 23,861,300 downwards.
GCGGGACTCGTACCCATGCCTTATGCGGGACTCGAACCCATGCCTTATGCGGGACTCAAACCCATGCACAACGGTGACCTTCGTTTCTGAAGCAGTGCCTCAGCTGACTGAGCTACCGAGGGTGGTTCCGTTCAATTTCATATTCATAATTGCCATTCATCAAATATATGACCATGCTACCTATGTTCATCTTATGCGTTCATCTGGCTAATTATATTTTATATTACGAGCACATAATGTCTCTGAATAATCATCTTATCCAGTGAATGAGTAAATGATGAATGATGAATGAGTGAATGATGAATGATGAATGGTTAATGATGAGTGATGAATGTTGTATGATGAATGATGAATGATAAATGATCAATGATCAATGATCAATTATCAATGATGAATGATGAATTATGAATCATGAATGATCATGATCAATGCTCAATGATGAATCATCAATGATGAATGATGAATGTATGATCAATGATCAATGATGAATGATAAATTATGAATGATCAATGATCGATGATCAATGATCAATGATGAATGATCAATGATCAATGATCAATGAATAATTATCAATGATGAATGATGAATTATGAATCATGAATGATCATGATCAATGCTCAATGATGAATCATCAATGATGAATGATGAATGCTATATGATCAATGATCAATGATGAATGATGAATTATAATGATCAATGATCGATGATCAATGATCAATGATGAATTATCAATGATGAATGATGGATGATGAATGATGAATAATAAATGATGAATGATAAAAGATGAATGATTAATTGATAATGATGAATGCATAATGATGTTTGATGAATGATGAATGATGAATGATGAATGATGAATGATGAATGATGAATGATGAATGATGAATGATGAATTATTAATGATGAATGATGAATGATGAATCATGAATGATCAATGATCAATGATCAATGATGAATCATCAATGATGAATGATGAATGATGTATGATCAATGATCAATGATGAATGATGAATTATGAATGATCGATGATCAATGATCAATGATGAATTATCAATGATGAATGATGGATGATGAATGATGAATAATGAATGATGAATGATAAAAGATGAATGATTAATTTATAATGATGAATGAATAATGATGAATGAATAATGATGTTTGATGAATGATGAATGATGAATGATGAATCATCAATTATCAATTATCAATGATGAATGATGAATGATGAATCATGAATGATCAATGATCGATGATGAATCATCAATGATGAATGATGAATGATGTATGATCAATGATCAATGATGAATGATTAATCATGAATGATCAATGATCGATGATCAATGATCAATGATGAATTATCAATGATGAATGATGGATGTTGAATGATGAATAATGAATGATGAATGATGAAAGATGAAATGATCAATGAATAATGATGAATGAATAATGATGTTTGATGAATGATGAATGATTAATTATGAATTATGAATTATGAATGATGAATGATGAATTATGAATTATGAATGATGAATGATCAATGATGAATGATCAATGATCAATGATGAATCATCAATGATGAATGATGAATGATGTATGATCAATGATTAATGATTAATGAATAATTATGAATGATCAATGATCGATGATCAATGATCAATGATGAATTATCAATGATGAATGATGGATGATGAATGATGAATAATGAATTATGAATGATGAAAGATGAATGAATAATGAAAAATGATGAATGAATAATGATGTTTGATGAATGATGAATGATGAATGATGAATGATGAATTAGGAATTAGGAATGGTGAATTATCAATTATCAATGATGAATGATGAATCATGAATGATGAATGATAAATTATGAATGGTAAATTATCAATTATCAATGATGAATGATGAATCATGAATCATGAATTATGAATGATCAATGATCAATGATGAATGATGAACTATGAATGATGAATGATGAATGGTGAATGATGAATGATGAATGGTGAATGATGAATGATGAATGATGAATGATCAATGATCAATGATCAATGATGAACCGGGATGATGAATGATGAATGATGAACTGGGATGATGAATGATGAATGATCAATGATGAATGATGAACTAGGATGATGAATGATGAATGATGAATGATTATTAATGAATGATGAATGATGTATTATGAATGATGAATGATGAATGATGAATGATGAATGATGAATGATGAATGATGAATGATGGAGATGAGAGGTGAATCTGGCTCCCAGCCATGAAGGCGTAGTCGTAAAATACAAGAGTTATTTTAAAAGCCCTGTGATTTCTGTAGTTGTCAATAATATAGAAGTTATACTTGAATGAGAATGTCTTGACGCTGACTTGGATACTAAGAGCGCTTCAGATTCCTTCATGAACTGTTATGGACTGCTATGGACTGCTATGGACTGTCATGAACTGATATAGACTGCTATGGACTGCTATGGACTGCTATGGACTGCTATGGACTGCTATGGACTGCTATGGACCACTAGGAGCTTACCCTGGACGTTGGCGACTCCTCTGAGCCTGTAGCTGGAGACGTCGTCCGCCTCTACGGACAGGGACAGGCGGCTGGGGCCGTTGAGCGGGAAGAAAGCTGCCTTGCTGTTGACGCCGTCAAACGGGACGCCAAAGTCTCCGCAGAACGTCAAGCCGACGAGCGGAGACAGCTGATCGAAACAGCCGTGGTAGTCTCTCCTGCGGGCCACAACAACACGTCAGCCTCGCACTCCACTTCCTGTCAGGCACGGTGACTGAACAAGAGCTGGACCTACCTCTTGCAGTTGAACCCGACGGCCGTCTCCACGGACGCCTGCCCTCTCTCTTGCACGGACGTGAGAACCTCGGACTTGAAGTTGACGATCTCCTGCTTCTTGACGGGCAGGCCGACGCTGACGTCGAACCCGCTGCCGTCGACTGTCTTGAGGTCGACGCTGACGCCGGTAGACGAGTGCAGCACGCCGGACAGTTTGATGCCGGCTTCAACGGCGTACGCGTCAATGGAGAAATCCCCGACAATCTCAACCGCAGAACTGTAACAACACAACGCGGTCAGGACGATGTCAACGTTTCCGTTGCTCTTGCTCGATCAATTGCTTCACGACCCCACCAGCAGCTAGGTTATATGGGGGTATTAATGATCAGATTACTATGAAATGAGTTAATGATGATAAGTGAGAGGATGTTCACAAAAACCCATGTCTTAGGCGAGACTCGAACCCACGCCCAATGGACTTCAGTTTCTTAAGCGGTGCCTCAGCTGACAGAGCTACCAAGGGCGGCGTTTCTGTTCACTAACATGCTTATTAACAAGCAGTACCATAGTTCACTGAGCTACAGAGGGCTGCTTGATGTTGATGAATTGTGTTCTGAAGAGAGAATAAAGAGCTACGATTCCTCATAGTTTCAACCTATCCGCGATATATACGCTATATTCAGAATGAAAGGGTTGAAAATGCCATCAATTGGAATGTGAAGGAGTAAAGTTAGTTGAACCAAACTTCAGCTGCAAGAGCAGGTAGCAAGTGACGTTGTGTAACCGCAGCTTTGTATAGGCCACTGATTTGCTGAAAATATCCATCGTGGTGTTAATCTTGTACGCCTATTGCACGTTATCTAATGACTTCACTTGTACCGTACTGTTGTTATGCTACAGTAAACTGTTGCACTACAAAACAATTGTTTAACAATACTAGGCAAACGCGTCATGTGTTTCCGCGCTGATGGATGAGCTGGAACATATCGACTTATCTTTGGATTGGCTATTATATATATATATATATATATATATATATATATATATATATATATATATATATATATATATATATATATATATATATATATATATATATATATATATATATATATATATATATATATATATATATATATATATATATATATATATATATATATATATATATATATATATATGAATATATATATATAAATATATATATATATATATATATATATATATATATATATATATATATATATGGTAAAAATGTCTTAACGGTAAATTTGCCACGATTAAAATGCAATTTGGGTTCTAAAAAGAACCTGTTTTTGCGACGTTTCGCCGGAATTTCACCCGGCATCTTCAGACGATGGTGGTAAGCAGTCGAATGGCTTGAAACGCTCTCCGGTGCCTCGTTTTATGCTAAAACGGTGAAATGATTCGGCCAATCAGGAGCGTCCTTCCTTCAAACGATGCGCTGGTCGATTCGTGCGGTGTTTGCAGGCGCTGGATGGCAAAGAGAAGACGGCGAGCCTGACCATGCTGGCAGTCATGTCCAGTAGGATGACTTGTATGGCTCTGCTCATGGTATTTGGACCGTGAGATGGTAGAACAGATCGGTGGATCACGATCCGGCCAATCAGGAGCGTCCTTCCCTCAAACGATGCGCTGATTGGTTCACGGGATGTTATAGCAGGTGCTGGATGACGAAGAGATGACAGCAAGTCTGATGAGGCTGGCAGTCATGTCATGTCGTGTCGGGCTTCTTAGTCAGTATGCAGTGTCGTGACAGGCGCAGGGTGAGCTCGTGTTACTCTGGGCGCCGGTCCCACGACGCTGGTATTGACGGCTTTTCGGCGCTTGTCGATTCTCGCTGGTTGTACGCTCGCTTTTAGACGGGTCTCATCCGTGGGCTCAGTGGCAGCGACCAAGATGGTGTCGATGACGGGCTTCCAAGCTGCTGGTAGGCGTAGGCCGTCGTCACGCTTATTCATGCAGTGTTGTCGTCTCTCAATCTCGATAGCCTCACGGATGAAACGCGGCGTGAAATGCTCGACAGATGCTAGTTGCCGTGTGCCCTCGAAGTAGATGTTATGGCCCGTTTCCATTGTATGCTGTGCGAGAGAGTTGGTCTTGTTGTTGGTTCTCACAGCATGCAGGTGTTCTTGTAGTCTCGAGTGAGTGTTCCGGCCCGTCTGACCGACGTAAGTCTTGGCGCAGTCGCCACAAGGAACCTCGTAAACGCCCTTGCCTTCGAGATCAATCCTGTCCTTGCTGGTACGTAGGCACTCCTCGATCTTCCGATCGGTGGTGAAAATGGTTTTCACGTTCTCTCGAGCCAACATCTTGCCGATGCGGTCGGTGACGCCGATCACGTAGGGCAGGGACGCGTAGGCGAGTGGTTTGTCGCGTTCTCCTTCATCTCGGTCGGCTTCGCTTCTCAGCTGACGGTTCCAGGCCTTAAGAATGGTGTGGTTCTGTAAGCCGTTCTTGAGTAGGCCTTCCCGGAGCAGAAGAAACTCGTCGTTGATGTTGTCTGCGTCTGCAATGCGGCGTGAACGAGTTGCCAAAGTGTTGGCCACTGACTTGATCTGGTTCGGATGATGGTGAGACCCGGCATTGAGGTAGCGGTCCGTGTGTGTAGGCTTGCGATACACGGTGTGACCGAGGCTTCCGTCGGGCTTCTTGTATGTTAGGATGTCGAGAAACGGCAGTTTTCCGTCAGTTTCCATTTCCATAGTGAAATGTATGTCTGCGTGGACGCCGTTTAGATGGTCCAAGAACTCGGTCAGTTTCTCGACGCCGTGCTGCCAGATGACATAAGTGTCGTCGACGTAGCGGTACCAGCAGCGTGGCTTGAGTGCTGCCGACTGGAGAGCGCGAGACTCGAAATCCTCCATGAAGATGTCCGACACGACGGGAGAGAGCGGTGAGCCCATGGGTGCGCCTTGCACTTGCCTGTAGTACTGGCCCTCGTATGTGAAATAAGTCGAAGTTAGGCAGTGGCGTGTCAGCTCGACGACGTGCGGCGCTAGCTTGTGTTTGTGCTCGATAATGGTGAGGGCTTCGTCCACGGGTACCTTCGTGAAAAGTGACACGACGTCGAAACTGACCAGGATGTCGCCGGGTCTCGTGGTCAGTTTGTTGAGAATATCCACAAACTGAGTGGAGTTCTGCACGTGCGACGCGGCCTGTTCTGCGATTGGCTGCATGTGTTTAGCCAAGAATTTGGCCAGGGCTTGAGTTGGCGAGTTGAAAGCGCTCACGATCGGTCTCAGCGGCATGTCCGGCTTGTGTATTTTGGGCAGCCCGTATAGCCTCGGGACGCGTGATGCTCTTTCCTGCGGCATGATGCGCTTTTGAACTTCAACGGGTATAGGCGAACGTCTTATCAGTGCACGGGTGGTCTTCTCGAGGTAAGTCGTCGGGTCACGATCGGTGCTGACGTAGGCAGGATCGTTCAGAATGTCCGCCATCTTCTGCTTGTAGTCTACAAAATCGAGCACGACGGTTGCGTTGCCTTTGTCTGCCGGGAGAACGATCACGTCAGCGTTGCTACGGAGATCTTTGAGCGCTTTCAGTTCGGTGTGCGAGATGTTTCTAGCCGGTAGTTTGGCTTTGCGTAGAATCACAGCAGTATCCTGCCTCAGCCTCTCAGCTAAGGCGGGCGGGAAATCACGGATAGCTGTCTCGACGCCGCAGACAATCTTCTCGACGGGTAGACGAGTCGGCGCAACTGCGTAGTTGAAACCTCGTGCCAGGGCCGAGAGAGCAGGCTCGCTGAGCTCGTGCGACGACTTGTTGATAACGACACAGGCCGGGTCGAGCTGCTCGCGTGTCGGTGCTTGTTTGAGCTGCAAGGCGTTGAACTTTTTCTTCTGTTTGGCTGTTGTCAGAGCTGCGGTCTCGTCAGCTCGAGCACGGGTGAGATGGTCGATTTGTTGGAAAATGACTGGATGCAGCTCATGACTGAGGTCAAGATGGAGCTCGTAAAGTTGTCTTGTAGTGAAATCCAGATTACGATAAGATCTGGAGATGTTGTCTCTCAGAAGAGCAAGGCTGGCTCTCTTGAGTATTCTGCACGTTGCAGCAGTCTTGGTGTGATAGTGTAGAGTCTGCGAGGTAGGTATTACGTCCTGGTCTCGGCAGCGTAAGAGAAAACTGAGTTCACAGAGAGTTTTCTCTTTTTTGACTCGAAGCTTCTCGAAAGTTCTCGTTCGGTGAAAAGTATCCTCCCCGTAGAGGCGAATGATGTGAGCGCGGAGATTTTCGTGACCGATGTTAGATGGTAAAAATGTCTTAACGGTAAATTTGCCACGATTAAAATGCAATTTGGGTTCTAAAAAGAACCTGTTTTTGCGACGTATATGAATATATAAATATATATATATATATATATATATATATATATATATATATATACATATATATATATATATATATATATATATATATATATATATATATATCTATATATCTATATATATCTATATATATCTATATATATATATATATATGAATATATATATATATATATATATATATATATATATATATATATATATATATATATATATATATATATATATATATTTATATATAAATATATATATATATATATATATATATATATATATATATATATATATATATATATATATATATATATATATATATATATATATACCTTGAGATCCGAACCATAACGTCACTGCCCTCTTATTTCCCAATTGATTTCTATGATCATGAAGTAGGCTTTGTTTCAATCGTTTCCAATTAGATGGTGACACTTGTGGCTTGGATTCAATTGGTAGATATCTTAATAGCTTCGTGTTTTTGAAAATTTGATTATATATTTTTCTAGATCAAAACAGCTAAATCAATTGTGAGAGATTGTATAATTATGTATGATTATCATATTGAAATTCCCTGAAAATTTGAATTTTCTCGATGGAAATATTAAAAAAAAAAATTTCCATGAGTTATTCTTATGGGATTTTTGAAAACTTGAACTATGGAGCATCAAATTAGATAATAATACTTATGCACGCTAACAAAGATGGAGGCAAAAAGTTACTGATAGGTGTTAGAAATTTGTATCAACTTGTAATTTTGTACCTCGTAGGCCTAGGCCACATCTATCTCGTGATGAGTGGGGAGGATATGGATGGAGATCTCTCTTTAGAAGCAATATAGATCACTTGACTGGCTCTAGGCCCATACCTTCAGTAGGCCTAGGCCTGGATCCAGTAGATAGGCCTATTCGCGCTATTGTCAACTTTTCCATTTCGAGGTTAAAATGCCATGTTTTTTCCACTGCCCGACCCGAACCCGATCCGCACCAATAAAACACTACCCTTACACCCCCAGCAATCTATGATATTCCTCAGAAGTGGTCCAACGGATATACAGTGAAACCTCCATGCATCGTTCCCGGATCCATCGTTTTCCTGAAACCTGACCCGGAACGAAACCCGAAACCGGAGTTTTTTCCACTGCCCGACCCGAACCCGACCCGCACCAATAAAACACTACCCTTACACCCCCAGCAATCTATGATATTCCTCAGAAGTGGTCCAACGGATATACAGTGAAACCTCCATGCATCGTTCCCGGATCCATCGTTTTCCTGAAACCTGACCCGGAACGAAACCCGAAACCGGAGTTTTTTCCACTGCCCGACCCGAACCCGATCCGCACCAATAAAACACTACTCTTACACCCCCCGCAATCTATGATATTCCTCAGAAGTGGTCCAACGGATATACAGTGAAACCTCCATGCATCGTTCCCGGATCCATTGTTTTCCTGAAACCTGACCCGGAACGAAACCCGAAACCGGAGTTTTTTCCACTGCCCGACCCGAACCCGACCCGCACCAATAAAACACTACCCTTACACCCCCAGCAATCTATGATATTTCTCAGAAGTGGTCCAACGGTTATACAGTGAAACCTCCATGCATCGTTCCCGGATCCATTGTTTTCCTGAAACCTGACCCGGAACGAAACCCGAAACCGGAGTTTTTTCCACTGCCCGACCCGAACCCGACCCGCACCAATAAAACACTACCCTTACACCCCTAGCAATTTATGATATTCCTCAGAAGTGGTCCAACGGATATACAGTGAAACCTCCATGCATCGTTCCCGGATCCATCGTTTTCCTGCTTGTATCATTTGTCTTTCTTTTCTCACTCCACTCTCAAATAATCAATGTTGAATTCTCCTGTATGGATGGTTTCATATTCTTGGGCTAGAGAATAACGATGACTAGAGGTTTCAGTGTACAAGGACCCGTATCTATTACATCCCGTGCTAGTGTTAGCTAGCTCCAAGAGACTAGGACCCTTACCTGATACATCCCGTGCTAGTGCTAGCTAGCTCCAAGAGACTAGGACCCTTACCTGATACATCCCGTGCTAGTGCTAGCTAGCTCCAAGAGACTAGGACCCGTATCTATTACATCCCGTGCTAGTGCTAGCTAGCTCCAAGAGACTAGGACCCGTATCTATTACATCCCGTGCTAGTGCTAGCTAGCTCCAAGAGACTAGGACCCGTATCTATTACATCCCGTGCTAGTGCTAGCCAGCTCCAAGAGACTAGGACCCTTACCTGATACATCCCGTGCTAGTGCTAGCTAGCTCCAAGAGACTAGGACCCTTACCTGATACATCCCGTGCTAGTGCTAGCCAGCTCCAAGAGACTAGGACCCTTACCTAATACATCCCGTGCTAGTGCTAGCCAGCTCCAAGAGACTAGGACCCTTACCTGATACATCCCGTGCTAGTGCTAGCTAGCTCCAAGAGACTAGGACCCGTATCTAATACATCCCGTGCTAATGCTAGCTAGCTCCAAGAAACTAGGACGCCCATTGGTTAATGTTTACTAAGAAAGCTACCAACAAATAGGTTTGTTGGAGCTAAGCTAGCTAGTAACAGCTACTAACAATATATCATGAAAACAAATCCACGGTCTCTTGGACTGAATAATTCATCACATTTGGAAGCCCACCTCATAAGCAGTGCTGGGATTTTGTGCTTGGAAATGCACAGAGACCAGACATGTTGCCATGACAGGTAGCTCCACTGGGAGATACTGACCAATCAAAGTCTTGGCCTCTTGGAGCTAGCTAGCCCTGGGACGACATGTATCAGGTGAGGGTCCAGGTCTAAGCTGGATAGCAGGGAACGCTGAGTGGGTTACCTGGGCACTAGCTGGAACTGGATGTGGGCGTCCTTGGGCTTCTCGAGGAGCGTGTGGAGGTCCAGCTTGCCATCCAGCTTCAGGTGAACGGCAACGCTCCCGGACACGGTCAGCTTGAGCGGGAAGCCCAGTCCTGTGGGATAGGCCAGCTCCGACTCCAGGAACATCGCGTGCTTCTTCACGTCATACTGAAAACCATTCCAATACAATCATCTCCACACTTCATCTCAATTGATCATTAGGCCTACTCGCATTTCATTTCAATTGATAACTAATGAAGTGTAGGCCGGTCATTCTGATCAATAATTAATTGACAATTGCATATCATTGATTGGATATTGATTATGGGCCTATATTAACCCTATTTCAATTGCCGATCAATTATTCATCATAAGGCATATAATTAATAATATATTCCATATAATATGGATGATAATGATAATATAAATATTATATTATTCGAAACCATTCTGACTAGTTGAGTATATTTCGCTGAAGATTGCACATAGATGATCTGCAGATTACTGTTCACTATTTCAGTACACAGTTTACCATACATCACTTGTTATATTGATTGATCCCAGAGTCAAGCCTCAATTTGATTGTTAGCTTTGTGGGAATTGAAGAAGTGAGATGTGTCGATTACAACTTTAGTGTGTCAATAAAAACGAATCATTTCAATAGCATTAACCACAATCCTATTTTTAGACACATTTGGACAGGAAATGTCCGAAAACGGTCTTCTTGATTATAATACTTCATTGAAATTTACAATCAAGAATCTTAAAATTCGATGTGGCTCTGATATTTGATGTCACCAAGTGTGTAATTGTGGTTGATGCTATTGATATTATTATATGGGCCCATATATCATCTGACCAGGGGTTATATTAGTGCGCAGTTGACCCTAATATGCGCAGTTCTAAACTTCAAAAATGCAGCTCTTAATTTCAATTTTCTCAGTTGTAAAATTTAGTCTATGCATAATAATGCACTAATAATATTAATACTATACGTAATAACACTAATAGTGCATTAGTAATAATGCAATGAAGCAACAGCTTTAGGCTTATACATATTCCCAAATACCGTAGTAACAATGATACTCTAAAATACGAAGTTTTTCAAAAAATTCTCTGTGGGGCTGTGGTGGGGGGACCCTCCCGCCACAGCCCCCAGCATCCGCGCGGAACCTACCTCTTTACAACTCTCGTTTTTTTTTCATTCGCGCAGTTCTAAATTTTCACTAATATAACCACTGCATCTGACCCTCGAATAGAATGATATCTACTTGTTTGCGGGGCGACAAACCGCATGATCGCACCTCTCAGCCGACCGAGCCATGTTTACCGTCAGCAAACAAGTGAACTTACGTTGAAGTTCTTGGCCTTCTCGATGGAATTGTCGAGGCAGTCGAAAAGCTTGTCGAAGATGTGCTCGGGTGTGAGCTCCTTGCCGTTGCCATGGTAACTGAGGCCTCCGACGTTGGAGCCAAAGAGCTTGACGTTCAAGTCGAGGTCAATGTTCTTGCGGTCGTTGACCAGTGCCACCTGGATCAGAACAGATTATCAGGGTCTACAAATACTGCGGATTTGCGGTTAGATACAATGAATGAATGATTAGACGAGCTTTAGCGAGGATTCAATTTGACATACTGAAAAAAATTGGTGTTCGTTTTTATGTTTTTTTTTTCATGTTTTTTGGTCGGTTCTCCACAGGTCAAACGACTACAGCCATCAACTTCAAACTTTTTTTCGTCATGGTTCCTCATCTAGCTAAGATCTGTGAAGTTTTGTGGCATTATCGGGTGGTAACTTTTATTTTTATGAATTTTAGAAATTTCAAAAATACTCATTAGAATAACACGACGGAAAAGAAATTGAAAAACAATTATTTTCAAAAAAAATGAAATTTTGTGTGGAGTTGAATAACATCTTGATTCACATTTACGGAAATTATCAGCTTGATCGGGTCAGCCATTTCGAAGAAAAAACATGAAATGTGCCAAATTGGTACCACTCGAAGCAGTTTTTACCCATTCATAACTAAAATTTTATCCAATTGGCGAATTTAGGCAAAATTTTGACAATGAAGTCGACATACTATTACTTTCCGCTCGTATAACAACGCGTATACAGCGTTTCCTAGTAGTATACAATACGTCTCACCTCTAGGCGGGATCAACATCGCTACACCTGACCTAGATAGTTGAAACATCGCGATTTGTGAAGTTTAGTAATTTTATTATCGAAAAACGTTCGAGTCCCGAAATGTCGAGCACAATCTCTCCTCGACTCGAAATGTGTAGACTCGCACGACATTAGTGACTACTTTCACGACATAACACATACTTCAACACAAGGTGTAAGATCTGGGATTATAGCTATCCACGATGGATACGCGACTGCGTTCAAGCTATGACTATCAATAACGTAACGGGATAAGCAACATGGCGCTTTCCTTTCGCACCATGCGTATATCAAAGGGATGCCGCCTCACAAATGTTATGATGATTTGCTGGTATTGTTGTATGTTGATCTATACAAGCTATGACTATCAATAACGTAACGGGATAAGCAACATGGCGCTTTCCTTTCGCACAATGCGTATATCAGAGGGATGCCGCCTCACAAATGTTATGATGATTTGCTGGTATTGTTGTGTGTTGATCTATACAAGCTATGACTATCAATAACGTAACGGGATAAGCAACATGGCGCTTTCCTTTCGCACCATGCGTATATCAAAGGGATGCCGCCTCACAAATGTTATGATGATTTGCTGGTATTGTTGTATGTTGATCTATACAAGCTATGACTATCAATAACGTAACGGGATAAGCAACATGGCGCTTTCCTTTCGCACCATGCGTATATCAAAGGGATGCCGCCTCACAAATGTTATGATGATTTGCTGGTATTGTTGTATGTTGATCTATACAAGCTATGACTATCAATAACGTAACGGGATAAGCAACATAGCGGTTTCCTTTCGCACAATGCGTATATCAAAGGGATGCCGCCTCACAAATGTTATGATGATTTGCTAGTATTATTGTATGTTGATCTATACAAGCTATGACTATCAATAACGTAACGGGATAAGCAACATGGCGCTTTCCTTTCGCACCATGCGTATATCAGAGGGATGCCGCCTCACAAATGTTATGATGATTTGCTGGTATTGTTGTATGTTGATCTATACAAGCTATGACTATCAATAACGTAACGGGATAAGCAACATGGCGCTTTCCTTTCGCACCATGCGTATATCAGAGGGATGCCGCCTCACAAATGTTATGATGATTTGCTGGTATTGTTGTATGTTGATCTATACAAGCTATGACTATCAATAACGTAACGGGATAAGCAACATGGCGCTTTCCTTTCGCACCATGCGCATATCAAAGGGATGCCGCCTCACAAATGTTATGATGATTTGCTGGTATTGTTGTATGTTGATCTATACAAGCTATGACTATCAATAACGTAACGGGATAAGCAACATGGCGCTTTCCTTTCGCACCATGCGTATATCAAAGGGATGCCGCCTCACAAATGTTATGATGATTTGCTGGTATTGTTGTATGTTGATCTATACAAGCTATGACTATCAATAACGTAACGGGATAAGCAACATGGCGCTTTCCTCTCGCACCATGCGTATATCAAAGGGATGCCGCCTCACAAATGTTATGATGATTTGCTGGTATTGTTGTATGTTGATCTATACAAGCTATGACTATCAATAACGTAACGGGATAAGCAACATGGCGCTTTCCTTTCGCACCATGCGTATATCAAAGGGATGCCGCCTCACAAATGTTATGATGATTTGCTGGTATTGTTGTATGTTGATCTATACAAGCTATGACTATCAATAACGTAACGGGATAAGCAACATGGCGCTTTCCTCTCGCACCATGCGTATATCGAAGGGATGCCGCCTCACAAATGTTATGATGATTTGCTGGTATTGTTGTATGTTGATCTATACAAGCTATGACTATCAATAACGTAACGGGATAAGCAACATGGCGCTTTCCTTTCGCACAATGCGTATATCAAAGGGATGCCGCCTCACAAATGTTATGATGATTTGCTGGTATTGTTGTATGTTGATCTATACAAGCTATGACTATCAATAACGTAACGGGATAAGCAACATGGCGCTTTCCTTTCGCACAATGCGTATATCAAAGGGATGCCGCCTCACAAATGTTATGATGATTTGCTGGTATTGTTGTATGTTGATCTATACAAGCTATGACTATCAATAACGTAACGGGATAAGCAACATGGCGCTTTCCTTTCGCACCATGCGTATATCAAAGGGATGCCGCCTCACAAATATTATGATGATTTGCTGGTATTGTTGTAAGTTGATCTATACAAGCTATGACTATCAATAACGTAACGGGATAAGCAACATGGCGCTTTCCTTTCGCACCATGCGTATATCAAAGGGATGCCGCCTCACAAATGTTATGATGATTTGCTGGTATTGTTGTGTGTTGATCTATACAAGCTATGACTATCAATAACGTAACGGGATAAGCAACATGGCGCTTTCCTTTCGCACCATGCGTATATCAAAGGGATGCCGCCTCACAAATGTTATGATGATTTGCTGGTATTGTTGTATGTTGATCTATACAAGCTATGACTATCAATAACGTAACGGGATAAGCAACATGGCGCTTTCCTTTCGCACAATGCGTATATCAAAGGGATGCCGCCTCACAAATGTTATGATGATTTGCTGGTATTGTTGTATGTTGATCTATACAAGCTATGACTATCAATAACGTAACGGGATAAGCAACATGGCGCTTTCCTTTCGCACCATGCGTATATCAAAGGGATGCCGCCTCACAAATGTTATGATGATTTGCTGGTATTGTTGTATGTTGATCTATACAAGCTATGACTATCAATAACGTAACGGGATAAGCAACATGGCGCTTTCCTTTCGCACCATGCGTATATCAAAGGGATGCCGCCTCACAAATGTTATGATGATTTGCTGGTATTGTTGTATGTTGATCTATACAAGCTATGACTATCAATAACGTAACGGGATAAGCAACATAGCGGTTTCCTTTCGCACAATGCGTATATCAAAGGGATGCCGCCTCACAAATGTTATGATGATTTGCTAGTATTATTGTATGTTGATCTATACAAGCTATGACTATCAATAACGTAACGGGATAAGCAACATGGCGCTTTCCTTTCGCACCATGCGTATATCAGAGGGATGCCGCCTCACAAATGTTATGATGATTTGCTGGTATTGTTGTATGTTGATCTATACAAGCTATGACTATCAATAACGTAACGGGATAAGCAACATGGCGCTTTCCTTTCGCACCATGCGTATATCAGAGGGATGCCGCCTCACAAATGTTATGATGATTTGCTGGTATTGTTGTATGTTGATCTATACAAGCTATGACTATCAATAACGTAACGGGATAAGCAACATGGCGCTTTCCTTTCGCACCATGCGCATATCAAAGGGATGCCGCCTCACAAATGTTATGATGATTTGCTGGTATTGTTGTATGTTGATCTATACAAGCTATGACTATCAATAACGTAACGGGATAAGCAACATGGCGCTTTCCTTTCGCACCATGCGTATATCAAAGGGATGCCGCCTCACAAATGTTATGATGATTTGCTGGTATTGTTGTATGTTGATCTATACAAGCTATGACTATCAATAACGTAACGGGATAAGCAACATGGCGCTTTCCTCTCGCACCATGCGTATATCAAAGGGATGCCGCCTCACAAATGTTATGATGATTTGCTGGTATTGTTGTATGTTGATCTATACAAGCTATGACTATCAATAACGTAACGGGATAAGCAACATGGCGCTTTCCTTTCGCACCATGCGTATATCAAAGGGATGCCGCCTCACAAATGTTATGATGATTTGCTGGTATTGTTGTATGTTGATCTATACAAGCTATGACTATCAATAACGTAACGGGATAAGCAACATGGCGCTTTCCTCTCGCACCATGCGTATATCGAAGGGATGCCGCCTCACAAATGTTATGATGATTTGCTGGTATTGTTGTATGTTGATCTATACAAGCTATGACTATCAATAACGTAACGGGATAAGCAACATGGCGCTTTCCTTTCGCACAATGCGTATATCAAAGGGATGCCGCCTCACAAATGTTATGATGATTTGCTGGTATTGTTGTATGTTGATCTATACAAGCTATGACTATCAATAACGTAACGGGATAAGCAACATGGCGCTTTCCTTTCGCACCATGCGTATATCAAAGGGATGCCGCCTCACAAATATTATGATGATTTGCTGGTATTGTTGTAAGTTGATCTATACAAGCTATGACTATCAATAACGTAACGGGATAAGCAACATGGCGCTTTCCTTTCGCACCATGCGTATATCAAAGGGATGCCGCCTCACAAATGTTATGATGATTTGCTGGTATTGTTGTGTGTTGATCTATACAAGCTATGACTATCAATAACGTAACGGGATAAGCAACATGGCGCTTTCCTTTCGCACCATGCGTATATCAAAGGGATGCCGCCTCACAAATGTTATGATGATTTGCTGGTATTGTTGTATGTTGATCTATACAAGCTATGACTATCAATAACGTAACGGGATAAGCAACATGGCGCTTTCCTTTCGCACAATGCGTATATCAAAGGGATGCCGCCTCACAAATGTTATGATGATTTGCTGGTATTGTTGTATGTTGATCTATACAAGCTATGACTATCAATAACGTAACGGGATAAGCAACATGGCGCTTTCCTTTCGCACCATGCGTATATCAAAGGGATGCCGCCTCACAAATGTTATGATGATTTGCTGGTATTGTTGTATGTTGATCTATACAAGCTATGACTATCAATAACGTAACGGGATAAGCAACATGGCGCTTTCCTTTCGCACCATGCGTATATCAAAGGGATGCCGCCTCACAAATGTTATGATGATTTGCTGGTATTGTTGTATGTTGATCTATACAAGCTATGACTATCAATAACGTAACGGGATAAGCAACATGGCGCTTTCCTTTCGCACCATGCGCATATCAAAGGGATGCCGCCTCACAAATGTTATGATGATTTGCTGGTATTGTTGTATGTTGATCTATACAAGCTATGACTATCAATAACGTAACGGGATAAGCAACATGGCGCTTTCCTTTCGCACCATGCGTATATCAAAGGGATGCCGCCTCACAAATGTTATGATGATTTGCTGGTATTGTTGTATGTTGATCTATACAAGCTATGACTATCAATAACGTAACGGGATAAGCAACATGGCGCTTTCCTTTCGCACCATGCGCATATCAAAGGGATGCCGCCTCACAAATGTTATGATGATTTGCTGGTATTGTTGTATGTTGATCTATACAAGCTATGACTATCAATAACGTAACGGGATAAGCAACATGGCGCTTTCCTTTCGCACCATGCGTATATCAAAGGGATGCCGCCTCACAAATGTTATGATGATTTGCTGGTATTGTTGTATGTTGATCTATACAAGCTATGACTATCAATAACGTAACGGGATAAGCAACATGGCGCTTTCCTTTCGCACCATGCGTATATCAAAGGGATGCCGCCTCACAAATGTTATGATGATTTGCTGGTATTGTTGTATGTTGATCTATACAAGCTATGACTATCAATAACGTAACGGGATAAGCAACATGGCGCTTTCCTTTCGCACCATGCGTATATCAAAGGGATGCCGCCTCACAAATGTTATGATGATTTGCTGGTATTGTTGTATGTGGATCTATACAAGCTATGACTATCAATAACGTAACGGGATAAGCAACATGGCGCTTTCCTTTCGCACCATGCGTATATCAAAGGGATGCCGCCTCAAAAATGTTATGATGATTTGCTGGTATTATTGTGTGTTTATCTATACAAGTAATAGATGTAATGCAATCTGTGAATCCAGCATTTTCCAACTGCATTAAACAATATTAGGATAAATTTCATTTGAATTAGCCAATCTACATTTAAAATACGTCTGTAAAAGCATTCAGTCCCCTAGTCAAGAGCCCCACTGCTATATTTACCATTTGATAACTGGACAATTACTCATCATCTACGAGAAAGATTAAAATCAATGCAATTGTACAACTATGTACTATATATTGAAATACGAGCCTAATACGTACGATTTGATTTGAAATTGCGAATCTCACAAATGTACACGAAAGCGCGCTGATTCCATCATGGTGAAAACGGCCTAATGTTAAAAGGATAGGACTTACGCCATGTTGCTTATCCCGTTACGTTATTGATAGTCATAGGTTCAAGGTTACTCGGGAACTGTGTAAGAAAGGAATACCGCGTATCGAATCACGGTCGACCTATCGCCACAGATAATCGAGCTATTAGCTCGATTATCTGTGCTATGGCATCAAAATAGCGGTAGAGGCACTCATAGACGAGCGATGGCTGTCACTGTCAAAATTGCGATCTTTTGAAAGAGAGAAACAATTAGAAGAAAGTAATATCAACGCATAAAAAGTACATAGTACTATTCTATGTTGCATTACATGTCCAACGCTGAGTGTCATATAAGTGGTTCGTACGCTATCCATGTATAAAACGAAAAATAACCAGTAGCTGACACAGTTTTGTTTTGTTTGGAGCACATGGCCTAGGCATAACTACGCAGCTTTTAAACTGTACATAGTTGTTGTAGAAAATAGCTCATTGCATGCTAAAAACATGATAGTGCTCACCAGTGAACATGGGAGAAAACAATAATTTCATTCATAATATAACTAGGATTTTGGATTAATATGAAAACGAATTATGAAGTACATTAAAAAAAATACTTCGATCCCAGTTGTGTTTGTCTTCCATCTTGATTCCATGTGAGTACCTTGCAGTGCCGCGGCGAGGCGCCACAATATCTCTTACACTGTTCCAAAAATCGCTCTGCATTAGAACTAACGTGAGTGACGTCACAGTTGCGTATCCATCGTAGATAGCTATAATCCTAGGTAAGACGTAATTGTTCCAAGAAATACATGAATAAATTGATTTTCCACCGAGTCCCGATCCAGCCTGGCATTACCACCGAGCCACATGTGCCAGTAGGAAGAGTTTACCTTGTTCCTGAATGCCTCCAGCTTGTCCTGAGGGACGGAGCGTTTGGGCCGGAACGTCTTCTGGACGTGTTCGCGCAGCTTGTCCTTGATGCCCTTGAACGCGACGTTGCCATTGGTCAGCAGCTCCTCGACGTCGTGCGTCTTGAAGTAGCCCTTCGGTCCGAAGTACGCTTCGACGATCCGGTCCAGGTTCTCTGCTCGCGTGTCAATCTTAACACAAGCAACACGCGTTGTCATGGTAAGCTGGATTCACAATGCGAACTAGTGATTAGTCACTAATACTAAATACTAAAATTAAGAAACTGAGCATTCACATAGGCTTGAAATAAGAATTAATTTTCATGAGTCGTAGCTTTCTCAAGATGACAGATTTGAATTGAAATCCACATGTTAGAAGGCTGTGTAAACGAGCGGTTCATCGAGCGGGATAGCTTCCTTTTGCATTGACTTTCTGTCGTTTCGAATTCACGACTTCTGATTGGTCGGACTAATGATTGAAACTAATGATTAATACCAAAGTTGAAAGTTGGTCAACTTTCAAGGTCAGTCACTAATATTAAACACAATGTGAACGTCAACACTGATTCCGTATCTGCCAACTTTAGTTAATCATTAATCACTAATCATTAGTTCGCATTGTGAATCCAGCTTTATCTGACATTTATTGGGTTTAACGACGCACTGTACTGATGACTGAGATCTATTGGCGTCGTTGAACGATATATGAGATGGTGGGATGATGAGATGAGAGATTATTTTACTAGGTGTTTTTGAATAGTGGGAAGAAGTCGGTCATGGCCTGTTGTCAAGGAACCATCCCAGTACTGACCTCAACGACTGAGGGAAACCAAGGATAGTCAGGATGGTCGACCATGGCGGGAATCGAACCCTGGTCTCCTGAATGACGGTTCAGTGTGCTAGCTACTTGACCACTTGTCTCAGTGAGACCTACTGGGGCAGATGAATGATTAATGGGATGATGATATGAAGGTGGTAAGGGTAATGGGAAGGATAATGGAGAAGGACACGACGTGGCCTATATAGTGGGAACCATCCCGGCATCAGCCAGACCACAGAGGGGAACCACGAGAAACCCCTGTAAAGATGGACGGTAGCGGGGATCGAACCGAGGTGCCTGGAGAGCAAATACAGTGGAGCCTCTTTAGTGCGACCTTGACGGGAGATAAGCTAATCGTCTTTTTATCACGATGGTCGTTCAACCAAATTTCTCAATAAAACTGAGTGTGTTTGTTTTACAAGGCATACATGAAATACTGTCAGTCGTCAATATTATAGCATAGGGCGGAGTTTGATCACAAATAGCCTGCCATGTGGTAGGTATACATTTATAGTAAGACACTGTATAATAATGCTGTGTAATAATATTTCGACATCAAGTTCATGTTTTCAGTCTGAATTGATGCTTTAATAAAATATCCCCCCTTCCACCTCTCTCCTGCAATTTACTGTGTGATTTCAAGTGTCTGAAGTGTTCAACTGTATCATATTTCTCCACCCACAGTTGTAGTCAAGCAGCACGCCTGACATTGAACAGACATGGTGCCAATCGTGATGTGTAGAAGTAGGCCTATGGACTTTGCTTTGTTTTGGAAGGGTATATAATATGGAAATAATACCACCGTATAGTGTCTCCAAGTGTTTGTACATACGCAAGAACATTGAAACATTGAAACATTAAGAGTATCATTATTATTATCATTATTATTATAACCCTAACATAAAACTCTAACATAAATGCGCGGTGGCAAGTTCCCTATCGATCCTATCCTATCGCCTCCCCAACCTTCTGACGGAATAGCTTCAACCCTATTTCATCCTCCTCAAGTATACTTCTACTAAGCCCATTCCAATCCCTACCTGTCCTATTCAAGAAAGAGAACTTACCGACATCTAATCTGGCCCCCTTTATAACTACTGCTCTATCATGACTTCGCCTACCCCCGTACCCTGACTCATTCCTTTCAATCAACCTATTCACCTCTCCCCAGCCCCCTTCTCCTACCATTACCCTGAAGAAATTACAGATCCGATCCTCCTTTCTCCGTATTTCCAATTCCCGCCATCCCAAGTCTCGAATCATCTCAGATGGACTCTCCAATATTCTCACCCTCTCCCTTTTTTCCCCTTCCATTTCCACCTCCCAACCCTGCCTGTAACCCTTCTAACTGCAATCCTTTGCACCCTTCCCACATCCCTCATCTCACCTAATCTATAAGGATCCCAAACTGAACTAGCATATTCCACCATGGGACGCACTAACGAGAAATGAGCCTTTTCCTTTATCTCCATACTTGTCCCCCCCTAAGCTGCCTCATTACAAAGTTTAGTGCATTTATACTCTTTTTATACTATTCTCTCAATCTGACTTCCCCACCCTAGACGTCTATCAAATACCACCCCTAAGTACTTGTAATTTCCCACTGACTCAAGTGACTTCCCTCCTACATCATACACTACATCAGCCCTCACTCTCCTCCTACCAAAGGTGACTAACTCACACTTCCCTTCATTTAACCCCATCTTGTTCAACTGAACCCAACGATTAATTGCCGCTAAATCTACCTGAAGAGCTACTACATCCTCCTCTGTATTGATTTCCCTATATACCACACAATCATCTGCAAATAACCCTATTCTCGAATCAACAACCCTAGTCAGATTATTCATATATGAATCGAATAATAACGGTCCTAGCACACTACCCTGTGGAACTCCTGACGTAATCTTAACCTCGCTTGAAACCTCCGAACCTACTCGAACTGTTTGAACTCTATCCTGAAGAAAGTTTCCAATCCAATTAACCAACCCAGCATTCCCAATGGACAGTTTAAACTTCCCTAATAATATAGTGTTATCTACCTTGTCGAAAGCCTTTTCAAAATCTGAAAGCACTGCATCAATACAGCCCCCCTTGTCTACTACCCCTGCCAGCTCTCTCGCAAAACCTAACACTGTGTCTCACATGAATACCCCTTCCTAAACCCATGCTGCACTTCCGATTAGACGACCGGTAGTGGATCGCGTAAAATGCACCGAGCGCGACGGGAATTGTCTACCGGAGTTGAGACCACATCGACCGCCAAACTAGCACGCGAGGCGACGGTGCAATTGCCGGCCGCTAAACGTTGAACAGTCTCGTGCGTGTCAATGTCAGACAAGGTCAGACTACACGCAGTCAGCACTAGGCAGTAGGATGATGCACACCATGCAGCCAACAGCTCAAAGTGGTTATGTTTATTATTGCGCGTCAAATAAGAATGCTGGGAATTGGGAAAATCATGCTTCTTCATGATGAGACATTCATTAAACGTGTTTTCAGTGGAATATCTCGCAGTTTCAAGTAGATTCCGTTGTTATGAGTGTGCGGGTTCAGTACGCCCAATTAAAATGATCAAGAGACGTAGTTTGGACCGATTCTAGGCCGAGATTTGCAAGTAAGCTGAGGGTGACTTTCGGGCTTGAAATTTCGAGAAAAACCCTCGGCTTACATTCGGGACAAAACAGTACAAACAATAACAATTTTGTTGTTGTTTCGTCGTAGTATTGATGTTTTTTTCCGGAAGGGAACCAAATAAGTGTCGTAATCTCGCGATGGTCGTTATGTTAAGAGGCCGCAGGCGCTCGTATTTCACGCCGCAAACTCTCACGGCCGTAATTTCTGTGATATCAATATGAGTGTTTGTGCATTCTGTTGATAATTGAAAAACGAAGGTTACCGTAAATACAGAATTTTGAACAAAGAATTTGTGATTTTTCAAATTCTTCAGATGGAAAATGGAAAATTTTCTGATTTACGAAAACCTACATACATATTTTTTAATACCGCAAAAAAAAACATGGAATATTGAATATACCAGAAGTGTGAGTGAGGGAATTAACGGCGTTCACGTGAATATGAGTTCGTCTGGCTAGTCTATGGGTCGCGCCTATCACACGATGCAAGTTAAACTCGAGTCTGAAGCGAGCGAACAACGAGCCCGTGTAGAGCGCCTAGCACACGATGCATGTTAAACTAGAGTCTGAAGCGAGCGAACAACGAGCCCATGTAGAGCGCCTAGCACACGATGCATGTTAAACTCGAGTCTGAAGCGAGCGAACAACGAGCCCGTGTAGAGCGCCTGCACCCTCTTAAGGGACGTATTAGCAAAGAAAAAATACACATGATCTTATGGGAATTGACCGGGACTATCTCAGTACGATGATATCTCGCGATGATCGCTGTATTGAGGGACGCTCTAAAGAGATTCTACTGTGCTGGAATAAAGTGTGAACTCTGTGTTGTGTAACATGGGCTTGGGTGTCAAACCTCACCTGACCCCTAACCATCCATCGTCAAGTACCCCAAGCCCATGTCACGTTACTGAGTGAAGGCCTTCTTTATTCCAGTATAGCTGTTCAGCGCCCCCAAAGAATACCTCTCACCCCCCGGATCACATGAAGCAAGCGAGTTACCCTCAAACTAGGATTTGAGCAATGATGACGATAATAACTTGTCTTATTTTAGAGGAAGCTGAAATTCAACATCTTATTTCTTGAAATTATGATGAGTTAATTCATCTTTTGATGCCATGTACCTTTTTCTCGAGTCACGTAGACACTACTTGCTTCTGTTCATGTTTATGTACAGAACCGGTATTGTCTACGTCATGACTCATGGTCCTTGGAAGACCAAAAAAAAAAAAAATCATTTTCTGAAATCAAGATGATGATTTCTAGTTTTCTCTGAAATTAGGGAAATAAATAATTTCCTCCCTTGTTGACTTCCGGTTTCAGTTCCGGTCGAGAATAGATGTTGTTGAGCAGCCAGCTTACCTCGATCAGGTTGAAAGAGTGGCCGAAGAGCTCGGTGGTGATGTTGAGGGCGGTGGATCGAGGCAGGTACGACTGCTGGCTGAAGATGACAGTCCTCTCAACGGAGGCCCCGACGTTCAGGGCGTCCAGGAAGTAGGAGACCTCCCGGTTGTGAGAGTATCGGCGGATGTCCTCGGGGAACCGCTTGGCGGAGCGCACCTGCGACAGGTGCTGCTTGGCCAGCGCGTGGTCAGGGTTCGTAGACGCTCGGATGTTGCGCAAGTGAGACACGATGAATGAACCCACTGAGATACAAGTACAATAGTTCTCAATCAATATATGAATGAATGAATAAACAAATAAAATGAAACAAATATGATACCGTATCAATGAAAAAAACACCAACAAATTTGATGTGAATTGATTCACAGAGGGCACATGGAAGCTTGTGAAGAAACGTGTTTCGTGAGCTGAAGATGAGGTGTGATGCATGCAGAGTGCTTACCCTGGTTGACGGGCTCGTTATCCAGGAGCTCCTTGAGTGTGTTGGCGCACTTGCCGCACGGACAGGTGACGGCCGCCAGGTAGGCCTTGATGCGGATCTCCGAGTCTTCGTCTGTGTTCTTCAGGATCTCAAGCGCAGACTTCTTCAGCTGAAACACAACGTCCCGGTCCCACCATCAGACAGCTGTGCAAGCAGAGCTGTCCTCGACTCGTATCCAAGCGAGGCTCTTTGAAATTACACGGGTAATACGCAGGTCATTTTGACGGGTACACAATTCCCTAATCATCATCCGAAAGCCTCGCTTATATGAATATACGGGTATACGAAACCTCTATTGGTCCCTGACTCTAAAATTGAATAGCATAACAATAAATATAAAATCCATGGAAGAAAAAAAGAATAGCACACCATCATAGGTCGTGTAAAAGGATGGTGGAATTATATGAACATTGAGAAAGATAATGGTTGGTTGTTGAGACGGTTTCCGAGTATTTGAATGGAATCTTCCAGTGTTGACATTCCAATGTGATATTTTGAAGAATTATCAGACAAAAAATATTCCCAAGAAAAAAGTAAGAAGCTCTGAAATGGTTCATCGAGCGCCGTCGGGCAGTTCAATGCTCTCCTCCGCAACAGGTGACGGTCGGCTTGCACTCCTATTTCATCTTGCCGCTTGAAGACGAGAGTGTGAGTGGTTGCCTACCTGGGGCTGGCAGGAGCCGACGCGGAAGGTCTCTAGCGCCGAGACGCGGACGCGAGCGGGCACGGACACGTCGGACGCGCAGACGCGGAGGAGTTCAGCCGTGGCCTCGTTCACCTCCCTCACGTTCTCGATTCCCTTGAGGGCGGCGATGATCTGAAACGATCGACAGCGTTACTAATCGCGCTGCCAGTGACACGTGGCTAGACATGTGAAGATATCTGCAAGTAGCCTACTTGATTCCATGTCATTCCTTCAGGTTTCAACACATGTGACGTTGTTTGATCGTGTATTCGAGAAGGTGGCATAGCACAACAAACGCCTGATTATTCCGATACGTCTCAACGTATTGACAATATGGATGCTATATTTAGAATAACAGCATCAAATTTGCTATTTTTTCCAAAATTGTGGGCCTATATAAATAGGGTTATGAACAGATGAAGCTAGTTAAGGAATTTGGAAAACCAAAGTGCAGCTGCAAATACAGATGGCAGATGAGGCGTAAGCTTAACGTAGGTTTTAATCTACCCAGCAGCTTAACCCGCTATCTACCCAGCAGCTTGTCTCGCTCTCAACCCGGCAGCTTACCTCGCTATCTACCCAGCAGCTTACCTCGCTATCTACCCAGCAGCTTACCTCGCTATCTACCCAGCAGCTTGCCTCGCTCTCTATCCAGCAGCTTGCCTCGCTCTCTACCCAGCAGCTTGCCTCGCTCTCTACCCAGCAGCTTGCCTCGCTATCTACCCAGCAGCTTACCTTGCTCTCTACCCAGCAACTTGCCTCGCTCTCTACCCAGCAGCTTAACTCGCTATCTACCCAGCAGCTTGCCTCGCTATCTACCCAGCAGCTTAACTCGCTATCTACCCAGCAGCTTGCCTCGCTCTCTACCCAGCAGCTTGCCTCGCTCTCTACCCAGCAGCTTACCTCGCTATCTACCCAGCAGCTTAACTCGCTATCTACCCAGCAGCTTACCTCGCTATCTATCCAGCAGCTTGCCTCGCTCTCTACCCAGCTGCTTGCCTCGCTATCTACCCAGCGGCTTGCCTCGCTCTCTACCCAGCAGCTTGCCTCGCTATCTACCCAGCAGCTTGCCTCGCTCTCTACCCAGCAGCATACCTCGTCATCTACCCAGCAGCTTGCCTCGCTATCTAACCAGCAGCTTACCTCGCCATCTACCCAGCAGCTTACCTCGCCATCTACCCAGCAGCTTACCTCGCTATCTACCCAGCAGCTTACCTCGCTATCTACCCAGCAGCTTGCCTCGCTCTCTACCCAGCAGCTTGCCTCGCTATCTACCCAGCAGCTTACCTTGCTCTCTACCCAGCAACTTGCCTCGCTCTCTACCCAGCAGCTTAACTCGCTATCTACCCAGCAGCTTGCCTCGCTATCTACCCAGCAGCTTACCTCGCTCACTACCCAGCAGCTTACCTCGCTATCTACCCAGCAGCTTGCCTCGCTCTCTACCCAGCAGCTTGCCTCGCTCTCTACCCAGCGGCTTACCTCACTATCTACCCAGCAGCTTGCCTCGCCATCTACCCAGCAGCTTACCTCGCTATCTACCCAGCAGCTTGCCTCGCTATCTACCCAGCAGCTTGCCTCGCTCTCTACCCAGCAGCTTACCTCGCTCTCTTCCCAGCAGCTTGCCTCGCTATCTACCCAGCAGCTTGCCTCGCTCTCTACCCAGCAGCTTGCCTCACTATCTACCCGGCAGCTTACCTCGCTATCTACCCAGCAGCTTACCTCGCTCTCTACCCAGCAGCTTACCTCGCCATCTACCCAGCAGCTTGCCTCGCTATCTACCCAGCAGCTTACCTCGCTCTCCACCCAGCAGCTTACCTCGCTCTCTACCCAGAAGCTTGCCTTGCTATCCACCCAGCAGCTTGCCTCGCTCTCCACCCAGCAGCTTACCTTGCTCTCTACCCAGCAGTTCACCTCACTATCTGCCCAGCAGCTTGCCTCGCCATCCACCCAACATCTTACCTCGCTATCTACCCAGCAGCTTGCCTCGCTCTCTACCCAGCAGCTTACCTCGCTCTCTACCCAGCAGCTTGCCTCGCTATCTACCCAGCAGCTTGACTCGCTCTCTACCCAGCAGCTTACCTCATCATCTACCCATCAGCTTATCTTGCTATCTACCCAGCAGCTCACCTAACCATCTACCCAGCAGCTTACCTCGTCATCTACCCAGCAGCTTGCCTCGCTATCTACCCAGCAGCTTACCTTGCAGCTCTACCCAGCAGCTTACCTCGTCATCTACCCAGCAGCTTGCCTCGCTATCTACCCAGCAGCTTGCCTCGCTCTCTACCCAGCAGCTTACGTCGTCATCTACCCAGCAGCTTACCTTGCTCTCTACCCAGCAGCTTACCTTGCTCTCTACCCAGCAGCTTACCTCGCTCTCTACCCAGCAGCTTACCTTGCTCTCCACCCAGCAGCTTACCTTGCTCTCTACCCAGCAGCTTACCTCGCTATCTACCCAGCAGCTTACCTTGCTATCTACCCAGCAGCTTGCCTCGCTATCTACCCAGCAGCTTACCTTGCTCTCTACCCAGCAGCTTACCTTGCTATCTACCCAGCAGCTTGCCTCGCTATCTACCCAGCAGCTTGCCTCGCTATCTACCCAGCAGCTTGCCTCGCTCTCTACCCAGCAGCTTACCTCGTCATCTACCCAGCAGCTTACCTTGCTCTCTACCCAGCAGCTTACCTTGCTCTCTACCCAGCAGCTTACCTCGCTATCTACCCAGCAGCATACCTTGCTATCTACCCAGCAGCTTGCCTCGCTATCTACCCAGCAGCTCACTTTGCTCTCTACCGAGCAGCTTACCTTGTTCTCCTGGTCGTGAGTGGCGCAGTGGCAGCCGGCAGCAAGGGGCTTGGCAAGCTTGGCGAGGAGGTCGTCAAGGGGCTTGGCGTGCTTGCAGTCGTGCTCTTGACAGTATTGGCCTGCCAGCGATCCGACGCCAAGGAAGGCCTCTTTTGGAGCGTTAGGGTTGTCCAGGAGTGTCTGGAACATGACCATGGCTACTGTACTCACGCAAAACCTCACATCCCAGAATCAAAATCAGAATACAATTGGTTCATTCGGGAAAAACCGATTTGGGACAAGAATGAATTTGCATAATTTTGATATGTCACATTTGAATTTTGCATCAACGAGAATTAACTGTATGACTAAGCCAAGGAAGGGCTGCGTGAAAGCAGGGAACTGCACGTACCGCGGCGACTGAGAGCGCAGGCAGAGTGGCGTGGCGGACGAAGCCAAGGAAGGACTGCGAGGTGTTGGGTGGTAAAGCGGGGGACTGCACGTACCGCGGCGGCTGAGAGCGCAGGCAGAGTGGCGGTGCGGACGAAGCCAAGGAAGGACTGTGAGGTGTTGGGTGGTAAAGCAGGGGACTACACTCACCGCGGCGGCTGAGAGCGCAGGCAGAGTGGCGTGGCGGACGAAGCCAAGGAAGGACTGCGAGGTGTTGGGTGGTAAAGCGGGGGACTACACGTACCGCGGCGGCTGAGAGCGCAGGCAGAGTGGCGTGGCGGACGAAGCCAAGGAAGGACTGCGAGGTGTTGGGTGGTAAAGCGGGGGACTGCACGTACCGCGGCGGCTGAGAGCGCAGGCAGAGTGGCGTGGCGGACGAGGCCAAGGAAGGACTGTGAGGTGTTGGGTGGTAAAGCACGGAACTACACGTACCGCGGCGGCTGAGAGCGCAGGCAGAGTGGCGTGGCGGACGAAGCCAAGGAAGGACTGTGAGGTGTTGGGTGGTAAAGCGGGGAACTGCACGTACCGCGGCGGCTGAGAGCGCAGGCAGAGTGGCGTGGCGGACGAAGCCAAGGAAGGACTGTGAGGTGTTGGGTGGTAAAGCGGGGGACTACACGTACCGCGGCGGCTGAGAGCGCAGGCAGAGTGGCGTGGCGGACGAAGCCAAGGAAGGACTGCGAGGTGTTGGGTGGTAAAGCGGGGGACTGCACGTACCGCGGCGGCTGAGAGCGCAGGCAGAGTGGCGGTGCGGACGAAGCCAAGGAAGGACTGTGAGGTGTTGGGTGGTAAAGCAGGGGACTGCACGTACCGCGGCGGCTGAGAGCGCAGGCAGAGTGGCGTGGCGGACGAAGCCAAGGAAGGACTGTGAGGTGTTGGGTGGTAAAGCAGGGGACTGCACGTACCGCGGCGGCTGAGAGCGCAGGCAGAGTGGCGTGGCGGACGAAGCCAAGGAAGGACTGTGAGGTGTTGGGTGGTAAAGCAGGGAACTACACGTACCGCGGCGGCTGAGAGCGCAGGCAGAGTGGCGTGGCGGACGAAGTCAAGGAAGGACTGTGAGGTGTTGGGTGGTAAAGCAGGGAACTACACGTACCGCGGCGGCTGAGAGCGCAGGCAGAGTGGCGTGGCGGACGAAGTCAAGGAAGGACTGTGAGGTGTTGGGTGGTAAAGCAGGGAACTGCACGTACCGCGGCGGCTGAGAGCGCAGGCGGAGTGGCGTGGCGGACGAAGCCGAGGAAGGACTGTGAGGTGTTGGGTGGTAAAGCAGGGGACTACACGTACCGCGGCGGCTGAGAGCACAGGCAGAGTGGCGTGGGGGACGAAGCCAAGGAAGGACTGTGAGGTGTTGGGTGGTAAAGCAGGGAACTACACGTACCGCGGCGGCTGAGAGCGCAGGCAGAGTGGCGTGGCGGACGAAGCCAAGGAAGGACTGTGAGGTGTTGGGTGGTAAAGCAGGGAACTACACGTACCGCGGCGGCTGAGAGCGCAGGCAGAGTGGCGTGGCGGACGAAGCCAAGGAAGGACTGTGAGGTGTTGGGTGGTAAAGCAGGGAACTACACGTACCGCGGCGGCTGAGAGCGCAGGCAGAGTGGCGTGGCGGACGAGGCCAAGGAAGGACTGTGAGGTGTTGGGTGGTAAAGCAGGGAACTACACGTACCGCGGCGGCTGAGAGCGCAGGCAGAGTGGCGTGGCGGACGAAGTCAAGGAAGGACTGTGAGGTGTTGGGTGGTAAAGCGGGGAACTGCACGTACCGCGGCGGCTGAGAGCGCAGGCAGAGTGGCGTGGCGGACGAAGCCGAGGAAGGACTGTGAGGTGTTGGGTGGTAAAGCAGGGGACTGCACGTACCGCGGCGGCTGAGAGCGCAGGCAGAGTGGCGTGGCGGACGAGGCCAAGGAAGGACTGTGAGGTGTTGGGTGGTAAAGCAGGAGACTGCACGTACCGCGGCGGCTGAGAGCGCAGGCAGAGTGGCGTGGCGGACGAAGCCAAGGAAGGACTGTGAGGTGTTGGGTGGTAAAGCAGGGGACTGCACGTACCGCGGCGGCTGAGAGCGCAGGCAGAGTGGCGTGGCGGACGAAGCCAAGGAAGGACTGTGAGGTGTTGGGTGGTAAAGCAGGGAACTGCACGTACCGCGGCGGCTGAGAGCGCAGGCAGAGTGGCGTGGCGGACGAGGCCAAGGAAGGACTGTGAGGTGTTGGGTGGTAAAGCGGGGAACTGCACGTACCGCGGCGGCTGAGAGCGCAGGCAGAGTGGCGTGGCGGACGAGGCCAAGGAAGGTCTGTGAGGTGTTGGGTGGTAAAGCAGGGGACTACACGTACCGCGGCGGCTGAGAGCGCAGGCAGAGTGGCGTGGCGGACGAGGCCAAGGAAGGACTGTGAGGTGTTGGGTGGTAAAGCAGGAAACTACATGTACCGCGGCGGCTGAGAGCGCAGGCAGAGTGGCGTGGCGGACGAGGCCAAGGAAGGTCTGTGAGGTGTTGGGTGGTTAAGCGGGGGACTACACGCACCGCGGCGGCTGAGTGCGCAGGCAGAGTGGCGTGGCGGACGAGGCCAAGGAAGGACTGTGAGGTGTTGGGTGGTGAAGCAGGGAACTGCACGTACCGCGGCGGCTGAGAGCGCAGGCAGAGTGGCGTGGCGGACGAAGCCAAGGAAGGACTGTGAGGTGTTGGGTGGTAAAGCAGGGAACTACACGTACCGCGGCGGCTGAGAGCGCAGGCAGAGTGGCGTGGCGGACGAAGCCAAGGAGGGACTGTGAGGTGTTGGGTGGTAAAGCAGGGGACTGCACGTACCGCGGCGGCTGAGAGCGCAGGCAGAGTGGCGTGGCGGACGAAGCCAAGGAAGGACTGTGAGGTGTTGGGTGGTAAAGCAGGGGACTGCACGTACCGCGGCGGCTGAGAGCGCAGGCAGAGTGGCGTGGCGGACGAAGCCAAGGAAGGACTGTGAGGTGTTGGGTGGTAAAGCAGGGGACTGCACGTACCGCGGCGGCTGAGAGCGCAGGCAGAGTGGCGTGGCGGACGAGGCCAAGGAAGGACTGTGAGGTGTTGGGTGGTAAAGCAGGGAACTGCACGTACCGCGGCGGCTGAGAGCGCAGGCAGAGTGGCGTGGCGGACGAAGCCAAGGAAGGACTGTGAGGTGTTGGGTGGTAAAGCAGGGGACTGCACGTACCGCGGCGGCTGAGAGCGCAGGCAGAGTGGCGTGGCGGACGAAGCCAAGGAAGGACTGTGAGGTGTTGGGTGGTAAAGCAGGGGACTGCACGTACCGCGGCGGCTGAGAGCGCAGGCAGAGTGGCGTGGCGGACGAAGCCAAGGAGGGACTGTGAGGTGTTGGGTGGTAAAGCAGGGGACTGCACGTACCGCGGCGGCTGAGAGCGCAGGCAGAGTGGCGTGGCGGACGAAGCCAAGGAAGGTCTGTGAGGTGTTGGGTGGTAAAGCGGGGGACTACATGTACCGCGGCGGCTGAGAGCGCAGGCAGAGTGGCGTGGCGGACGAAGCCAAGGAAGGACTGTGAGGTGTTGGGTGGTAAAGCAGGGAACTACACGTACCGCGGCGGCTGAGAGCGCAGGCAGAGTGGCGTGGCGGACGAAGCCAAGGAAGGACTGTGAGGTGTTGGGTGGTAAAGCGGGGGACTGCACGTACCGCGGCGGCTGAGAGCGCAGGCAGAGTGGCGTGGCGGACGAAGCCAAGGAAGGACTGTGAGGTGTTGGGTGGTAAAGCAGGGGACTGCACGTACCGCGGCGGCTGAGAGCGCAGGCAGAGTGGCGTGGCGGACGAAGCCAAGGAAGGTCTGTGAGGTGTTGGGTGGTAAAGCAGGGAACTACACGTACCGCGGCGGCTGAGAGCGCAGGCAGAGTGGCGTGGCGGACGAAGCCGAGGAAGGACTGTGAGGTGTTGGGTGGTAAAGCAGGGGACTGCACGTACCGCGGCGGCTGAGAGCGCAGGCAGAGTGGCGTGGCGGACGAAGCCAAGGAAGGTCTGTGAGGTGTTGGGTGGTAAAGCAGGGGACTGCACGTACCGCGGCAGCTGAGAGCGCAGGCAGAGTGGCGTGGCGGACGAAGCCGAGGAAGGACTGTGAGGTGTTGGGTGGTAAAGCAGGGAACTACACGTACCGCGGCGGCTGAGAGCGCAGGCAGAGTGGCGTGGCGGACGAAGCCAAGGAAGGACTGTGAGGTGTTGGGTGGTAAAACAGGGGACTGCACGTACCGCGGCGGCTGAGAGCGCAGGCAGAGTGGCGTGGCGGACGAAGCCGAGGAAGGACTGTGAGGTGTTGGGTGGTAAAGCGGGGGACTACACGTACCGCGGCGGCTGAGAGCGCAGGCAGAGTGGCGTGGCGGACGAAGCCGAGGAAGGACTGTGAGGTGTTGGGTGGTAAAGCAGGGAACTACACGTACCGCGGCGGCTGAGAGCGCAGGCAGAGTGGCGTGGCGGACGAAGCCAAGGAAGGACTGTGAGGTGTTGGGTGGTAAAACAGGGGACTGCACGTACCGCGGCGGCTGAGAGCGCAGGCAGAGTGGCGTGGCGGACGAAGCCGAGGAAGGACTGTGAGGTGTTGGGTGGTAAAGCGGGGGACTACACGTACCGCGGCGGCTGAGAGCGCAGGCAGAGTGGCGTGGCGGACGAAGCCAAGGAAGGACTGTGAGGTGTTGGGTGGTAAAGCAGGGGACTGCACGTACCGCGGCGGCTGAGAGCGCAGGCAGAGTGGCGTGGCGGACGAAGCCGAGGAAGGACTGTGAGGTGTTGGGTGGTAAAGCGGGGGACTACACGTACCGCGGCGGCTGAGAGCGCAGGCAGAGTGGCGTGGCGGACGAAGCCGAGGAAGGACTGTGAGGTGTTGGGTGGTAAAGCAGGGAACTACACGTACCGCGGCGGCTGAGAGCGCAGGCAGAGTGGCGTGGCGGACGAAGCCAAGGAAGGACTGTGAGGTGTTGGGTGGTAAAGCAGGGGACTGCACGTACCGCGGCGGCTGAGAACGCAGGCAGAGTGGCGTGGCGGACGAAGCCAAGGAAGGTCTGTGAGGTGTTGGGTGGTAAAGCAGGGAACTGCACGTACCGTGGCGGCTGAGAGCGCAGGCAGAGTGGCGTGGCGGACGAAGCCAAGGAAGGTCTGTGAGGTGTTGGGTGGTAAAGCAGGGAACTGCACGTACCGTGGCGGCTGAGA
Organism: Brachyptera risi; assembly: GCA_964007535.1. Taxonomy (NCBI): domain Eukaryota; kingdom Metazoa; phylum Arthropoda; class Insecta; order Plecoptera; family Taeniopterygidae; genus Brachyptera; species Brachyptera risi. The sequence goes on along the minus strand of OZ023338.1, from coordinate 23,827,743 downwards.
GCGCAGGCAGAGTGGCGTGGCGGACGAAGCCAAGGAAGGTCTGTGAGGTGTTGGGTGGTAAAGCAGGGAACTGCACGTACCGTGGCGGCTGAGAGCGCAGGCAGAGTGGCGTGGCGGACGAAGCCAAGGAAGGTCTGTGAGGTGTTGGGTGGTAAAGCAGGGAACTACACGTACCGCGGCGGCTGAGAGCGCAGGCAGAGTGGCGTGGCGGACGAAGCCAAGGAAGGACTGTGAGGTGTTGGGTGGTGAAGCAGGGAACTACACGTACCGCGGCGGCTGAGAGCGCAGGCAGAGTGGCGTGGCGGACGAGGCCAAGGAAGGACTGTGAGGTGTTGGGTGGTAAAGCAGGGAACTACACGTACCGCGGCGGCTGAGAGCGCAGGCAGAGTGGCGTGGCGGACGAAGCCAAGGAAGGACTGTGAGGTGTTGGGTGGTAAAACAGGGGACTGCACGTACCGCGGCGGCTGAGAGCGCAGGCAGAGTGGCGTGGCGGACGAAGCCAAGGAAGGACTGTGAGGTGTTGGGTGGTGAAGCAGGGAACTGCACGTACCGCGGCGGCTGAGAGCGCAGGCAGAGTGGCGTGGCGGACGAAGCCAAGGAAGGACTGTGAGGTGTTGGGTGGTAAAGCAGGGAACTGCACGTACCGCGGCGGCTGAGAGCGCAGGCAGAGTGGCGTGGCGGACGAGGCCAAGGAAGGACTGCGAGGTGTTGGGTGGTAAAGCAGGGAACTGCACGTACCGCGGCGGCTGAGAGCGCAGGCAGAGTGGCGTGGCGGACGAGGCCAAGGAAGGACTGTGAGGTGTTGGGTGGTAAAGCAGGGGACTACACGTACCGCGGCGGCTGAGAGCGCAGGCAGAGTGGCGTGGCGGACGAAGCCAAGGAAGGACTGCGAGGTGTTGGGTGGTAAAGCAGGGAACTGCACGTACCGCGGCAGCTGAGAGCGCAGGCAGAGTGGCGTGGCGGACGAGGCCAAGGAAGGACTGTGAGGTGTTGGGTGGTAAAGCAGGGAACTGCACGTACCGCGGCGGCTGAGAGCGCAGGCAGAGTGGCGTGGCGGACGAAGCCAAGGAAGGACTGTGAGGTGTTGGCAGGTAAAGCAGGGAACTGCACGTACCGCGGCGGCTGAGAGCGCAGGCAGAGTGGCGTGGCGGACGAGGCCAAGGAAGGACTGTGAGGTGTTGGGTGGTAAAGCAGGGGACTGCACGTACCGCGGCGGCTGAGAGCGCAGGCAGAGTGGCGTGGCGGACGAAGCCAAGGAAGGACTGTGAGGTGTTGGGTGGTAAAGCAGGGAACTGCACGTACCGCGGCGGCTGAGAGCGCAGGCAGAGTGGCGTGGCGGACGAAGCCAAGGAAGGACTGTGAGGTGTTGGCAGGTAAAGCAGGGAACTGCACGTACCGCGGCGGCTGAGAGCGCAGGCAGAGTGGCGTGGCGGACGAAGCCAAGGAAGGACTGTGAGGTGTTGGGTGGTAAAGCAGGGAACTGCACGTACCGCGGCGGCTGAAAGCGCAGGCAGAGTGGCGTGGCGGACGAAGCCAAGGAAGGACTGTGAGGTGTTGGGTGGTAAAGCAGGGAACTGCACGTACCGCGGCGGCTGAGAGCGCAGGCAGAGTGGCGTGGCGGACGAAGCCAAGGAAGGACTGCGAGGTGTTGGGTGGTAAAGCAGGGAACTGCACGTACCGCGGCAGCTGAGAGCGCAGGCAGAGTGGCGTGGCGGACGAGGCCAAGGAAGGACTGTGAGGTGTTGGGTGGTAAAGCAGGGAACTGCACGTACCGCGGCGGCTGAGAGCGCAGGCAGAGTGGCGTGGCGGACGAAGCCAAGGAAGGACTGTGAGGTGTTGGCAGGTAAAGCAGGGAACTGCACGTACCGCGGCGGCTGAGAGCGCAGGCAGAGTGGCGTGGCGGACGAAGCCAAGGAAGGACTGTGAGGTGTTGGGTGGTAAAGCAGGGAACTGCACGTACCGCGGCGGCTGAGAGCGCAGGCAGAGTGGCGTGGCGGACGAAGCCAAGGAAGGACTGTGAGGTGTTGGCAGGTAAAGCAGGGAACTGCACGTACCGCGGCGGCTGAGAGCGCAGGCAGAGTGGCGTGGTGGACGAAGCCAAGGAAGGACTGTGAGGTGTTGGGTGGTAAAGCAGGGAACTGCACGTACCGCGGCGGCTGAGAGCGCAGGCAGAGTGGCGTGGCGGACGAAGCCAAGGAAGGACTGTGAGGTGTTGGGTGGTAAAGCAGGGAACTGCACGTACCGCGGCGGCTGAGAGCGCAGGCAGAGTGGCGTGGCGGACGAAGCCAAGGAAGGACTGTGAGGTGTTGGGTGGTAAAGCAGGGAACTGCACGTACCGCGGCGGCTGAGAGCGCAGGCAGAGTGGCGTGGCGGACGAAGCCAAGGAAGGACTGTGAGGTGTTGAGTGGTAAAGCAGGGTACTACACGTACCGCGGCGGCTGAGAGCGCAGGCAGAGTGGCGTGGCGGACGAAGCCGAGGAAGGACTGTGAGGTGTTGGGTGGTAAAGCAGGGAACTGCACGTACCGCGGCGGCTGAGAGCGCAGGCAGAGTGGCGTGGCGGACGAAGCCGAGGAAGGACTGTGAGGTGTTGAGTGATAAAGCAGGGGACTACACGTACCGCGGCGGCTGAGAGCGCAGGCAGAGTGGCGTGGCGGACGTAGCCAAGGAAGGACTGTGAGGTGTTGGGTGGTAAAGCAGGGGACTGCACGTACCGCGGCGGCTGAGAGCGCAGGCAGAGTGGCGTGGCGGACGAGGCCAAGGAAGGTCTGTGAGGTGTTGGATGGTAAAGCAGGGAACTGCACGTACCGCGGCGGCTGAGAGCGCAGGCAGAGTGGCGTGGCGGACGAAGCCAAGGAAGGACTGTGAGGTGTTGGGTGGTAAAGCAGGGAACTACACGTACCGCGGCGGCTGAGAGCGCAGGCAGAGTGGCGTGGCGGACGAAGTCAAGGAAGGACTGTGAGGTGTTGGGTGGTAAAGCAGGGAACTACACGTACCGCGGCGGCTGAGAGCGCAGGCAGAGTGGCGTGGCGGACGAAGTCAAGGAAGGACTGTGAGGTGTTGGGTGGTAAAGCAGGGAACTACACGTACCGCGGCGGCTGAGAGCGCAGGCAGAGTGGCGTGGCGGACGAAGCCAAGGAAGGACTGTGAGGTGTTGGGTGGTAAAGCAGGGGACTGCACGTACCGCGGCGGCTGAGAGCGCAGGCAGAGTGGCGTGGCGGACGAAGCCAAGGATGGTCTGTGAGGTGTTGGGTGGTAAAGCAGGGGACTGCACGTACCGCGGCGGCTGAGAGCGCAGGCAGAGTGGCGTGGCGGACGAAGCCAAGGAAGGTCTGTGAGGTGTTGGGTGGTAAAGCAGGGAACTGCACGTACCGCGGCGGCTGAGAGCGCAGGCAGAGTGGCGTGGCGGACGAAGCCAAGGAAGGACTGTGAGGTGTTGGTTGGTAAAGCAGGGAACTACACGTACCGCGGCGGCTGAGAGCGCAGGCAGAGTGGCGTGGCGGACGAAGCCAAGGATGGTCTGTGAGGTGTTGGGTGGTAAAGCAGGGAACTACACGTACCGCGGCGGCTGAGAGCGCAGGCAGAGTGGCGTGGCGGACGAAGCCAAGGAAGGTCTGTGAGGTGTTGGGTGGTAAAGCAGGGAACTACACGTACCGCGGCGGCTGAGAGCGCAGGCAGAGTGGCGTGGCGGACTAAGCCAAGGAAGGACTGTAAGGTGTTGGGTGGTAAAGCAGGGGACTCTACGTACCGCGGCGGCTGAGAGCGCAGGCAGAGTGGCGTGGCGGACGAAGCCAAGGAAGGACTGTGAGGTGTTGGGTGGTAAAGCAGTAGACTGCACGTACCGCGGCGGCTGAGAGCGCAGGCAGAGTGGCGTGGCGGACGAAGCCAAGGAAGGACTGTGAGGTGTTGGGTGGTAAAGCAGGGAACTGCACGTACCGCGGCGGCTGAGAGCGCAGGCAGAGTGGCGTGGCGGACGAAGCCAAGGAAGGACTGTGAGGTGTTGGGTGGTAAAGCAGGGGACTCTACGTACCGCGGCGGCTGAGAGCGCAGGCAGAGTGGCGTGGCGGACGAGGCCAAGGAAGGACTGTGAGGTGTTGGGTGGTAAAGCGGGGAACTGCACGTACCGCGGCGGCTGAGAGCGCAGGCAGAGTGGCGTGGCGGACGAAGCCAAGGAAGGACTGTGAGGTGTTGGGTGGTGAAGCAGGGAACTGCACGTACCGCGGCGGCTGAGAGCGCAGGCAGAGTGTCGTGGTGGACGAAGCCAAGGAAGGACTGTGAGGTGTTGGGTGGTAAAGCGGGGAACTGCACGTACCGCGGCGGCTGAGAGCGCAGGCGGAGTGTCGTGGTGGACGAAGCCGAGGAAGGACTGTGAGGTGTTGGGTGGTAAAGCGGGGAACTGCACGTACCGCGGCGGCTGAGAGCGCAGGCAGAGTGGCGTGGCGGACGAAGCCAAGGAAGGACTGTGAGGTGTTGGGTGGTAAAGCAGGGACTACACGTACCGCGGCGGCTGAGAGCGCAGGCAGAGTGGCGTGGCGGACGAAGCCAAGGAAGGACTGTGAGGTGTTGGGTGGTAAAGCGGGGAACTGCACGTACCGCGGCGGCTGAGAGCGCAGGCAGAGTGGCGTGGCGGACGAAGCCAAGGAAGGACTGTGAGGTGTTGGGTGGTAAAGCAGGGGACTGCACGTACCGCGGCGGCTGAGAGCGCAGGCAGAGTGGCGTGGCGGACGAAGTCAAGGAAGGACTGTGAGGTGTTGGGTGGTAAAGCAGGGAACTACACGTACCGCGGCGGCTGAGAGCGCAGGCAGAGTGGCGTGGCGGACGAAGCCAAGGAAGGTCTGTGAGGTGTTGGGTGGTAAAGCAGGGGACTGCACGTACCGCGGCGGCTGAGAGCGCAGGCAGAGTGGCGTGGCGGACGAAGCCAAGGAAGGACTGTGAGGTGTTGGGTGGTAAAGCAGGGGACTGCACGTACCGCGGCGGCTGAGAGCGCAGGCAGAGTGGCGTGGCGGACAAAGCCAAGGAAGGACTGTGAGGTGTTGGGTGGTAAAGCAGGGAACTGCACGTACCGCGGCGGCTGAGAGCGCAGGCAGAGTGGCGTGGCGGACGAAGCCAAGGAAGGTCTGTGAGGTGTTGGGTGGTAAAGCAGGGAACTGCACGTACCGCGGCGGCTGAGAGCTCAGGCAGAGTGGCGTGGCGGACGAAGCCAAGGAAGGACTGTGAGGTGTTGGGTGGTAAAGCGGGGGACTGCACTTACCGCGGCGGCTGAGAGCGCAGGCAGAGTGGCGTGGCGGACGAAGTCAAGGAAGGACTGTGAGGTGTTGGGTGGTAAAGCAGGGGACTGCACGTACCGCGGCGGCTGAGAGCGCAGGCAGAGTGGCGTGGCGGACGAAGCCAAGGAAGGACTGTGAGGTGTTGGGTGGTAAAGCAGGGAACTGCACGTACCGCGGCGGCTGAGAGCGCAGGCAGAGTGGCGTGGCGGACGAAGCCAAGGAAGGACTGTGAGGTGTTGGGTGGTAAAGCAGGGAACTGTACGTACCGCGGCGGCTGAGAGCACAGGCAGAGTGGCGTGGCGGACGAAGTCAAGGAAGGACTGTGAGGTGTTGGGTGGTAAAGCAGGGGACTGCACGTACCGCGGCGGCTGAGAGCGCAGGCAGAGTGGCGTGGCGGACGAAGCCAAGGAAGGACTGTGAGGTGTTGGGTGGTAAAGCAGTGAACTGCACGTACCGCGGCGGCTGAGAGCGCAGGCAGAGTGGCGTGGCGGACGAAGTCAAGGAAGGACTGTGAGGTGTTGGGTGGTAAAGCAGGGAACTGCACGTACCGCGGCGGCTGAGAGCGCAGGCAGAGTGGCGTGGCGGACGAAGCCAAGGAAGGTCTGTGAGGTGTTGGGTGGTAAAGCAGGAAACTGCACGTACCGCGGCGGCTGAGAGCGCAGGCAGAGTGGCGTGGCGGACGAAGCCAAGGAAGGTCTGTGAGGTGTTGGGTGGTAAAGCAGGGAACTGCACGTACCGCGGCGGCTGAGAGCGCAGGCAGAGTGGCGTGGCGGACGAAGCCAAGGAAGGACTGTGAGGTGTTGGGTGGTGAAGCAGGGAACTGCACGTACCGCGGCGGCTGAGAGCGCAGGCAGAGTGGCGTGGCGGACGAAGCCAAGGAAGGACTGTGAGGTGTTGGGTGGTAAAGCAGGGAACTGCACGTACCGCGGCGGCTGAGAGCGCAGGCAGAGTAGCGTGGCGGACGAAGCCAAGGAAGGACTGTGAGGTGTTGGGTGGTAAAGCAGGGAACTGCACGTACCGCGGCGGCTGAGAGCGCAGGCAGAGTGGCGTGGCGGACGAAGCCAAGGAAGGACTGTGAGGTGTTGGGTGGTAAAGCAGGGGACTACACGTACCGCGGCGGCTGAGAGCGCAGGCAGAGTGGCGTGGCGGACGAAGCCAAGGAAGGACTGTGAGGTGTCGGGTGGTAAAGCAGGGAACTGCACGTACCGCGGCAGCTGAGAGCGCAGGCAGAGTGGCGTGGCGGACGAAGCCAAGGAAAGACTGTGAGGTGTTGGGTGGTAAAGCAGGGGACTTCACGTACCGCGGCGGCTGAGAGCGCAGGCAGAGTGGCGTGGCGGACGAAGCCAAGGAAGGACTGTGAGGTGTTGGGTGGTAAAGCAGAGAACTACACGTAACGCGGCGGCTGAGAGCGCAGGCAGAGTGGCGTGGCGGACGAAGCCGAGGAAGGACTGTGAGGTGTTGGGTGGTAAAGCAGGGAACTACACGTACCGCGGCGGCTGAGAGCGCAGGCAGAGTGGCGTGGCGGACGAAGCCAAGGAAGGACTGTGAGGTGTTGGGTGGTAAAGCGGGGGACTGCACGTACCGCGGCGGCTGAGAGCGCAGGCAGAGTGGCGTGGCGGACGAAGCCGAGGAAGGACTGTGAGGTGTTGGGTTGTAAAGCAGGGGACTACACGTACCGCGGCGGCTGAGAGCGCAGGCAGAGTGGCGTGGCGGACGAAGCCAAGGAAGGACTGTGAGGTGTTGGGTGGTAAAGCAGGGAACTGCACGTACCGCGGCGGCTGAGAGCGCAGGCAGAGTGGCGTGGCGGACGAAGCCAAGGAAGGACTGTGAGGTGTTGGGTGGTAAAGCAGGGAACTGCACGTACCGCGGCGGCTGAGAGCGCAGGCAGAGTGGCGTGGCGGACGAAGCCAAGGAAGGACTGTGAGGTGTTGGGTGGTAAAGCAGGGAACTGCACGTACCGCGGCGGCTGAGAGCGCAGGCAGAGTGGCGTGGCGGACGAGGCCAAGGAAGGACTGTGAGGTGTTGGGTGGTAAAGCAGGGGACTGCACGTACCGCGGCGGCTGAGAGCGCAGGCAGATTGGCGTGGCGGACGAAGCCAAGGAAGGACTGTGAGGTGTTGGGTGGTAAAGCAGGGGACTGCACGTACCGCGGCGGCTGAGAGCGCAGGCAGAGTGGCGTGGCGGACGAAGCCAAGGAAGGACTGTGAGGTGTTGGGTGGTAAAGCAGGGAACTGCACGTACCGCGGCGGCTGAGAGCGCAGGCAGAGTGGCGTGGCGGACGAAGCCAAGGAAGGACTGTGAGGTGTTGGGTGGTAAAGCAGGGAACTGCACGTACCGCGGCGGCTGAGAGCGCAGGCAGAGTGGCGTGGCGGACGAGGCCAAGGAAGGACTGTGAGGTGTTGGGTGGTAAAGCAGGGGACTGCACGTACCGCGGCGGCTGAGAGCGCAGGCAGAGTGGCGTGGCGGACGAAGCCAAGGAAGGACTGTGAGGTGTTGGGTGGTAAAGCGGGGAACTGCACGTACCGCGGCGGCTGAGAGCGCAGGCAGAGTGGCGTGGCGGACGAAGCCAAGGATGGTCTGTGAGGTGTTGGGTGGTAAAGCAGGGGACTGCACGTACCGCGGCGGCTGAGAGCGCAGGCAGAGTGGCGTGGCGGACGAGGCCAAGGAAGGACTGTGAGGTGTTGGGTGGTAAAGCAGGGGACTACACGTACCGCGGCGGCTGAGAGCGCAGGCAGAGTGGCGTGGCGGACGAAGTCAAGGAAGGACTGTGAGGTGTTGGGTGGTAAAGCAGGGGACTGCACGTACCGCGGCGGCTGAGAGCGCAGGCAGATTGGCGTGGCGGACGAAACCAAGGAAGGACTGTGAGGTGTTGGGTGGTAAAGCAGGGAACTACACGTACCGCGGCGGCTGAGAGCGCAGGCAGAGTGGCGTGGCGGACGAAGCCAAGGAAGGACTGTGAGGTGTTGGGTGGTAAAGCAGGGGACTGCACGTACCGCGGCGGCTGAGAGCGCAGGCAGAGTGGCGTGGCGGACGAAGCCAAGGAAGGACTGTGAGGTGTTGGGTGGTAAAGCAGGGAACTACACGTACCGCGGCGGCTGAGAGCGCAGGCAGAGTGGCGTGGCGGACGAAGCCAAGGAAGGACTGTGAGGTGTTGGGTGGTAAAGCAGGGGACTGCACGTACCGCGGCGGCTGAGAGCGCAGGCAGAGTGGCGTGGCGGACGAAGCCGAGGAAGGACTGTGAGGTGTTGGGTGGTAAAGCAGGGGACTGCACGTACCGCGGCGGCTGAGAGCGCAGGCAGAGTGGCGTGGCGGACGAAGCCGAGGAAGGACTGTGAGATGTTGGGTGGTAAAGCGGGGGACTGCACGTACCGCGGCGGCTGAGAGCGCAGGCAGAGTGGCGTGGCGGACGAAGCCAAGGAAGGACTGTGAGGTGTTGGGTGGTAAAGCAGGGCACTGCACGTACCGCGGCGGCTGAGAGCGCAGGCAGAGTGGCGTGGCGGACGAAGCCAAGGAAGGTCTGTGAGGTGTTGGGTGGTAAATCGGGGGACTGCACGTACCGCGGCGGCTGAGAGCGCAGGCAGAGTCGCGTGGCGGACGAAGCCGAAGGACGAGTACCAGACACGAGCCAGGTTTCCCGTCAGCTCGTTGGTGTTGAGCAGCTCCACGGCCACCTGGACAGAGTCCCCGGTCCCGGCTCGGAACAAGGCATCCAGAAACACTTTCCTGGAACAGAAAACACAGTCAAGGCTCCCTGGACTTGGATCACAGAACGACAACAGCTGTGTAATAAGAACTGAAAGCGTTGGGTTCGCGTAACAAATCACGCTCGTCATTTCTCCATTGCACTATACGTCTTACGTTCAGTAGCAATTATGCACATTGAAATCTATTGCGTCATAAATGGAAAATCACGTTGACGCAATTTCCTCACATATCTTGAACAAATCGAAAGAAGAGTGAATAAGACCAACAAGTGAATGTTGAAGATCTCAATAATTCAATATACTATTCAAATGTATAGCCCAACCGAACCTAACCTCACCCTACCTAACCTAACCTGACCCAACTCAACCTAACCTAACCTGACCTAACACAACCCAACCTAACCTGATCTAACCTAACCTGACCCAACACAACCCAACCTAACCTGACCTAACCTAACTCAACCTAACCCAATCCAATCCAACCTAATTTAACCTCACCCAACCCAACCTAGTGGAACCCAATTCTACCCAATAATAAAATATAATGATAGAATAACAAAAAGTTATCAAATCAAATAAGAACAATGATAGAGATTACGGTAGGTATCCTTTTCAATTACTGGTGCGTATCTCTTTCTGTCTACTTAATTTCAGTTTCAGTTTCATGTTTTGATATTTCCCACTCTAGTATCACGAGCAAGTATCTGGAACAATGAACACAGTGAAACCTCTCTGCACCGTTTTCCTACTTGTACCCAGTGGCTAATTTGTGCAAGAATAAACCGGTTCCTTTATTGAAACCGGTGCGCAAGTAAGGGTTTCAAAAAGATTCTTTTCTTCAAATTATGAAGCCTAATTTGATTCATTCAGTAGCAAGCCCACTTCCAACATGCGATATAATTATCACAAAGTAATAAATATTGTATCATTTTGATAAATGTTCGCATTCCAATACGTTTTCCTACCAGAAGGGGTCATCAACAGTACGGGACGGGACTCAGATTGCTATCCATCTTCCTGTCCGTCTCAGAAGGATTTCACATTCTCAGAGAAGTCTCTCAGATTTGTTTCAAGAACAAACTGATTGACTTGTCGAATTTTTTTCATGACACTCTTGAGGGGGCGGGTGGAGGGGGAGGGGGGAGGGGGGAGGGGGAGGGGGAGGGGGAGGGATGGTCCTCAATTGAGGTGCGAGATCCAGTTCCTCTTCATTCACAAACTGAGCCCTGCTTTTATCATTCGTGTCACCTCACCCCAATCATTGTCACATCTCCCTGGGCCCTTGACAAGCGATAGATCTTGAATATACATCACCGAGACACGTGACTCAACGTCAAGAAGGCGTACATATCTGTGTCTCGGCAGTAGCTTCACACCGCTTTGCAAACCAGGAAGTTTACCACATATTGGACATATATGTAAGTAATATATAGAATGCCTTATTGCTTAGATTCTGTTTGTAATTGTCCAATATGACCGCCGAAATTGGAACGAGCATATGTCGCTATCGGCTGCAGAAGTAACGTATCTCGGTGAGGTGGTATAGAATACCTTGCTTGGATTCTATTTGTGAATGTCCAATATGGCCTATGAGATTGTAACGAGCACATGTTGCTATCGGCTGCAGGAGTAACGTATCTCGGTGAGGTGATATAGAATGCCTTGCTTGGATTCTACTTGTAAATGTCCAATATGGCCCATGAGATTGTAACGAGCACATGTCGCTATCGGCTGCAGGAGTAACGTGTCTCGGTGAGGCAAAATAGAATGCCTTGCTCAGATTCTACTTGTAAATGTCTAATATGGACTATGAGATTGTAACGAGCACATGTCGCTATCGGCTGCAGGAGGAACGTGTCTCGGTGAGGTGATATAGAATGCCTGGCTTGGACTCTAGTTGTAAATGTCCAATATGGCCGCTGAGATTGTAACGAGCACATGTTGCTATCGGCTGCAGGAGTGACGTATCTCGGTGAGGTGATATAGAATGCCTTGCTTGGATTCTATTTGTAAATGTCTAATATGGCCACCGAGATTGGAACGAGCATATGTCGCTATCGGCTGCAGGAGTGACATGTCTGGTTGTATGTGTGACTGACCTTGCGGCGACCTTGTCCGAGAAGCCCGCGCCGGCCTTGACCTGGCCGTAGACGGTGAGGAGGTCGTCCTTGCTCGAGTGCCTGAAGACCTGGACGAGGTGGCGGAAGGCGGTTGCGGCGGTCGGGCCTGCAAGGTCGGGCATCGCCTCCTTGGCTTTCTGCAGCGCGGCGACGATCGCCCCCGGGCTCGAGTTGGCCACGCCGTCTCCGTGGGGCGCGTCGAAGATCAACGACCTCGCCGTACCTCCCGTCACTGCGGATACAGTCAAGTGGCGTTAGCGTTGCAATTAGTGATGGGCGCAAGGGAATATTTCACGTGGGAAAATACATTCCCATGTAGGGATATTTTGTTTTCGATCTAATAAGTCTGCAGCACTGATGATCAAGGTCATTGGGCTGACAGCTTATCTGAAACTAACCATCAGGTAATATGCAGTTTGCAAGGCTGTGGAACAATAGGCCCAGTTATAATCTCAACATTGAGAGATAACTAGGAAAACGCTATATACGCGTTGTTAGACGAGCGGAAAGTAATAGTATGTCGACTTCATTGCCAAAATTTTGCCTAAATTCGTCAATTGGGTAACATTTTAGTTATAGATGGGTAAAAACGGCTTCGAGTGGTACCAATTTAGCACATTTCATGTTTTTTCTTCAAAATGGCTGATCCGATCAAGCTGAGAATTCCCATAAATGTGAATCAAGATGTTATTCAACTTCACACAAAATTTCAATTCTTTTGAAAATAAAATTTTTCAATTTTTTTTTCCGCCGTGTTATTCTAGCGGGTATTTTTGAAATTTCTAGAATTCATTAAAAAAAAAGTTACAACCCGATGATGCCACAAAACTATACATATCTAAGTTAGATAAGGAACCATGACGAAAAAAAGTTTGGAGTTGATATCTGTAGGCGTTTGACCTGTGGAGAACCGACAAAAAAACATAAAAAAAAACATAAAAACGAACACCAATTTTTTTCAGTATTCCAAATTGAATCCTCGCTAAAGCTCGTCTAATTAGGGTGTCTTAGAGGTTATTTCAGAGCTGGATTGTAATCGTTGATGGAATTTTTTCCAAATCACGGGTAAAGCTTCAAATCTGATGACGTGTAAATGACATACTTTCCTTTCGAATTCATACAATTATCCTTCACGAGATGAAAAACGTCAGGAATGAACGATAGTGTGATTGTTTGAACGCTGAGAGATAAACCTCTGCAACTTACTCCCGTCTGCCTACCGGAGATAACTCGCAGAGCGTATGTCTCCGGTCCGAATAATTTGTCCATAAATGAGAGTGTTTGAAAAATCCCAGACCTAGGTTTTGAAATAGCAGCTGAGTGTGGTATATCATTTTCCAATACATGAGCATATTATGTCGGCAAACACAAAAACCAACACAAATGTGTCAATCCACCTCCCAGATGTCAGTACAGGTCCCACGTCAACATGGCGTAAAGCTGTTGAGATCTTAAACGCAATGTGCTGGCAAGTGTGAGGAGTCACGCACGCGTTCACGGATATCTCCTAATGTTCCAATACTAGGAAAACGCTATATACGCGTTGTAAGACGAGCGGAAAGTAATAGTATGTCGACTTCATTGCCAAACTTCTGCCTAAATTCGCCAATTGGGTAACATTTTAGTTATAAATGGGTAAAAACGGCTTCGAGTGGTACCAATTTAGCACATTTCATGTTTTTTCTTCAAAATGGCTGACCCGATCGAGTTGAGAATTTCCAGAAATGTGTATCAAAATGTTATTCAACTTCACACAAAATTTCAATTTTTTTGAAAATAAAATGTTTCAAATTTTTTTTCCGTTGTGTTATTCTAGCGGGTATTTTTGAAATTTCTAAAATTCATAAAAATAAAAGTTACCACCCGATGATGCCACGAAACTATACAGATCTAAGCTAGATGAGGAACCATGACGAAAAAAAGTTTGAAGTTGATAGCTGTAGTCGTTTGACCTGTGGAGAACCGACAAAAAAACATAAAAAAAAAAAAAAAAAAAAAACATAAAAACAAACACCAATTTTTTTCAGTATGTCAAATTGAATCCTCGCTAAAGCTCGTCTAACAATTGATGTTCAGTTGTAGATCATTGTAACAAATCACACAAACACATGATCACGCTATGGGCCAACATATTGGCAATATAAACGCATCATAGATGCTATTTTCCAAGAATTATTCAATTGAGGTGTAAAAGTGTGAAGCTCGATGTTGTGTGACGGCAAAGAGAAAAATAAAACAAAACTTGTCATTTATATTGAAAATATTCATTCGAATCGGAGAAGATATTGCTGATGTTCAGGAACAGGAATGGGGTCAAGCGGATGAACGTGGCTAGCAGCATTTGGAATATGAAGTGAGATATAGTTGTCTGTCCGAAGTGGTAACTGTCACTTCAGATGTATGGATAGCGTCAAGCGTACAAGGTTGGGAAGAGAGTGTTCTAGTACCTGCGTGTGGAGCGGCTGCCCCCTCAGAGACCAGCGTCAGCTTGGTCACGATGACAGTCTTCAGCCCCGCGTCCTTGTTGGAGAGAGTTGGGGAGAGTTGGAGAGAGTTGGGGAGAGTTGGAGCAAACAGCGCTGTAGAGAGAGTGTTATAGTACCTGCGTGTGGAGCAGCTGCCCCCTCAGAGAACAGCGTCAGCTTGGTCACGATGACTGTCTCCAGCCCCGCGTCCTTGTTGGAGAGAGTTGGGGAGAGTTGGAGAGAGTTGGGGAGAGTTGGAGCAAACAGCGCTGTAGAGAGAGTGTTCTAGTACCTGCGTGTGGAGCGGCTGCCCCCTCAGAGAACAGCGTCAGCTTGGTCACGATGACTGTCTCCAGCCCCGCGTCCTTGTTGGAGAGAGTTGGGGAGAGTTGGAGAGAGTTGGGGAGAGTTGGAGCAAACAGCGCTGTAGAGAGAGTGTTCTAGTACCTGCGTGTGGAGCGGCTGCCCCCTCAGAGACCAGCGTCAGCTTGGTCACGATGACTGTCTCCAGCCCCGCGTCCTTGTTGGAGAGAGTTGGGGAGAGTTGGAGAGAGTTGGGGAGAGTTGGAGCAAACAGCGCTGTAGAGAGAGTGTTCTAGTACCTGCGTGTGGAGCGGCTGCCCCCTCAGAGACCAGCGTCAGCTTGGTCACGATGACAGTCTTCAGCCCCGCGTCCTTGTTGGAGAGAGTTGGGGAGAGTTGGAGAGAGTTGGGGAGAGTTGGAGAGGGAATGTTGGAGCAAACAGCGCTGTAGAGAGAGTGTTCTAGTACCTGCGTGTGGAGCGGCTGCCCCCTCAGAGACCAGCGTCAGCTTGGTCACGATGACTGTCTTCAGCCCCGCGTCCTTGTTGGAGAGAGTTGGGGAGAGTTGGAGAGAGTTGGGGAGAGTTGGAGAGGGAATGTTGGAGCAAACAGCGCTGTAGAGAGATTGCTCTAGTACCTGCGTGTGGAGCGGCTGCCCCCTCAGAGACCAGCGTCAGCTTGGTCACGATGACAGTCTTCAGCCCCGCGTCCTTGTTGGAGAGAGTTGGGGAGAGATGGAGAGAGTTGGGGAGAGTTGGAGCAAACAGCGCTGTAGAGAGAGTGTTCTAGTACCTGCGTGTGGAGCGGCTGCCCCCTCAGAGACCAGCGTCAGCTTGGTCACGATGACTGTCTTCAGCCCCGCGTGCTTGTTGGAGAGAGTTGGGGAGAGTTGGAGAGAGTTGGGCAGAGTTGGAGAGGGAATGTTGGAGCAAACAGCGCTGTAGAGAGAGTGTTCTAGTACCTGCGTGTGGAGCGGCTGCCCCCTCAGAGACCAGCGTCAGCTTGGTCACGATGACAGTCTTCAGCCCCGCGTCCTTGTTGGAGAATGGCTTGTACGTGTACGTCTCATGGCTCTCAGCCGACTGGAGGACGCCAGCCTTGGCGGTCTGCTCCACAACAAGCCTGGAGTCCAGCAGCGGAGACGACTGGATTTGCTGGAGAACACATCACAGCCATGATTAGCACTCATTCATTCATCATACCATCTTCAATTAGTAGAATGACTGGCCCAATCATACCAATTCAGGCTCATCACTCATTTTTCTTTCTCGTGTAACAAATGATAAACTTCACATTTGCTGTTAATGGAAAGAAGAGATCATTGCCCAAGAGACTTAGTTCGAGGTGGAAGATATCAATATGCGTGCGTTTGGTTCACTCCTCATACCAATGCTGGTAATGTCCCGATATATCACAGAAACAGTTTTCACACTTAATATGTTTCGGACTTTCGGAAACTGAAATACTTTTGTCTGCGGCGGGGAAGCTATGGTCACTATCAGCGTAATCCTGGTGTTGAAGTTCATTGGTTTTAAATGATCAAAATGGGGTGGTAAGTTCGCCCTTGTGGTGCCCCGTCCAAACGATCCCATCTTTCATCCTTAGCCTTAATTGGGGGACAATGATTGGGTATCAAGTTTTGGTGTTATTAAAAAAATATTTCAATGTTGCGTAATGACTCCAGCAACAGCTAGATTGTACGAGGGTGGGAATGAGCAGGTGATTATGAAACTCTGAAGAGATGATTAGTGAGAATGTTCACAGAAGCCCATGGCTTGTGCGGGACTCGAACCCACGCCCGACCTGACTTGCAGTGTGCGTTAGCTAACCGAGCCACGGGGACTCGAACCCACGCCTGACCTGACTTGCAGTGTGCGTTAGCTAACCGAGCCACCGGGACGGCTTCCATGATAATCCTGCACGTTGATCAAATCACCAGTCCTGGTGTCAATCACTGTCAGTATGACTGTTATTATTATTATTATTATTATTATTATTAACTCTTGCAGTTGCACATAAATGCGCGGTAGCAAGTTCCCTATCGATCCTATCCTATCGCCTCCCTAACCTTCTGACGGAATAGCTTCAACCCTATTTCATCCTCCTCAAGTATACTTCTACTAAGCCCATTCCAGTCCCTACCTGTCCTATTCAAGAAAGAGAACTTACCGACATCTAATCTAGCCCCCTTTATAACTACTGCTCTATCATGACTTCGCCTACCCCCATACCCTGACTCATTCCTTTCAATCAACCTATTCAACTCTCCCCAGCCCTCTTCTCCTTCCATTACCCTGAAGAAATTACAGATCCGATCCTCCTTTCTCCGTATTTCCAATTTCCGCCTTCCCAAGTCTCGGATCATCTCAGATGGACTCTCCAATATCCTCACCCTCTCCCCTTTCATTCTTCCCCCATTTCCACCACCCAACCCTACCTGTAACCCTTCTAACTGCAATCCTTTGCACCCTTTCCACATCCCTTATCTCACCTAATCTATAAGGATCCCAAACTGAACTAGCATATTCCACCATGGGACGCACTAACGAGAAATAAGCCTTCTCCTTCATCTCCATACTTGTCCCCCTAAGCTGCCTCATTACAAAGTTTAGTGCATTTATACTCTTTTTTACTATTCTCTCAATCTGACTCCCCCACCCTAGACGTCTATCAAATACCACCCCTAAGTACTTGTAATTTTCCACTGACTCAAGTGACTTCCCTCCTACATCATACACTACATCAGCCCTCACTCTCCTCCTACCAAAGGTGACTGACTTACACTTCCCTTCATTTAGGCCCATCTTGTTCAACTGAACCCAACAATTAAGTGCCGTCAAATCTGCCTGAATAGCTACTACATCCTCCTCTGTATTGATTTCCCTCTATACCACACAATCATCTGCAAATAACCTTATTCTCGAATTAACAACCCTAGTCAGATCATCTATATATAAATCAAATAATAACGGTCCTAACACATTACCCTGTGGAACTCCTGACGTAACCTTAACCTCACTTGAAACCTCCGAACCTACTCGAAATAGTAAACAATACCAGTATGTGGAATTATTAAAACGATCGATATTACTTTCTTAACGATGGAGTACCTACCTCAGCGTGCTAGCCACTGGACCACTTGTCTTGGTAGAATATATATAATACACTTAAACCTCGATCTATCGATTTCAGGGGTCCACAAACCATCCGAGAAGGAGAATTCAACATTGCCATTGGTTATGAGAGACTAGGGGTGGACAAAATGATTGCCAGAAGTATTGTATTGTATTTTATTCCATTGTATAGGCCTAGTTCTTCAAGCGTTGAGAGGATACATTCTAATTTCTGGAAACTATTTATATAGTTCGAACGAATCGAGTGCGAAGACCTAGATGTTTCGCTTTCATATCATATATGCATTTCAGAAATAATTTTTTCAGTATTTTTTCCTCTTCTTTATCTAAATGAATTATCGATTACAATATCTTATTTCGACTATATTTCACCATAATTGATTTTTGTATAAAACACTATTGTATTGTTTTTTAGCTCTCTTTATCAATTTATTATTTCCATTGTTATAGGTCTACCTATATATTATTCGGTGTCTAATGGGCAACCTTTTGTGAGGCAGAGTAATCATTATTTACTAATGAAGAGTCCATATATAAAATGATGTCGTGTCCGCTTACCGAATCGGTGACGTAAGGGGTGGATAAAACGCGCTGGCGTAGGTCTTCTCGGTGGGAGCACTTGTTCAGGTTGCGAGTCTTGGTCACGTGGGTTTGGCCACCCTTCTTGTCCACGACGAAGTTGGTCGGGCATGTTCCAAACACGTCAGTCTGCAAACAAGCACAGCGACATCAGATCGTGGACTCATGTAAATTACCCAACGAATGTAATCGTAACACAAGACTCGGAACGTTATACAAAATTCCTGCCTATAATAGCAAACATGGGAAACGGCGTTTAGAGTATGCGACACCTATATTATTCAACGAAATACCTCTCAGTCTGAGAAAGTTAGAAAAATATCAACATGTTAAAACAGAAATTAGGAAATGGTTAATTAATTATACTAATTCTGAAAATGATTGATTCAATTGTGCAGTGGGATACACTTATTATTTATTGAATTATTCTTGTGCATCAACTTTTCATGTCTTCAGCTGTGTGGATATGATTTGTATCATATCGTATATTCATATAATAATTATCATATAATAATTTTTCAATTTCATTTCTACATATATATAGGATATACATATATTCGATTTTGTATTCCTTAACTATTGAAAAGTTTTCATTCATTTTTTCCTTGTCCAAGCTAATAATTTCGTTCATCATCCCACAGATAAGCCTTTTTGGCTTTGTGGAAGAGCGTATTGATTAATCTTGTATGTATCTGTTATTTGAATCTAATAAAAAAAAATTTAAAAAAAATTATTATTATTATTATAGTACTTATAATAATGATGATTATTACTAGAAAAACGCTATATACGCGTTGTTAGACGAGCGGAAAGTAATAGTATGTCAACTTCTTTGCCGATATTTTGCCTACATTCGCCAATTGAGTGACATTCAAGTTATAAATGGGTAAAAACTGCATCGGGTAATTTAGCACATTTCATGTTTTTTCTTCAAAATGGCAGACCCGATCAAGCTGAGAATTTCCAGAAATGTTTATCAGAATGTAGTTAAACTTCACACAGAATTTCATTTTTTTCGAAAATGAAGATATTTTTATTTTTTTCCCGCTGTGTTATTCTATTGGGTATTTTTGAGATTACTAAATTCATAAAAATAAAAGTTACCACCCGATAATGCCATGAATCTATACAGATCTGAGTTAGATGAGGGACCATGATGATAAGAAGTTTGAAGTTGATAGCTGTGGCCGTTTGACCTGTGGAGAACCGACAAAAAACTATTCACACTATGAAGTGTGAAAGTGTTACAAATTCAGAGGTACAAAACATGAATAAAATGATTTAAAAATTGAAATTGAAATTGAATTGAATTGAATTAATATCGTCAACGAATAATTAGACAAGCTTTAGCGAAGATTCAATTTGAAATACTGAAAAAAGATGGTGTTTGTTTATATGTTATTTTTTTTACGTTTTTTGTCGGTTCTCCACAGGTCAAACGGCTACAGCTATCAACTTCAAACTTCTTATCATCATGGTTCCTAATCTAACTTAGATCTGTATAGTTTTGTGGCATTATCGGGTGGTAACTTTTATTTTCATGAATTTAGTAATCTCAAAAATACCCAATAGAATAACACAGCGGGAAAAAAAATGAAAATATTTCCATTTACGAAAGAAATGAAATTCTGTGTGAAGTTTAACTACATTCTGATAAACATTTCTGGAGATTCTCAGCTTAATCGGGTCAGCCATTTTGAAGAAAAAACATGAAATGTGCTAAATTGGTACCACTCGAAGCCGTTTTTACCCATTTATAACTTAAATGTCACTCAATTGGCGAATGTAGGCAAAATTTTGGCAAAGGAGTTGACATACTATTACTTTCCGCTCGTCTAACAACGCGTATATAGCGTTTTCCTAGCAATAATCATCATTATTATACGTACTATAATGATAATAATAATAATCGAGTCACTTAGTTCTTCTGACCTCCCTTTAGATATTCAAGTCTTACTCAAATTTGTCAGCTGTCTTGTCAATCACCTTCCGCATTTGAATGGGACTTGAGATCACTGAAGGCTACATTCAATGGCTGCTTTTCTTGGGAGCTTGAACAACCCTCATTTGCATATCAACAATACAAGAGGAACATTACTCTCATCACTTCTGATGTGTGATGTTATCTTTACAGTCTCATTACTACCCCCCCCCCCCCTTTCCACTACCAACACTTTAATACTGAGATACCGGTACTGAGATACCGGTACTGAGATACCGGTATCGATATACCGGTACTGAGATACCGATACTGAGATACCGGTACTGAGATACCGGTACTGAGATACCGATACTGAGATACCGGTACTGAGATACCGGTACTGAGATACCTGTACTGAGATACCGGTACTGAGATACCGGTACTGAGATACCGATACTGAGATACCGGTACTGAGATACCAGTACTGAGATACCAGTACTGAGATACCGGTACTGAGATACCGATACTGAGATCCCGGTACTGAGATACCGGTACTGAGATACCGGTACTGAGATACCGATACTGAGATCCCGGTACTGAGATACCAGTACTGAGATACCAGTACTGAGATACCGGTACTGAGATACCGATACTGAGATCCCGGTACTGAGATACCGGTACTGAGATACCGGTACTGAGATACCGATACTGAGATCCCGGTACTGAGATACCGGTACTGAGATACCGGTACTGAGATACCGGTACTGAGATACCGATACTGAGATACCGGTACTGAGATACCAGTACTGAGATACCAGTACTGAGATACCGGTACTGAGATACCGATACTGAGATCCCGGTACTGAGATACCGGTACTGAGATACCGGTACTGAGATACCGATACTGAGATCCCGGTACTGAGATACCGATACTGAGATACCGGTACTGAGATACCAGTACTGAGATACCAGTACTGAGATACCGGTACTGAGATACCGATACTGAGATCCCGGTACTGAGATACCGGTACTGAGATACCGGTACTGAGATACCGATACTGAGATCCCGGTACTGAGATACCGGTACTGAGATACCGGTACTGAGATACCGGTACTGAGATACCGGTACTGAGATACCGGTACTGAGATACCGGTACTGAGATACCGATACTGAGATACCGGTACTGAGATACCGGTACTGAGATACCGATACTGAGATACCGGTACTGAGATACTGGTACTGAGATACCGGTACTGAGATACCGGTACTGAGATACCGGTACTGAGATACCGGTACTGAGATACCGGTACTGAGATACCGGTACTGAGATACCAGTACTGAGATACCGGTACTGAGATACCGGTATTGAGATACCGGTACTGAGATACCGGTACTGAGATACCGGTACTGAGATACCGGTACTGAGATACCGGTACTGAGATACCGGTACTGAGATACCGGTACTGAGATACCACTACTGAGATACCGGTACTGAGATACCGGTATTGAGATACCGGTACTGAGATACCGGTACTGAGATACCGTGAGATCTTGAATTACAGATGAGAATAACTACCAGTAGGCCCAATACTGGAACAGGTCTGCCTTGCATCATTGAATGAATGAATGAATATTAGGGTTTCAAGGCGCATCGACAGCGAGGTCATTTAGCGCAACTTGTGGAGTGGAATGAGAACCTGAATGTTGAATGTCAAACAAGCAACCTGAGTGTGTTCCATCAAGACTGTTATGGTCGTTACGCTCATGAAACGAAGTCCATGGATTAGCATCATGAGAGTTTGCCACGATCGCAGCCGACTCTTACTTGGTGAGATAACTGTAGGAATATTGGAACATTCTCTCTACCTTGAACAGCATCATGTCAACCTACATACATGGTCCTCAGCCAGGTAAACATGAGAACCAGAAGACAAACTTGTGGCACAATGAAGAAACAAGGAAAGGAGTGAAGAAAGGAGTGAAGAAAGAAGTGAAGAAAGAAGTGAAGAAAAGAGTGAAGATAGAAGTGAAGTGAGGGAAGGAGTGAAGAAAGAAGTGATGAAAGAAGAGAAGAAAGGAGTGAAGAAAGGAGTGAAGAAAGGAGTGAAGAAATAAGTGAAGAAAAGAGTAAAGAGAGAAGTGAAGTGAAGAAAGGAGCGAAGAGAGGAGTGAAGAAAGGAGTGAAGATAGAAGCGAAGTGAAGAAAGGAGTGAAGAATGGAGTGATGAAAGAAGTGAAGAAAGGAATGAAGAAAGGACTGAAGAAAGGAGTGAAGAAAGAAGTGAAGAAAGGAGTGAAGATAGAAGTGGAGAAAAGAGTGGAGAGAGAAGTGTAGTGAAGAAAGAAGTGGAGTGAAGAAAGGAGTAAAGAAAGAAGTGAAGGAAGAAGTGAAGAAAGAAGTGAAGGAAGAAGTGAAGAAAAGAGTGGAGAGAGAAGTGTAGTGAAGAAAGGAGTGAGGAAAGAAGTGGAGTGAAGAAAGGAGTGAAGAAAGAAGTGAAGGAAGAAGTGAAGAAAGAGGTGAAGAAAGGAGTGAAGAAAGAAGTGAAGAAAGGAGTGAAGAAAGAAGTGAAGAAAGGAGTGAAGAAAGAAGTGAGGAAAGAAGTGAAGAAAGGAGTGAAGAAAGAAGTGAAGAAAGGAGTGAAGAGAGAAGTGGAGTGAAGAAAGAGGTGGAGAAAGAGGTAAAGAAAGGAGTGAAGAAAGAGGTGAAGAAAAGAGTGAAGAAAGAAGTGAAGAAAGGAGTGAAGAAAGAAGTGAAGAGAGAAGTGAAGAAAGAAGTGAAGAAAGAAGTGAAGAAAAGAGTGAAGAAAGAAGTGAAGAAAGAGGTGAAGAAAAGAGTGAGGAGAGAAGTGGAGTAAAGAAGGAGGTGAAGAAAAGAAGTGAAGAGAGAAGTGGAGTGAAGAAAGAGGTGGAGAAAGAGGTGAAGAAAGAAGTGAAGAAAGAGGTGAAGAAAAGAGTGAAGAAAGAAGTGAAGAAAGGAGTGAAGAAAGAAGTGAAGAGAGAAGTGAAGAAAGAAGTGAAGAGAGGTGTGAAGAAAGAGGTGAAGAAAAGAGTGAAGAGAGAAGTGGAGTGAAGAAAGAGGTGAAGAAAGAAGAGGAGAGACAGAATGTGCCGCGAGCTCACCTCGAACTTGGCGGCGGATCCGGAGGCCTGCGGCGTGGAGACTTGGAGCAGCGAGATCACGGCCCTCTTGATGTTGAGCGCCGTGTTGTGGTCGGCGTCGTCTGCGCACAGCTCCGGCTCGACGCTGCCGTCGTTGAAGGAGAAGCGGACCGCGTGGGCCTCCAACTCCTTCAGGTTCCCGTACTCCTGCAACCACACACACGCCATTCAAAACAACACGGTTCATCTCAATTCACCTTCAAACACATTCCAACATGAAGCAGTATATTCACTGAGACGTGTGGTAATACATTGAACCGTCATTCAGGAGACCGGGGTTGACCATCCTAACAGAGGTGCTTCGCGGCTTTCCTCTGTCGTTCAGGTCAATACTGGGATGGTTCCTCAACAACAGGCCACGACCGACTCCTTCCTCTATCCAAAAACACCTGATGAAATAACCTTCCATCTCATCATCCCAATTTCCCACATACCATCTAATGACGCCAATAGATCGTAGTCATCAGTACAGTGCGACGTTTAAACACGATTTGAATGAATAAAATAAAGCACTATGATATAATTTGTGGTGCCCCGTCCGAACGATCCTATCTTTCATCCACAGCCTTATTTGGGGAACAATGATTTTATATCAACTTTCGATGTTATTAAAATGAAATAAATAAATGAATAATTGAATAGTTATATGAATGATCATCGAATAAAATCATCAATATGATGATTGTTATAGGCACATCACCGCAAATTTGAATTTATTACGTAGCAGGAAAAATGTGTGTTCATCCTAACTAGGCAAACGCGAAATATGCGTTGTAAGATGAGCGAGATATCTGAATAAGGTATAAAAGTCCTTGAAGTAGTTTTACCCTTGCTTCTTTATCGACTCTGGTATTCTACACACCTTGTCCTTCATTTAATTGCTACTTTATCTTCTCTGGTATTCTACACACCTTGACGAATATGAAGAATATTTAATGCTTGGGCAAATATCGAATCTAGGAAGCAGTGAATCTTAGCTCATTTTTAGCTTCATTTCAATTTCTTATGTTATCCAATGAAGAGCTAGAAAAAAAGGAAAGGACAATCCTGAAACTAAATTTCAATGAATAATAATAATGTCAACACAATCTCACTGCAACTTCGACGGTCAATCACGTCTCATATCGTAAATCTTGGCCAGAAAAAATCATCTTATATCAAAAATACGATAGCAGTTTCTAATAACAATGGTTTGATGTTGCTATGTTAGAAGGTGTGTTTTGTTTTTTTCATATATTCCACTATATTCTAGTCAGATGAGCGTAGCGAAAACTCCATTCCACATACCGAGAAAAGATGGGCTTCGTTTTCATGTTGTTGTTTATTTTTTTATTATTTATTTTTTGTAATATTGTGCGCGGCATATAGGTCAGGAAAAAATACCTATCGTCTTGAAACTTTTTTTACATATATCTGTCATACCAGAATGGATTGAGATTATTTTTCAGAAAAATCTTTCGCAAAGTTTTTCCGTAGAAAATGCGTCAAGTTTGAGAAATCCTCGTGAGAATAACACGGATGGAAAACACTTGAAATGTGGAAAATTTTCAGAAACTTACAAAATTTCCACTGAATACGGAAAGCATAACCACGCATATTTTCAGTGACTTTCACAACAATCGGATGGAAAATAACAAAGAAAACGCAATAAACGTGTACATTTTATTGAATATTTGGATCAATTCGTTTTGCAAAGTGTATATGTGACAGGTTGCAGCACTATAGATATCAACAAGTTGCAGGTCAGGTTTTTGAACGTTCGTAGTAATCCAAGGTCCCTAGATGTGGATTGATCTGACGAAATATTTCTCATTCTAGATTTCCATATTTCTAAGCTCATCTCACAACGCGCATCCCGCGTTTTCTCACTACCGGTATATTAAATTACAGGCTATATAATAGCAATATACAGTCTATCAGACTATTGAAATAAAGGTTGTCTACCAAGTAGGCCTACTTAATTTTTGTAAAATATTTGGTAATTTGACTAATTTCATAATCCAACAGCATACACCAAGGATTTGATGCTTTGAAAGATGAAGTTACATCTTCTCTTTCAAATCTCAATCCAGAGAATCAGTGTACCGTTACCCTGAATGGACCTGTCCAGAGCTATACAAGCATAACATGTGTTAGTCAAGCTGGTAGACTGGGACACGAGTACGTCGTTAGGGTTGTTCACGTTAGCATGCGTCTGTACCAACAAAACAGTCACAATCAGGTTTGTTCAGTTGGTAGCCGTCCCTCATCTCTTGAATAGTATTAATCTAGGTCCCCACAACGATATGATCAGGTGACGTCGGTCAAAACATCGTCAAATAGATCGCGCTGCTGTCACGTCACGCATTCTAGCGGCAAAAACCACGTCTGAGAAACACCAGTTGGTCAAATTGAAGATTATTGAATGTGAACCCAATGCGAATGTTGACACTCTAAACGACTTCCGTGTCGTCAAAAGTCAGAACCGTAATCTCAACGCTTTTAACAAAATGCCATCCAATTCAGACTTGTAACTCAGTATTGATCACGTTTCAGTGGAGAAGCCTCAGCTAGTGAAAGCGTTTGACGAGGCGTTATGAATACTCCTCAACGCTGTATTTACTGATGTACCGGTACCTATTCCGTGTAGATTCCAACTACTTCAACATTTCTCGTTTCAATTTCAATATCAATGTAGGCCCATCTCAGAAACTTCATGAATAAACCTTATTGGATGAGCGTAGTGAAGACTCAATTTCACTGAACTTGAAAAATCGAATGTGTTTTTTTTTTTGTTCGCGCTCTACAGGTCAAACAAAAATTCAGATCATGATGCAACTTGGCACACACATGAACCCCCATCTGACTTGATGCTGTATAGTTTTGAGGCAAAATCTGTTCAACAATTCTTGAGATAAATCATTTTGAAGTTTTCAAAAAACCTATATGAATAAGCCAGGCGGAAAAAATGACAAAGTGAATGTTCTCCGAAATTTTTCAAATTCTCACAGAACTCGAACAACATAATAATACACATTATTACGGACTTTTACAATAATCGGATGTGACGTTTCGGAGTAAAAAATTAAAAAATGCGATTTTAATTATGTTCAATTTCATTCATCAGAATAGCCTACGAATACTATCAATCAGATCTATATACAGAAGGCTGGGATTTGATCTTCAAAATACAAGGTTCTTATATTTCGATTAGGCCTATATTCCATAATAATCAATCCAAAGATATAAGTTGATATAAGTAGCTCATCCATCAACGCGGAAACACAACGCGTTTGCCTAGTGAATGAACTGTATTATTATTATCATTCATTACTAGGCAAACGCGTTATGTGTTTCCGCGTTGATGGATGAGCTGGAACATATCAACTTATCTGTGGATTGGTTATTATATATATATATATACCTTGAGGTCCAAACCATTACATCACTGCCATCTTATTTCCCATTAATAATTTATATGATAATAGAGAAGACTTCGTTTTAATCGTTCACAATCAAGTGGTGACACTTGTTGCTTTGATTTAATAGGTATCTTGATAGCTTTGAATAATTAACACAAATAACATTATATATTTTTCTACATCGAAACGGCTGATCCGATTTGAGTGAAAGATCGGAATAATGTGTATAATTATTGAATTGAAATTCTCTGAGAATTTGAATTCTCTCAGATGATATATTTTTCACGAATATTTTCCTCTGGGTTATTCTAATGAGATTTTCGAAAATTTTGGAATGAGTTTTCTCAGAAGTGGTTTAACCGATCGCGCCTCAAAACTATACAGCATCAAGTCAGATAGGGGTCCATGTGTATGCCAAGTTTCATCATGATCTGAATCTCTGTTTGACCTGTAGAGCGCGAAAAAAAAAATCGATTTTTCAAGTACAGTGAAATTGTGTCTTCGCTACGCTCATCCAATTATCACCCAAAGCTGTTTTTCTCAAATGATTGGATGAATGAATGAGTTGAAATGCAGTCTAGTTGACGGCAAAGAATCGTAGACTGGGTAATTAAAGGTGGCGTTGAGCGATGTTTTGACAGACGTCACGTGACACGACCGTTACGGGAAGCGTGCTGTAGGATGTTGAAGCGCTTACATGTATGGTAACATTAGTGGGATCCGTAAAGCGCGGGGCGGTGGACCAGAACCGCCACTGGGCGCTTTTACAGTCGGTCATGGGCTAAAAATAATATACCACGAGTGAATGCTAGCGTCCCGTCAACATGGGTGACCAAACAAGGAAAATCAGGGCCACAGACCGAACAATTCCATTCAAATTTAAATTGTATTTGCACAAAACATTTGTTTTATTTTGGAGAATATTTATCAATTGATGAATAATAAATATGATCATCTGTATGAATACGATACATTGAAACCTCTTCTATATGTTTTTCAGGTAAGCTCACTGAAAAAATGTAATAACGTAAAAACTTATCATTGAAACTTCTTAACATGTGGAGCATATGGGTTAAATCAAAAAATGAAACTTTTGACTGAGTGTAATAAATGTATAAACGAGAAACGTATAAGAGAGGTTCTACTCTATTCGTGATCACAATTCTATTTCTAGTCTCTGTGTTAGGTTTCGAATGATTTTAATTGGGATCATGAATAGATAAATGGATAATAAAGAGAAAACAGTGTATGAACAGTATCCCAGTGGGCCATTTGACGGTCCGGACTGGGCCTTGAATACAAGAACAATCCCAAGAGAACCGGGACGTTTGGTCACCCTACTTCAAGAGGCCCCCGAGCCTCATTGGGCCCCTGAGCCTCATTGGGCCCCTGTGCCTCATTGGGCCTCTGGGGCTCATTGGGACCCTGAGCCTCATTGGGCCCTGAGCCTCATTGGGCCCCTGAGCCTCATTGGACCCCTGAGCTTCAATGGGCCCCTGAGCCTCACTGGACCCCTGAGCTTCAATGGGCCCCTGAGCCTCATTGGGCCCCTGAGCCTCATTGGGCCCCTGAGCCTCATTGGGCCCCTGAGCCTCATTGGGCCCCTGAGCCTCATTGGGCCCCTGAGCCTCATTGGGCCCCCGAACCTCATTGGGCCCCTGAGTCTCATTGGGCCCCTGTGCCTTTTTACAGCCAAATACACTCATAGACATTCATAATTATATCAATTCATCTTTCATTCATCAAAAAATATTTTTGAAAATATCTAATGACTTCTCCGCCACAGTAGAGCCCGCATCTTAGACGGATTTACAGGGTGTACTTTGGCCACGTATATCTCGAGAACTACAAACACTACGGACCTGTGGTGAAATGCAATAAATGAACAATACCCTCACAATTGGATATGCTCAATCGAAAATTGAATAATGATTTTATTATGGAGCAATAATTTAATCAAAATGTGCCCAATTTGATGGATTTCATTGCCTAATTTCCGGTCACCGAATAATAGTAGAAATAAATCTTGAACGCACATCCTTAAGTTCAACTTTGTTTATCAATATTTGAAATTCTGATTTGCCTTTTATTCTACGGTTTTCCCAATTTACTTGGCCAAAATGTGTAATGTAACTAGATTTTGTAAAATTATGAAATGAAAAACTCCCCTATCAAGCGGTGGTTACTGGAACTCTTCCGATATTATACTTTTTTCACTTTTCAACCCACAATCAAACTTTTAAACGCACATCGAACTTGGGTAGAGCATTTCGAAGAGAAACATGCTCAGCTAAGATGCGAGCTCTTAATGAGCAATAGAATGAGGAGTTGGGGAATTCTCTCCGCCTGTGATTGAACGTTAGTGAATGTCCAATATGGCCTATGAGATTGTAACGAGCACATGTCGCTATCGACCGCAGGAGTAACGTGTTTCGGCGAGGTGACATATCTACATGATCAGTATCACTCGAAGGTATTAGGAAGGTATTGGGAAGGTTGGGCTGGACTCACCTTGGCAGTGGGGCCGGTGACGGAGACGTCCCTCAGCTTGAGCGTGTTGGTGCAGTCAGCTCCGAAGTGCACCTCCGCAACGGCCTTGAGCTCCAGCTTGACGCCCTCGCCCTGTTGCTCCGGCAGATTGACCAGGGACTTGCCGTTCAGGCTGTACACGTAGGTGTGGCCGCTTGCATACTTGAAGATTCCGTTTCCTCCCGCTGAAAGGAGTAGTGCATTGATTACTGTTTGCCTCATGACCCCACCGACTGCTGGGTTATATGGGGGTACAAATGAGCCTAATGACCCCACCAACAGCTGGGTTACACGGGGGTACAAATGAGCTCAATGACCCCACCGACAACTGAGTTATACGGGGGTACAAATGAGCTCAACGACTCCACCAACAGCTAGGTTATATGGGAGTACAAATGAGCCTAATGACCCCACCAAAAGCTGGGTTATACGGGGGTACGAATGTGCTCAACAACCCCATTGACAACTGGGTTATACGGGGATACTATTCAGCTCAACCACCCCACCAACAGCTGGGTTATACGGGGGTACGAATGAGCTCAACGACCCCACCGACAGCTGGGTTATACTGGGGTACTAATGAGCTTAACGACCCCACCGACAACTGGGTTATACGGGAGTACGAATGAGCTCAACGACCCCACCAACAGCTGGGTTACACGGGGGTACAAATGAGCTCAACCACCCCACCAACAGCTGGGTTATACGGGGGTAGGAATGAGCTCAACCACCCCACCAACAGCTGGGTTATACGGGGGTACGAATGAGCTCAACAACCCCACCGACAGCTGGGTTAGACTGGGGTACTAATGAGCTTAACGACCCCACCGACAACTGGGTTACACGGGAGTACGAATGAGCTCAACGACCCCACCAACAGCTAGGTAACACGGGGGTAGGAATGAGCTCAACCACCCCACCAACAGCTGGGTTATACGGGGGTACGAATGAGCTCAACAACCCCATCGACAGCTGGGTTATACTGGGGTACTAATGAGCTTAACGACCCCACCGACAACTGGGTTACACGGGAGTACGAATGAGCTCAACGACCCCACCAACAGCTAGGTTACACGGGGGTACGAATGAGCACGTGATTATGAAACTATGAAGTAATGATAAGTAGTAAAAGAATGTTCACAAAAACCCATGCCTCATGCGGGACTCGAACCCAAGCCTCATGCGGGACTCGAACCCACGCCTAACTGTGACTTCGATTCCCAGAGCGGCGCCTCAGCTGGCCGAGCTACCGAGGGCGGCTAAAGGAATGGTAATCATCGTTAACGCTGTTTGAATTAGTCAAGTGACGGAACATTTCTGACACAGTGGCGGTACCTACCGGTAACAACGAACATCCACAAGGGTCTGGAGGTACACATTTTGAATAGGGCAGCAAAGTAGGCTGTGGCGCGGAAGGATAGGGTTCTAATGTAGGTTTATTCTTATGGGTAATAGCACGCTCATGATTTTAAAACTGTCATAACTTCTTAACTACCAATACTACGGCTAAACCAGTTAGCCTACAATGTTCAGTAAACTGTTATCTTTACGATGAGTTACATACATTGTATCAAACGCCTGGTTAATTTGAACAATTGGATGATGAAAGACATGCTGTAATTGCAACGTCGAAAACTAACGATAGCCGTGCGAGTAGGAGTGCACCCGCATGACGGTCTAAGCTTAATGTTGCAACATCTGTTTTGCGATGATGCCAAGCGATACCTAGCAAGCAGCTAGCAAGTTTCTTGAGGACACGGCCACTGTGAGAATTCCGATGCAACTATCTCTCTCTTTCATTCGCTTGGCGACATCGCAATTACAGCATGTTTTTTATCATCCAATTGTTTGAATTAACTGAGCGTTTGATACAATGTATGTGTCTCATCGTAAAGATAACAGTTTACTGAACATTGTAGGCTAACTGGTTTAGCCGTAGTGTTAGTAGTTTAGAAGTTATGACAGTTTTGAAATCATGTGCGTGCTATTACCCATAAGAATGAACCTAGATTAGAACCCTATCCTTCTGCGCCACAGCCTACTTTGCTGCCCTATTGAGGGCTTGAATTGAAAGTTTAATATGGATTGAAATTGTTGAACAAAAGTTTGTATAATGAAAATATTCAATATATCTTACACATTTATCTTACACTGTATCTTACACATTGGAAGAACAATACACATTCTTCTCTCGATATTATCATATGATTTTATAGATGAATAGAAATTCATTTCATTCACCTTCTAGTTTTAGTTTTAGTTGAAGTTCTCGACTTTAGTCCTAGTTTATATTTTCAGCTTGATAATTTCATTAATTTGTATCATTAAATAATTATATAACAATTACTGTTCAATCAGTTGGAATCAATGCGCCTAGCATTATCAAAAAAAAAAAAAAAAAGAAGCATATATACATATATAATAATAATAATTTCCAGCTGCTTTACATTTTAAATTTAGGCTGCATTTACTTCATACTTTCAATGTTCACTTCAAATATAAACCTGATCGTGTTCATTTTAATAATTCCCCAGCACAAGATTACTCTCATTGGGGAGTTCACATTTTTATACCTTCATTTCCTGTATACCATGTAAAGAACAAATGAAGAATAAAGAATTTGGAATGATTCAACATCATATTTACGTCATATTTACATCATATTGACGTCATATTTACATCTTGATATGTATCAGTCAGATGTAATCCATTGGCATTTCAGATTAATTTGTGTACACGTTATTGTTACCAGATAATGTCAAGACCACATTGCAGTGAAACAGCCACTGACCGACATCATTGACTTCATGATAACTACTTTTATAACTTGCTCTATATATATACTATATATATATATTATATTACTTATATACTTTATAATAACTTACTTAACTCACTTTTTTAATAAGTTTCGATGTTATTAAAAAAAAAAAGAAACTACGTTAGAAAGACTGGATATTCTTATGGAAGGCTCTATAATTCTGACAGTTCGAGCTTCATCCAAAAAACAAGGTGTTTTGTCCAGGTGGTGCTAGTGTCGCCGGTTGACTAGTAACGCCGACACTAGCACCACCTGGACAAAAAACAAGGTGTTTTGTCCAGGTGGTGCTAGTGTCGCCGGTTGACTAGTAACGCCGTCACTAGCACCACCTGGACAAAAAACAAGGTGTTTTGTCCAGGTGGTGCTAGTGTCGCCGGTTGACTAGTAACGCCGACACTAGCACCACCTGGACAAGAAACAAGGTGTTTTGTCCTAGTGGTGCTAGTGTCGCCGGTTGACTAGTAACGCCGACACTAGCACCACCTGGACAAAAAACAAGGTGTTTTGTCCAGGTGGTGCTAGTGTCGCCGGTTGACTAGTAACGCCGACACTAGCACCACCTGGACAAAAAACAAGGTGCTTTGTCCAGGTGGTGCTAGTGTCGCCGGTACTAGTCTGGTGGCGACACTAGCACCACCTGGACAAGAAACAAGGTGTTTTGTCCAGGTGGTGCTAGTGTCGCCGGTTGACTAGTAACGCCGACACTTGCACCACCTGGACAAAAAACAAGGTGCTTTGTCCAGGTGGTGCTAGTGTCGCCGGTACTAGTCTGGTGGCGACACTAGCACCACCTGGACAAGAAACAAGGTGTTTTGTCCAGGTGGTGCTAGTGTCGCCGGTTGACTAGTAACGCCGACACCAGCACCACCTGGACAAAACACCATGCTCTTGCGGTGAAGCTCAAGCCGGCCGATCACGGTTGCTCTTATAGAACTTTAAAATTGGAGGTATTCTCTTAAAACTACAAACTCGATGCCGACATCATGTATGGGCCTTACTTTCATTTGATTCGTTAGCTAATTGATGGATTAACAAGATAATTATTGATGTTGATGTTTAAATACTCACTTTTCGAGCATCCTGCAGCTCTGCATGATCCAGCTTCTGTCAACACAAGGATCAAAACACGTTAATAATCATTAATAATTATTGCCATAATAATCCTCATACAGTCTGTGTGGGTATACGTTATGATGGATTGTGCACATATTCTCATTTCCAGGCTATTCTGGTATCAACTGAAAATAAATATAGAATACAGATGATAATTGAAGTGAAGTTTCTTATGACCATGCTAGACATTATACGTTAAA
Source organism: Brachyptera risi (assembly GCA_964007535.1). Lineage (NCBI taxonomy): Eukaryota > Metazoa > Arthropoda > Insecta > Plecoptera > Taeniopterygidae > Brachyptera > Brachyptera risi. The sequence continues at coordinate 23,795,029 of OZ023338.1, read as the reverse complement.
AACACTATAGATACCGGTACGTGATGAGAAAAGAATTACGAGAGCTGTTATCATCAGCATCATCAAATAACATTGAATTGAATTACTTTGGATTTTATATTTTGAAAAAATGAAAAATTTTCAGAAGCCATAAAATGAAAAATGAGCAGAAAAATTAGAAAATACGATACAGGCGATACACGCCTGCGATGTACGTTGAAAACAGTGAGGCCTACTCATTGAGATTAGGCCTATAGACTGATTCTGAGAGTCGTGTCGGTTTCGTTTCGCGTTTTCCTAGTTATTATTATATTAGTTTTAGTCTCCGTTCTAGCAAGCTTAGTTAGCTTGGTTTGAAATTGAGTGGACAAACTTCCGACACAGCCAGAACTTGTTTGGTATTCGATACGTCTGATTGGTTCGTCTCAACTCAGATCTTGTCTTAGTCTCAACAAGTGGAACCAAATGACAAGCTTGAGAGTAAAATCAAAATAGAGACAGTGGCGAAAGGTACCATCTATTCTATATAGGTCTATATCGGTATGGAAGAGAATTCACAGTAATTGACCAACGTGGAAGTTAAAAGGTATATAACTAGGAAAACGCGGGATGCGCGTTGTGAGATGAGCTTAGAAGTATGGCGATCTAGAATGAAAAATAACTTGTCAACTCAATTGACATCTACAAACCTTGACTTACTTCAAACGTTCAAAAACCTCACCTGAAACTTGTTGATATTTATAGTAACCTGCAACCTGTCGCATAAACACTTTGCAAAACCAATTAATCCAAATATTCAATAAAATGTACACGTTTATTGCGTTTTCACCATCATTTCTCATTCGATTGTTGTAAAAATCTCTGAAAAGGTGTATGTTAGTATTTTTCATATTCTGTGTGAATTTGAGAGCTTTTGAAAAATTCTTGTTTTTCAAGTATTTTTCCTCCGGGTTATTCTTATGAGGATTTTCCAAACTTTCCGATCATTTTCCGGAAAAACCTTCCGAACGATTCCTCTGAATAACAATCCCAACCTATTCTGGTATGACACCAACGTTCAGAAAAAGTTTCAAGTTGATTGATTCATTTCTCTGACCTGTATGCCGCGTACATAATTACAAAAAAAAAAAAAAACATAAAAACGAAGCCCATTTTTCTTCAGGGTGTGAAATGGAAAGCTTCGCTACGCTCATCTGAAAAAAAACGCAATGAATGTGTATATTTCATTGAATATTTGGATCAATTGGATTTGCAAAGTGTTTATGCGACAGGTTGCAGGTTACAATAGATATCAACAAGTTGCAGGTGAGGTTTTTGAACGTTTGAAGTAAGTCAAGGTTCGTAGATGTAAATTGAGCTGACAAGTAATTTTTCATTCTAGATTTCCATACTTCTAAGCTCATCTCACAACGTGCATCCCGCATTTTCCCAGTTATTATTATATTAGTTTCAGTCTCAGTTCTAGCAAGCTTAGTTAGCTTGGTTTGAAATTGAGAGGACAAACTTCCGACACAGCCAGGACTTGTTTGGTATTCGATACGTCTGATTGGTTCGTCTCAACTCAGACCTTGTCTTAGTCTCAACAAGTGGAACCAAATGACGAGCTTGAGAGTAAAATCAAAATAGAGACAGTTGCGAAAGGTACAATCTATTTTATACATGTCCATATCGGTATGTAAGAGAATTCACAGTAAATGACCAACGTTAGAGTTAAATGGTATATATATATATATATATATATATATATATATATATATATATATATATATATATATATATATATATATATATATATATATATATATATATATGTATATATTTATATATATATATATATATATATATATATATATATATATATATATATATATATATATATATATATATATATATATATATATATCTATATATCTATATATATATATATATATATATATATATATATATATATATATATATATATATATATATATATAGCCCTGTGCATACCGCAATGAAGAAAACTAGAGTTCAATTCTTCTCTGAAACATTGAGATGCTATACTCAATGATGTTATTGAAATACCAGCTTCATGATTTTATTTACCCATTTTATTATTATATTACTTTTTAGTATAGTTTTCAATTTGTTTTGTCACTCAATTTGTCTCAATCATACCACCTTGTACTTCTGTTCATTAATTATGCAGTAATGCATAACTTTTTGTGCCTCACACACACATATTTTTGCTCTCATCAAATATTTATTTCACAGAACATGTCACTTGGCTATTCAAACAATTCTACAACTCTTCCGAATATGATTTTTTACTGTTATATATAAGATATATATATATATATATATATATATATATATATATATATATATGTATATATATATATATATATATATATATATATATATATATATATATATATATATATATATATATATATATATATATATATATATATATATATATATATATATATATATATATATATATATATATATATATATATATATATATATACATATATATATATATATATATATATATATATATATATATATATATATATATATATATATATATATATATATATATATATATATATATATATATATATATATATATATATATATATATATATATATATATATATTATATATATATATATATATATATATATATATATATATATATATATATATAATATATATATATATATATATATATATATATATATATATATATATATATATAATATTATATATATATATATATATATATATATATATATATATATATATATATATATATATATATATATATATTATATATATATATATATATATTATATATATATATATATATATATATATATATATATATATATATATATATATATATATATATATATATATATATATATGAAAAAAAACAGAAAAAACATCAATTTGTAACCTATCCGCTTTTGCCATCTTGTAAACACAAAAACAAATGTACCATACTCAGCCCACACACAGAGTTTCATACTCTACGTAGGCTTCTTGCAATTGTAACTCTCAAATTGTTAACTTCATACCTGTATTGTATTGATTGTGAGAATAAAATGAATTTTTAGATAAAATGAAAATAAAAAAATGTTCCGTCTTTGAGAACTATGAAGCCACGGCCCAAACGAAGACATATTTCTACTCACTTATCAGCGACGTCCATGAATTATATCACAGCTAAGGGGTGGAGGGGGTTGTCAGTATTTTTGACAAGGTGTCACAGGGGGGGGGGGAGGGGGGAGGCAACTGTGTGACGTAGGCCTACCATTTTTTGTTCTATGAATTTGGTGCTATTTTTTTAGATTCTCACATTTATACCCAACCTAGAAACAGCAGATGCATTTATCGAATAATTATCAAGTTATATATAAATACTTTATAAATGAAAAATAAAGTCTCTGCCTCACAAAAGGTTGCCCGATAGACACAGAATAATATGAAAATGGAGATAACATATTAATAAATAGAGCAGAATGACAATACAAAAGTGTTTGATGAAAAAATTAATAATAATATTGGGCCATAATCTAGAAAATTGAATATTGTAATTGATTACTTATTTAGAATAAGAAGAGGAAAAAATGAAATATCAAAAAAAGGAAAAAATATTCAAACAAGTTATTCAAAAAAGAAAAAAAAAAGAGCAAACTCAAAGAGCAAATATAAATATGAATATTTTGATTTTATCACTACATTTACATTTGCCGCCTGTTAATTTCAATTTTTTGTTATAGGGGGGTATTTGTGACGGGGGGGGGAGTGATGAGTTTTGATAGTTTAAAGTGACCCAGAAAAGTGTAACATAATTCCTGGACGTCCCCTAACAACCAAGTGCATCATTTCACTGTTTATTTTAATTGTGCTCCACGACCCCCACAAACAGCTGGGTTGTACGGGGATACGAATGAGCAGGTGATGAAGGACCTTCACATGCGGGACTCGAACCCACGCCTGAAGTGACTTCAGTTTCTAAACCGGTGCCTCTTCTGGGGATGACTTTAGAGACATGAAGATATAGCTTCTATCTTTTCCTTACATAGCATTTTGAATTTGAAAACTAGCACTTTGGTGCATTGATTATTTTGAAACATCATGTTTTGTACAGGTAGCGCAACAACATTATGTAGCATAAACAGTACAGTATCAGTGAAACCAATGGGTAATGTACAATAGTCTCCGCAAATGAGTCGAACCCGCCGCCTGCATTACCCAACTAACTTTACCCGATTGCACATCAATTAAAATAATTTCAAGAGAAATAGCATCCATAATGCTTCTATCCCAAATATAGCGCAATTAGCGTTTATATCACAAATGCATTGAAACGTAGCGGATTTAGAGGTTTGTAGCGATTTGATGCCTTTTCAAAAACATGATCAAATAATATCAAACGTGGTGGAACGTGAAGAAATATCAGAAAAACATGTGAATAGGCACTTTTTGATGAGCGTAGCGAAGTCTCCATCCCACTCTTATAGGGCTTTGTCTGTGTTTTTTTTTTTTTTTTTTTTTTTTTTTTTTTTTTTTTTTTTTGTAAGCACTCCACAGGTCGCAAGGGTTGACTGATCAACATGAAACTTTTTTTGTACACCCAAACTCATCCAACTTAGAACTGTATAGTTTTTGGGATGAATCGGTCGAACCGATTTTGAGAATCATCATCTCAAAGTTTCTAAAAACCCCATAAGATTTGGCTGGGCGGAAAATGTTGAAAAATAAAATCTTTCCAAATGGGATGAAATTTTCTCTAAATGTGTATACATGGATTTTACACATTATTACGATTTTTTAAGCAATTCTGATCAGTCGTTTTGGAGAAAAAAAATAAAATGACTGATAATATTCATTGATGAGCGTAGCGAAGTCTCCATCCCACTCTTATAGGGCTTTGTCTGTGTGTTTTTTTTTTTTTTTTTTTGTTTGTTTTTTTTTTTGTTTGTAAGCACTCCACAGGTCGCAAGGGTTGACTGATCAACATGAAACTTTTTTTGTACACGCAAACTTATCCAACTTGGAACTGTATAGTTTTTGGAATGAATCGGTCAGACCGATTTTGAGAAAAATCATCTCAAAGTTTCTAAAAACCCCATAAGATTTGGCTGGGCAGAAAATGTTGGAAAATAAAACCTCTCCAAATAGGATGAAATTTTTTCTAAATGTGTAAACATGGATTTTACACATTATTACGATTTTTTAAGCAATTCTGATCAGTCGTTTTGAAGAAAAAAATAAAAATAACTGATAATATTCATCAAATATATCATACAAATTGTTACAGAATTAAGTTGTTGAGATTCACTGCTTTCTAGATTCAAGAGTTGACCAACAATGAAGTATTTTTTATATGCGTCAAGGTGTGTAGATTACCAGAGTCAATAAGGTGGCAAGATTAGAACTACTTTAACGACTTTTATAGCTTATTCAGATATCAAGGTGTGTAGAATACCAGAGTCGATAAAGTAGCAAGGGTAGAACTACTTCAACGACTTTTATACCTTATTAGGATATCTCGCTCATCTTACAACGCATATTTCGCGTTTGACTAGTAAAATATATCATAAAAATTATGACAGAATTAAGTTGTCGAGATTCACTGCTTTCTAGATTCAAGAGTTGACCAACAATGAAGTATTTTTTATATGCGTCAAGGTGTGTAGAATACCAGAGTCAATGAAGTGGCAAGAGTAGAACTTCTTTAACGACTTTTATAGCTTATTCAGATATCAAGGTGTGTAGAATACCAAAGTCGATAAAGTAGCAAGGGTAAAACTATTTCAAGGACTTTTATACCTTATTGAGATATCTCGCTCATCTTACAACGCATATTTCGCGTTTGACTAGTAGATTTCATCATCTTTGTAGCAATTGCTATTTTATTGATGAGCGTAGCGAAGTCTCCATCCCACTCTTATGGGGCTTTGTCTGTGTGTTTTTTTGTTTTTTTTGTAAGCACTCCACAGGTCGCAAGGGTTGACTGATCAACATGATTTTTTTTTTGTACACGCAAACTCATCCAACTTAGAACTGTATAGTTTTTGGGATGAATTGGTAGGACTGATTTTGAGAATCATCATCTCAAAGTTTCTAAAAACCCCATAAGATTTGGCTGGGCGGAAAATGTTGAGAAATAAAATCTCTCCAAATGGGATGAAATTTTCTCTAAATGTGTATACATGAATTTTACACATTATTACGATTTTGTGAGCAATTCTGATCAGTCGTTTTGAAGAAAAAAAATAAAATGACTGATAATATTCATTAAATATATCATAAAAATTGTGACAGAATTAAGTTGTCGAGATTCACCGCTTTCTAGATTCAAGAGTTGACGAATAATGAAGTATTTTTTATATGCGTCAAGGTATGTAGAATACCAGGGTCAATGAAGTGGCAAGAGTAGAACTACTTTAACGACTTTTATACCTTATCTGGATATCTCACTCATCTTACAAGGCATATTTCGCGTTTGACTAGAATGTCTCTATGGATAAGCTACGGCTGATCCCACGAATTCACTTCGATATTTTGACGGAAACATTTCATCGAAAGTGAAAAGTAGAAACGGTTATCTCAGCGTTTGATTTCTGGACATCATACAGAAAAGTAAAAACATTGTGGGACCTGAAGAACGTATAGCTGAATAAACTACACTGGGTTGTGCGACGCGAGCTTGCGTGGTAAGCCTTTGGCCACATAGTTCCCCCAAGCCCATGTCACACAGCCAAGTAAACTTTATTCCAGTATACACACTTCAGCGTTCTCGGCGGCCTACTTAGCATCAACTAGGGTAGAGAGCGGCCAACTACGCGCACGGACGCCATTAATCGTCCAAACAGCTGTCTGTCACTATGACATCTGAAGGCTAAATCCGAGCTTTTGAACGGCAGAATGAAAATTTAAAAACGGTTTGCTCATTGTAAATTTTCATTTTGCCGTTCAAAAGCTCAGATTTAGCCTTCAGATGCCATAGTGACAGACAGCTGTTTGGACGATTAATGGCGTCCGTGCGCGTAGTTGGCCGCTCTCTCCCAAATACAGCCCCTCTAATTCCAGTATACACACTTCAGCGTTCTCAGCGGCCTACTTGGTATCACTTAGAGGGGCTGTATTTGGGAGAGAGCGGCCAACTACGCGCACGGACGCCATTAATCGTCCAAACAGACTTCAGATGCCATAGTGACAGACAGCTGTTTGGACGATTAATGGCGTCCGTGCGCGTAGTTGGCCGCTCTCTCCCAAATACAGCCCCTCTACCTCCAGTATACACACTTCAGCGTTCTCAGCGGCCTACTTAGTAGGCCTATCAACAATATCTTCTTCCAACGTCATTGATTTGCCAAGCTGGCCTCATAGAACTTTGTGCCAGATCATCATCATGTAGGCCTAATCCGAGAAGTTCATTGCCAGTGTTTGTCTGTCTCTGCTTGCTATGATGATCCGGACCAATCAGGTCAACAGTCTGTACAAGGATTCCATTGTCTACGCACACGTAGAATATGCGTGTGCGTAGACATGTGTGCGTCTTGTTTATCCCTTAGTAACCAGTGTGTGAGATACTGCTGTCTGATGGATCATTATCAGGAGGTCATAGGTCACGGTGTTATCGCCAAGCTAGCTGAGTCAGGGTCCACGCAGGGGAAGAGGTCATTGTCAATAGCCATTGATGGTCAGTAGCCAAGATTAAAGTTTGAAGAAATCATGAATTATAATGTTATGCAAGGGAAAATTGAAGGTTTTTAATTAATTGTTGTATAGATAAAGGTTACATTCAATTATAAATATTAGTTTGGGAAAATATTATGGCCAATATTTATATGAAAGAGAAAAAATATCATATATAGGCCTAGGCATTTTTACACATGTTGACCTATGACTAGAATTATGATTGTGCACGTCATTATATGACTTACATAGATGAAAAGAAACAAAAACAAAGTTATTAGATGAGCGTAGCGAAGCTTTCCATTTCACACCCTGAAAACAAATGGGCTTCGTTTTTATGTTTGTTTTTTTGTGATTATGTACGCGGCATACTGGTCAGAGAAATGAATCAATCAACTTGAAACTTTTTCTGAACGTTGGTGTCATACCAGAATAGGTTGGGATTGTTATTCAGAGGAATCGGTTGGAAGGTTTTTTCGGAAAATAATCGGAAAGTTTGGAAAATCCTCATAAGAATGACCCGGAGGAAAAATACTTGGAGAACAAGAATCTTTCAAAAGCTCTCAAATTCTCACCGAATATGAACAGTACTATTGAACACCTTTTCAGAGATTTTTGCAACAATCGAATGAGAAATAACAAAGAAAACGCAATAAACGTGTACATATATTTAGTGAATTTTGGATCAATTGGTTTTGCAAAGTGTTCATGCGACAGGTTGCAGGTTACTATAAATATCAACAAGTTGCAGGTGAGGTTTTTGAACGTTTGAAGTAAGTCAAGGTTTGTAGATGTAAATTGAGCTGACAAGTTATTTTTCATTCTAGATTGCCATACTTCTAAGCTCATCTCACAACGCGCATCCCGCGTTTTCCTAGTTAAATACATAAAATGTAGCAGTAGGTCTACTATTTCATTTTGATTAATTTGATTATCCTTGTATCTGCAAGAAGAATGTGCTAACCACTCCATGCGCTGGAACTAGTGGTATGGGATATTAGGGAAGATGCTCGATTGAAAACCTTCATCTCTCGTAGGTACAAGCATCAATGGTACAAGTAGGCCTACCGGAAACTTGTTTGATTCACAGTTCGGTATTAATATAAATTGTAGGCCTACCGGTACATCATTTTGTTAAATTGAATTGAATTGGGTTCTTATAAGCCATTGAGCTATGAATTGACCACAACGTCTCTATCCAGGGTCCGGTCTGACGAAGAGATTGAGGCCCATCTATCACAGAGTTGTATTTATAAATATTTTGATGAATCACCATTCACTGTACATAGCCCAGTTGTATTATAATAGAACAGAATAGAAGCGTATTCATTTGTTCGCATATAATACAGCAAAAGGGCGAGGTTCGGTCAATCCAGCATCAACTTTGAACTCAACCCCTTTCTTCTGTATTCAATGTTTATAATTTCACTATTTACTCTGTTCTGTATATTTCCTGTATATAATTGTAACATAATTATCCAACTTCTTTAATTCTAGCATAGTTTTAGTCATGACGAATCCTATATTGGTACACTGTATTAATCAAGAGGAGAATAAATAAATACAAATACAAATACAAATACAAATGCACCGTTCTTCCACCCAACATTAACAATAACAGTAAGTAGGCCTAATTAAAATTAAAACTAATTATTATTGATTCCTGAGAATAGTTGTTAGGCAGTTATATCCACACAGAAAATAGCAAGAGTTGAAAAGACAGTTGGCTGTCAATTGACTGCTAGTGTTGACTGGTTTAAGAGAGATACAACCAAGGATACAACTTTTCCTTGCAAGCTACGCTCCGGGTAAATTTGTATGTCTGTTTTAGGGTTATGTTGGGTGAGGTTCAGTTGAGTGGGAGATGCTTAGGTTAGAATCGTGAAATTACATTCTTAACGTCCATTTGACACAAACCTCACCCTGGACGTCCTATATAGGACCAGAAAGTCTGAAAGAATCTAAATATTCAAAAAGATAGCCCAACATAACCCTGAGACGGGTAGGCATATTAGCTCACTACAAAATCACCTCAAATTGGATGAGTTCGGATATTTTGTTCACTCAATTCAATTGATACGCATTTCAGAAGTTTATAAGTCAATATTGAGGTTGGGAGAGTTTGAAAGTGCATGCCTCTCTTTCATAATGATAATTGTCATATTAATTATTCGAACATAACCTCACATTCGGGAATGTCTACCACCGTGATTTCGACTGACCAACTCCATGAACTAACTAATAGCAAAGACCTTAGGTTAGATACTAAGGTCTTTGCTAATAGGGACAGCAGAGAGTCAAAGACCTCTGGTGACACTTGACAGCACTAGCAGTCAGCAAACAATATCTTCGAACAAAGCAAAGCCTTCTTGATAATCTCAATTTTTTTTTTAAATCACAAAATAGAAATATGAAAGTGAAACAAATAATGAATAATAATAATAATAAATAATTATAATTATAAATAATTGATAATGATATTAATAACGATAGTATAGGCCTATATTGTATATGCTATTTATTTATTGAAAATAAATTTTAAATTGAAAAGGGAGAGACTTAGGTGGTACGGGCATATGCGGAGAATGGAAATGGAGAGAATACCGAGAGCAATGTTTGAGATAGCAGAAAACAATGGAGCCAAGAGAAGAGTTGGAAGACCAAGAGAAAGGTGGCAAGAGGAAGTCAAGTTCGGGGTAGTCAACCGAGGAGAAAAATGGGAAGAAGTGGAAGACGAGAGATGGTGGGAGAATAGAGAACGCTGGAGGGAACTCGTATGAAGAGAAGAAGAAATAGAGGATAGGCCTAGCAGTAGAGAAGAAGAGGAGGAAGAAGTCGGAACTGGCAGGAACCGATTGAAATGAGAAGTCTGCCCTAGAAAAACTGGTGGAAATACCTCCTGGCTCAATTCAATTGGTTATCTGGGTTTGAGAGATATATATATATATATATATATATATATATATATATATATATATATATATATATATATATATATATATATATTGATAATCAACTTGCTAAGAATAGAGAACAAGAAACCAATATTTATAATGTGAAGCTAAACATACTGATCTGTCTTCCCGCTCGTGGTTAACACAGTTGAACAAAATGACGTCACATCACAAAGAATGAAAAGCAATCGGCAACTTGGTAATTACAGTTTTGGAATAAATTTAAGGAAGGCCTACAACAATGTAACATTGTTTCAGTTTGCAACCAACTGAATGAATGTTGGGTAGAAGTAGCGTTCACATCGAGGTCATTTTGCACTCTTTGCGACTGTTTTGTCGCAAAAATGTGTCGGTTCAAAAAACTATTTTTTCACTCATCACTCATTTTCACACTACCGGTACTTGAGAAAAACTTTCTTTTTTCATTTTTGTTCTCGCAAGGCAGGTCCAACAGAAGAAGCAATTGTGATGAAGCTTGGCATGCACATATGTCCTTATTACAATCTACTTTCAAGCAATCCGTTGAACCACTGTCGAGACAAATAATTACGTCATTTCGAGAACCACCATAAGAATAACCCGAAGGGAAAAATATTGAGAATATATCAAGTGAACAGTTAAACACCAACAACAATAATAATAAAAATATCAATTGAGAAGTAAGTTCAAATTTCCGTGGAATTTAAACACACGAATAATAGAGTAGACATTATTACAAAGTCTTGGGTACATAGAAAGAATGAGCGGTTTTGGAGATGAAAATCGATGTATTATATATATATATTTACTTCAATTGAAGCTAATGATCAAACGCGAAATATGCGTTGTAAGATGAGCGAGATATCTGAATAAGGTATAATAACAGTCCTACATTTGCTACTTTATCGACTTTGGTATTCTACACGCTTTGTCCTACATTTAATTGCTACTTCATCTTCTCTGGTATTCTACACACCTTGACGAATATGAAGAATAGTTAATTCTTGGGCAAATATCGAATCTGGGAAGCAGTGAATCTTGGCTCATTTCCATATATTTGATGTATAAAAACAGTTATTTGATTTTTTTTCTTTGAAACGGCTGGTTCGAATTGCTTACAAAATGGTGGTTATGTGTATCATTCATGTTTGAACACTCGGAGAGAATTTCAATTCTTTCGGAGAGGTTTCATTTTTTCAAATTTTCTCACCCAGCCTAATCTTATGAGATTTTCAAATGTTTTGACATGATATTTCTCAAAATCTAATCGACCGATTCATTCAAAAAACTATACAGTTCTAAGTTGTGAAAGTTGGCCCATACAAAAAAAGTTTCATGTTGATCAGTCAAACCCTGCAACCTGTGCAGTGCCCACAAACAAACAAAAAAACAAACAAAAAACACACAGACAAAGCCCTATGAGAGTGAGATGGAGACTTCGCTACGCTCATCTAATTAGGAGAACTGTCAGAAAACGGTAAACAGGTCGAACCAATTGGATCGCACAACGATTGAAATCAACAAGTGAATCAGGTGGGCTGTGAGTTGATGGTAACAAAATCTGTACACATTCATCATTTTTCCACTACATACCATTTACAAATCTAGGTGAAGATTTCGAATTAGTAAAACAAAATTGCATTTTTAGATTCATTATTATCAATTTGTAGATATTATATTACGATATTGAGTAAGGAATTATGATCAAGAGGCCGCAGGCGCTCTACACGGGCTCGTTGTTCGCTCGCTTCAGACTCGAGTTTAACATGCATCGTGTGCTAGGCGCAACCCGTAGACTAGCCCGCCGAACTCAGATTCACGTAAACGCCTTTAATTCCCTCACTCACACTTCTGATATATTTCACATTCTGTTTTTTTCCGGTATTAAAAAATATCTATCTAGGTTTTCGTAAATTTGAAATTTTTCCATTTTCCATTTGAAGAATTTGAAAAATCACAAATTTTTGGTTCAAAATTCTATATTTAGGGTAACCTTCGTTTTTCAAATACTAACAGAATTCGGAAACACTCATATTGTTATCACAAGAATTACGGCCGTGAGAGTTTGCGGCGTGGAATACGAGCGCCTGCGGCCTCTTAAGAGCCCGCATCTTAGACAGATTTACACGGTGCACTTTCGCCACAAATATCTCAAGAACTACAAATACTACGGACTTGTGGTAACATGCAATGAATAAGTAATACTCTCACAATTAGATATGCCTAGTCAAAAATTGAAGAGTAATTTTACTATGGAGCAATAATTGAATCAAAATGTGCCCAATTTGATGGTTTTCATTGCTTAATTCCTGGTCACCGCATGATAGTAGAAATAAATCACAAACGCACATCCTCAAGTTAATCTTTGCTTATCAATATTTGAAATTTTGATTTGCTTTTTATTCTACAGTTTTCATAGATGTGTTGATTCGCGCTACAAAAACATATTTGTGGCTGTGGGCATTCAGACCTGCCTACGAGAATGTAAGAATGGAAAATTGATAATTGTATTTCTGGTAATAGTGAATTAAGGTATTGAAGACATGTGTGTTTCCTGCTATCCCAGAAATTATCCCCAGTACACGGATATTATCCCGAGTGGACTTCCGTGGAACCAGATCTTTTCCCTTTGACAATCATGCAAGACGTTACTTATTATTGGATGAGCGTAGCGGAGACTCAATTTCACTGTACTTGAAAAATGGAATGTGTTTTTTGTTTGTTTTATTGTTCGCGCTCTACAGGTCAAACAGACATTCAGATCATGATGAAACTTGGCACACACATGAAACCAATTCTGACTTGATGATGTATAGTTTTGAGGCGCGATCGGTTGAACCACTTCTGAGAAAACTCATTCCAAAGTTTTCAAAAATCCCATTAGAATAACCCAGAGGAAAACATTCGTGAAAAATATTACATCTGAGAGGATTCAAATTTCGGAGAATTTCAATCTGATAATGATACACATTATTCCGAACTTTCACTCAAATCGGATCAGCCGTTTCGATGTAAAAAAATATATAATGTTATTTGTGTCAATTATTCAAAGCTATTGAGATACCTATTAAATCGAAGCAACAAGTGTCACCACTTGATTGTAAACGATTGAAACAAAGCCTTCTTGATTATCATATAAATTATTAATGGAAAATAAGATGGCAGTGATGTAATGGTTTGGATCTCAAGGTGTATATATATATAATAACCAACCCAAAGATAAGTTGATATGTTCCAGCTCATCCATCAACGCGGAAACACATAACGCGTTTGCCTAGTTATATTATTCATACACTAGGCAAACGCGTTATGTGTTTCCGCGTTGATGGATGAGCTGGAACATATCAACTCATCTTCGGATTGGTTATTATATAATATATATATATATATATATATATATATATATATATATATATATATATATATATATATATATATATATATATATATATATATATATATATATACACCTTGAGATCCAAACCATCTCATCACTGCCATCTCATTTTCAATTGTTAATCTATATGAATATGAAGAAGGCTTTGTTTCAATCGTTTACAATCAAGTGGTGACACTTGTTGCTTTGATTTAATTGGTATCTTAATAGCTTTGAATACTTGAAACAAATAACATTATATATTCTTTTACATCGAAACAGCTGATCCGATTTGAGTGAAAGTTCGGAATAATGTGTATTATTGTTGCATTGAAATTTCCTGAGAATTTGAATTCTCTGAGATGAAATATTTTTCAAGAATTTTTTCCTCTGGGTTATTGTAATGGGATTTTTTCAAACTTCGGAATGAGTTTTCTCAGAAGTGGTTCAACTGATCGCGCCTCAAGACTATACAGTATCGAATTGGATAAGGATACTTGTGTGTGCCAAGTTCCAACTGATTCTGAATTTTTTTCGACCTGTGGAGCGCGAACAGAAAAAAAAAAAGGAACTTTTTTTTCGGGTATGATGAAATTGAGTCTTCGCTTCGCTCATCCAATAAACATACATGTATTTTATTGTTCATATATATTTATTTATTTTCAGTTATTATTCATGAAGTAGATTAGCGTAGCAAGGATTCCATTAAACATACCGAAAAAATGGGCTCCGTTTTCATGTTTTTGTTTCTTGTTTGTTTGTAATTTTGTGCGAGGCATAGAGGTCGGTAAAAGATGCCAATCGAATTGAAACTTTTTCTACATATTTCTGTCATACCAGAATAGGCTGGGATTGTTCCAGAGAAATCGGTCGAAAGGTTTTTCCGGAAAAAATCGTGAAGTTTGAAAAATCTTCATGAGAATAACCCGGGGGAAAAATACTTGAAAAACAAGAATTATTCTAAAGCTCTCAAATTCTCACAGAATATGATAAATACTATTATACACCTTTTCAGAGATTTTTGCAACACTCGGATGAGAAATAATGAAGAAAACGCAACAAAGGTTTATATTTTATTGAATATTTGGATCAATTGATTTTGCAAAGTGTATATGCGACAGGTTGCAGGTTACTATAAATATCAACAAGTTGCAGGTAAGGTTTTTGAACGTTTGAAGTAATCCAAGGTCCGTGAATGTGGATTGAGCTGACAGGATATTTTTCGAGGCTCGAATGGAGCTTTATCATGAGTTACTTTTGAAGAAATTATATTTTCACACTAAACATAAGCTGTTTTATTCATAGGCCTTACGCTTTAATCCAGTTTTAAAATCACCTGAGATTAAACATTTGTCAGCAATATCAACTAATAGCAATATAAAACGTTAGAAAAGCAATTATAATATGTTTGTTACAATATAGTTGGATTTATACAAATTGAAAGCTTATAAAGACGCATGTGAGGCCTACTGTGGGTCTGGATCTCATTTTCTCACTAAGAATAACTGGGAAAACGCGGGATGCGCGTTGTGAGATGAGCTTAGAAGTATGGAAATGTAGAATGAAAAATATTCTGTCAGTTCAATCCACATCTACGGACCTTGGATTACTTCAAACATTAAAAAAAAAACTTACCTGCAACTGGTTGATATTTATAGTGCTGCAACCTGTCGCATATACACTTTGCAAATCAAATTGATCCAAATATTCAATAAAATGTACACTTTTATTGCGTTTTCTTCGTTATTTTTCATCTGATTGTTGCAAAAATGACTGAAAAGGTGTATAATAGTATTGATCACATTCGGTGAAAATTTGAGAGCTTTTGAAAAATTCTTGTTTTCAAGTATTTTTCCTTCGGGTTATTCTCATGAGGATTTTTCAAACTTTACGATTTTTTTTCAAAAAAAACTTCCCGACCGATTTTCCTGAATAACAATTCCAGCTTATTCTGGTATAACAGAAATATCTAGACAAAGTTTCAATTTGATTGGTACTTTTTCCTGACCTGTATGCCACGCACAAAATTACGAGAGAAAAAAACATGAAAACCAAGCCCATTTTTTCTCGGTATGTGAAATGGAATCTTCGCTATACGCGCATCTAATTATTGAAATATTCCATTATCAATGGAAATATTCTCACCTCATCACTCAAATATTCGATGAGAGTAATTTGTATTTCCATTGTATTTTTTATAATTTGGGTAATTATATAATTTAGGTAAGACAAGTATTGATCAGATGAGCGTAGCGAAGATTCCATTTCACTCCCAAAAAAAAATGGGCTTAGTTTTCGTGTTTTTTTTTTTATTTTGTGCGCGGCATACAGGTCAGGAAAAGATACCAATCGAATTGAAACTTTTTCTACATATTTCTGTTGAACCAGAATAGGCTGGAATTGTCATTCAGAGAAATCGGTCGAAAAGTTTTTCCGGAAAATAATCGGAAATGTTGAAAAATCCTCATAAGAATAACCCGGAGGAAAAATACTTGAAAAACAAGAATTCTTCAAAAGCTCTGTAATTCTCACCGAATATGAACAATACTATTATACACCTTATCAGAGATTTTTGCAACAATCGAATCAAAAATAACAAATAAAACGCAATAAAAGTGTATATTTTATTGAATATTTGGATCAATTTGATTCGCAAAGTGTACATGCAACAGGTTGCAGCACTATAAATATCAACAAGTTGCAGATGAGGTTTTTGAACGTTTGAAGTGATCCAAGATCTGTAGATGTAAATTGAGCTGACAAGTTATTTTTCATTCTACATTTTCATACTTCTAAGCTCATCTCACAACGCGCATCCCGCGTTTTCCTAGTATGGACTAATATAACGTTATAGACTATTCTTTCATTTGAATATTATTGTCAACTCTTTTGATTGCGGTCTGTAAGTTACTTATTATTCTCAGTGGACTCGCGAAGATGCGAGCTGATGAGTATAGGTACTATTAGTTTGATATCAGTCATCTGTTTAATTTGTATTCTGTATTTGTATTTGTATTTATTGCCGTTTCTTATGATCTACCTGCAACAAGATGTGAAATCTTTGCGGGGTATTGCTCATATGAATGTATCTTTAGTTTTTTCCACCGACCAATACAAAATATATATTCAATTTTTCCATTCCATTGAATATATTTTGATAATATCGAATAATTGTAAAAACCTCGATGTAAAAAAATTTCTTATGAAAATTGATATTTTCATAATGATGATCAGTTTTATTCCCACTTAATCACACATCACAATGTTAATAGACTCTTCTAATTGTTCAAATTTTAATTGTTCACAAAAACGATGGAATTTTATATTATAAATTGTAATAATGAAGATGAAAAACTAATAATGTAATAGAATAACTGGTAGAATAGAATTTTTCACAAAATTTTCACCAAAATGATTGACAATCGAAACTGATAGTGTCGCTCCACGACCCCACCAAACTATCGTGTAATATGGGGGTTCGACTGACCTGTGTTGACAATGGCTAGCACCACTAATAACACCACGACGGGCCACAGTTGAGCCCCCATGATGATCACTTTTCACTAACACTTGAAACAAGAGGCGATCTGAGGCTCGGCCAGGCTTATATAAGCTCGACGAGATACTGCGATTGGTCCAGAGGTGGGGGGTAGGGGGGTGTTGCACAAGAGTGCATGCCGTCGCCCTCCCCCCCCCTCACCCCCCCTCAAGGCAGGTCCAGGGGTCAGCCTGTTGAGTCAGGCGCGGTGATTAGACTGGAAGTGATGTCCAGGCGCTTGGGGGGAGGGGGGGGGGGGGGGGTAGAACGCCACTGTACTAAAGGGAACCCACCTAAAAGTGTATCAATTTGTTTTTATTTATTGATGTATCAATGTTGGAATAGTATATTACGAATTCAAATTGGAAACAAAAAGTTGATAATTCTGAGAAAATGTCGGAAAAACAGTTGGAGAATACGTTGAGCCGTTCGATACAAGGAAACATGTTACAAGGAAACATGTTACAAGGAAACAAGTTACAAGGAAACATGTTACAAGGAAACATGTTACAAGGAAACATGTTACAAGGAAACATGTTACAAGGAAACATGTTACAAGGAAACATGTTACAAGGAAACATGTTACAAGGAAACATGTTACAAGGAAACATGTTACAAGGAAACAAGTAACAAGGGAACATGTAACAAGGAAACATGTAAAAAGGAAACATGTAACAAGGAAACATGTTACAAGGAAACAAGTAACAAGGAAACATGTAACAAGGAAACATGTAAAAAGGAAACATGTAACAAGGAAACATGTTACAAGGAAACATGTAAAAAGGAAACATGTAACAAGGAAACATGTTACAAGGAAACATGTAACAAGGAAACATGTTACAAGGAAACATGTTACAAGGAAACATGGAACATGTACAAGGAACATGATAGTCAGCATGGAGAAGACACTTGTTACATTGGTTGAGTGGAGTTTCTTCTATCAGAAGAAATACATTTCATCGGCATTCCTATAACCGTTTTGAAACAAATGAACAGTTTCTGTCACTTTGATTTGCAGCAAAAAATAACGCATGGCTTTCCTTGGTCTTGTATGCCAAGCGCATACGGTTGAACTGCTAATTTCTAGTTCAGCCCAAAGACAGTTGATTTGCGAATACATCGATACCATATACTATACAATATCTCGAGACTTGATCAAGCTATGAGTGAGTAACGCGAGGTGCATGGTTTGTGACCATTTCCAGTGTCAACGGAAGAATAAACAGTCGCAGTGACTCCGTCCGAACGTTTAGTTGTGGAACTGCTTGACACCGTGCAGAGAATCCATGATGAACATTCCCGATATGTCAACAAACAATCACCCTGGTGGAAACATTCCGCCCTATGAGGACTATAGGGACGCCTTAACACCCTCTCGATCACTCAAGGTCGTCCTTTCTGCCCCATGAGGGCTATAGGGACGCCTTAACACCCTCTCGATCACTCAAGGTCGTCCTTTCCGCCCCATGAGGGCTATAGGGACGCCCTAACACCCTCTTAACCACTCGAGGTCGTCCTTTCTGCCCTATGAGGACTATAGGGACGCCTTAACACCCTCTTAATCACTTGATGGCTCTCTGCCATTTGCACTTGTTGCTCCCTGCTGCTCGCACTTGTTGCTCCCTGCTGCTCGCACTTGTTGCTCTCTGCTGCTCGCACTTGTTGCTCTCTGCTGCTCGCACTTGTTGCTCTCTGCTGCTCGCACTTGTTGCTCCCTGCTGCTCGCACTTGTTGCTCTCTGCTGCTCGCACTTGTTGCTCTCTGCCACTCGCACTTGTTGCTCCCTGCTGCTCGCACTTGTTGCTCTCTGCTGCTCGCACTTGTTGCTCTCTGCCACTCGCACTTGTTGCTCCCTGCTGCTCGCACTTGTTGCTCTCTGCTGCTCGCACTTGTTGCTCTCTGCCACTCGCACTTGTTGCTCTCTGCTGCTCGCACTTGTTGCTCTCTGCTGCTCGCACTTGTTGCTCCCTGCTGCTCGCACTTGTTGCTCCCTGCTGCTCGCACTTGTTGCTCTCTGCTGCTCGCACTTGTTGCTCTCTGCCACTCGCACTTGTTGCTCTCTGCTGCTCGCACTTGTTGCTCTCTGTTGCTCGCACTTGTTGCTCTCTGTTGCTCGCACTTGTTGCTCTCTGCTGCTCGCACTTGTTGCTCTCTGCTTATCGCACTTGTTGCTCTCTGCCACTCGCACTTTTTGCTCTCTGCCACTCGCACTTGTTGCTCTCTGCTGCTCGCACTTGTTGCTCTCTGCTGCTCGCACTTGTTGCTCTCTGCCACTCGCACTTGTTGCTCCCTGCTGCTCGCACTTGTTGCTCTCTGCTGCTCGCACTTGTTGCTCTCTGCTTCTCGCACTTGTTGCTCTCTGCTGCTCGCACTTGTTGCTCTCTGCCACTAGCACTTGTTGCTCTCTGCTGCTCGCACTTGTTGCTCTCTGCTTCTCGCACTTGTTGCTCCCTGCCGCTCACACTTGTTGCTCCCTGCCGCTCGCACTTGTTGCTCTCTGCTGCTCGCACTTGTTGCTCTCTGCCACTCGCACTTGTTGCTCCCTGCCGCTCGCACTTGTTGCTCTCTGCTGCTCGCACTTGTTGCTCTCTGCTGTTCGCACTTGTTGCTCTCTGCTGCTCGCACTTGTTGCTCTCTGCTGCTCGCACTTGTTGCTCTCTGCTTATCGCACTTGTTGCTCTCTGCTGCTCGCACTTGTTGCTCTCTGCTGCTCGCACTTGTTGCTCTCTGCTGCTCGCACTTGTTGCTCTCTGCTGCTCGCACTTGTTGCTCCCTGCCGCTCGCACTTGTTGCTCTCTGCCACTCGCACTTGTTGCTCTCTGCTGCTCGCACTTGTTGCTCTCTGCTGCTCGCACTTGTTGCTCTCTGCCACTCGCACTTGTTGCTCTCTGCCACTCGCACTTGTTGCTCCCTGCCGCTCGCACTTGTTGCTCTCTGCTGCTCGCACTTGTTGCTCTCTGCTGCTCGCACTTGTTGCTCTCTGCCACTCGCACTTGTTGCTCCCTGCCGCTCGCACTTGTTGCTCTCTGCTGCTCGCACTTGTTGCTCTCTGCCACTCGCACTTGTTGCTCTCTGCCACTCGCACTTGTTGCTCTCTGCTGCTCGCACTTGTTGCTCTCTGCTGCTCGCACTTGTTGCTCCCTGCTGCTCGCACTTGTCGCTCTCTGCCGCGAGACATGAAATAGTTTCACTTTTGGAAAGAAATGCTGCGTTCAAATTCCTCCACTTATTGGATGAGCGTTGCGGAGATTCCATTCCACATACCGAAAATATGAGTTCGTTTTTGTTTTGTGATTTTGTGCGAGGCTTTCAGGTCTGGGACAAAGATCCATCGACTCGAAACTATTTCCACATATTCTTGTTTAACCAAAATAGGCTGGGATTGTTTTCCAGCAAAATCGTTCGGATGGTTTTTCCGTAAAAAAATCGTGAAATTTGAAAAACCCTCTTAAGAATAACCCGCAGGAAATATACTTGAAAACAAGAATTTCTCAGAAGCTCTCAAATTTTCACCGTATATGAACAATTCTATTATACAACTCTCCAGAGATTTTTGCAACAATCGGATCAGAAATAACAAAGAAAACGCAATAAATGTGTACATTTTATTGAATATTTGGATCGATTGACTTTGCAAAGTGTTTATACGACAGGTTGCAGCACCATAAATATCAACAAGTTGCAGGTGAGGTTTTTGAACGTTTGAAGTAATCCAAGGTCCGTAAATGTGGATTGAGCTGAGAGAATATTCTTCTTCATTCTAGATGTCCATACTTCCAAGGTCATCTCACAACGCGCATCCCGCGTGTTCCTAGTATCTATGTGTTGGTGAATTATAAGGTTTGGTTGATTGGACTCATTTCGGTGAACATTTAAGAGCTTTGTAAAAATTCTTGTTTCTCAAGTATTCTGCCTCCGGCTTATTAATGAGCGTGGCGGAGATTCTATTTCACCTACCGAGAATAATTGGCTTGGTTTATTTGTTTTATTTTCTGTAATTTTGTGCGTGGCATACAGGTCAGGAAAAAGTACTTGAAACTTTTTCTACATATTTCTGTCCTACCGGAAGAGATTGGGATTGTTATTCAGAAGAACCAGTCGGAAGGTTTTTCCGGAAAAATGTCGGAAAATTTTAGAAATCCTCTTAAGAATAAAACGGATGGAAAATACTTGAAATGTGGAAAATTTTCCAAAGCTTCAAAATGTTCACTGAAAATGGAAAACATAATTACGCATATTTCCATCAACCTTCACAACAATCGGATGAGTCATGACCAAATAACAAAGAAAACGCAATAAAATTATCCATTTCATTGAAGGTTGAGATCAATTGGCTTTGCAAAGTGTATATGCTACAGGTTGCAGCACTAATAATTTCAAAAAGTTGCAGGTAAAGTTTTTGAACGGTTAAAGTAATCCAAGGTCCATAGATGTGGATTATTGTAACGGAATATTTTTCATTCTAGATTTCCATACTTCCAAGATTATCTCACAACGCAAATCCCGCGTTTTCCCAGTTAGATGAGCGTAGCGAAGATTCCATTTCACATACCGAAAAAAATGAGCTTCGTTTTTATGTTTTTATCTTTTTTTTGTAATTTTGTGCGTGGTATACAGGTCAGGAAAAAATACTTATGAACTTGAAACTTTTTCTATATATTCCTGTCACACCAGAAAACAGGTTGGAATCGTTTTTCGGGAATAAAATCGGAAAGTTCGAGAAATCTTCGTAAGATCAATATGGATGGAAAACACTTGAAATGAGGAGAATTTTCAAAAACTTCGAAACATCAACTGAGAATGGGAAACATAATTACGAATATTTTCAGTGACTTTCACAACATTCGGATGGAAAATAACAGAGAAAACGCAATAAAAGTATCAATAGTATTCAAGTCTTGAGATCAATTGGCTTTGCAGAGTGTTCACGCGACAGGTTGCGGCACTATTGATATCAACAAGTTGCAGGTGAGGTTTTTGAACGTTTGAAGTAATCCAATGATGAAATCACTTCACGATATATCCTCAAACTGATTGTTACAGAAAATGTTTTTCGCTCATTTTGTCGAACATTGTGAACCATGTAATTTCAGAACAGTTTACCGATTTATTGGCGTTTTTTTTTTATTACGCAAACGCGAAATATGCATTGTAAGATGAGAGAGATATCTGAATAAGGGTATAATAACAGTCCTACATTTGCTACTTTATCGACTCTGGTATTCTACACACTTTGTCCTTCATTTAATTGCTACTTTATCTTCTCTGGTATTCTACACACATTGAGGAATATGAAGAATATTTAATGCTTGGGCAAATATCGAATCTAGGAAGCAGTGAATCTTGGCTTATTTCCATATATTTGATGTATTAAAACAGTTATTTGAATTTTTTTCTTCAAAACGGCTGGTTCGAATTTCCTACAAAATGATGGTTATGTGTATCATTTATGTTTAAACACTCAGAGAGAATTTTATTTTTTTCGGAGAGGTTTCATTTTTTCAAATTTTCTCACCTAGCCTGATCTAATGAGGTTTTTGAAAACTTTGACATGATATTTCTCAAAATCTAATCTACCGATTCATTCCAAAAACTATACAGTTCTAAGTTGTGAAAGTTGGCCCGTACAAAAAAAAATTACATGTTGATCTGTCAAACCATGCGACCTGTGCAGTGCCCACAAGAAGAAAAAAAAAACACAGTCAAAGCTCTATAAGAGTGGGATGGAGACCTCGCTACGCTCATCTAATTAATGTTTTTATCTTTTATTTTGTATTTTCTAATATGTGCGGGAAACTTGCCGGTTCGCAGAGCGGTGTCAAGTTACTGCCGGACACAAGTATGTACGCTTTGCTTTGCTTATTGGGTGATCCTTCGCTTGATAATCACATCACTGCTTTCCTGATTAACCCATTGCTTACTCCGATCGTTCGACGATCTCGTTGGTACTATAACTATAACTATGTACTATAACTATACTATAACTATAACTACTATACTATAACTAGGAAAACGCGGGATGCGCGTTGTGAGATGAGCTTAGAAGTATGGCAATCTAGAATGAAAAATAACTTGTCAGCTCAATTTACATCTACAAACCTTGACTTACTTCAAACGTTCAAAAACCTCACCTGCAACTTGTTGATATTTTTAGTAACCTGCAACCTGTCGCATAAACACTTTGCAAAACCAATTGATCCAAATATTCAATAAAATGTACACGTTTATTTCGTTTTCTTCATTATTTCTCATTCGATTGTTGTAAAAATCTCTGAAATGGTGTATAATAGTATTCTTCATATTCTGTGAGAATTTGAGAGCTTTTGAAAAATTCTTGTTTTTCAAATATTTTTCCTCCGGGTTATTCTTATGAGGATTTTCCAAACTTTCCGATTATTTTCCGGAAAAACCTCCTGACCGATTCCTCTGAATAACAATCCCAACCTATTCTGGTATGACACCAACGTTCAGAAAAAGTTTCAAGTTGATTGATTCATTTCTCTGACCTGTATGCCGCGTACATAATAACAAAAAAAAAACATAAGAACGAAGCCCATTTTTTTTCAGGGTGTGAAATGGAAAGCTTCGCTACGCTCATCTAATAAGTTGCACTTGGCATACCGTTTTGATTTCACACCTTTTATTTGAGGAAGTATTTGTAGTTGCTGGAATCTTCCAGGCCTTGGCTCCCGACCGCTAGACTGGATATGGACTGGATATGGGTTTGTCCGGTAATGCGACGCATCTGAGCGGCAGATAAGGCGGACATGCAACAACCCCACGACAATAGCGGGTCGTAAGACTGGTCAAGGTCAAGCGTAGAACCAGGAGAAATTCATTCAACAAATTCAACGTTACAAATATTCCACAGTGGATATTGTTTATCTGTTCAGAATGATATTTGTATGAGGTCGCATGTCACTGATTAGAGAAAACATCTTCCAAACTACGTCACTAAGACGTGTGGTCGAGTGGTTAATACACTGAACCGTCATCCAGGAGACCGGGGCCATGGTCGACCATCCTGGCCTTCTGTCGTTCAGGTCAATACCGGGATAATATTTCACGTCATTATCTCATATATCGTTCACTGACGCCAATAGATCGTAGTCATCAGAACAGTGAACTCAAACCCAATATTAAAATAGGTTGTATTTAATTATGTGCCAGATTGTACAGATAAGCGTATAGCAAAGAAAAGAAGCCATTGAATGTTTGGAGCAAGATGTACCAGGGGTCCACCAATACAATACACGTGATGGAAATAATTGAATGAGCGTAGCGAAGCTTTCCATTTCACACCCTGAAAAAAATGGGCTTCGTTTCTTTTTTTTTTTGTAATTATGTACGCGGCATACAGGTCAGAGAAATGAGTCAATCAACTTGAAACTTTTTCTGAACGTTGGTGTCATACCAGAATAGGTTGGGATTGTTATTCAGAGGAATCGGTCAGGAGGTTTTTCCGGAAAATAATCGGAAAGTTTGGAAAATCCTCGTGAGAATAACCCGGAGGAAAAATACTTGAAAAACAAGAATTTATCAAAAGCTCTCAAATTCTCACAGAATATGAAAAATACTATTATACACCTTATCAGAGATTTTTACAACAATCGAATAAGAAATAATGAAGAAAACGCAATAAACGTGTACATTTTATTGGATATTTGGATCAATTGGTTTTGCAAAGTGTTTATGCGACAGGTTGCAGGTTACTATAAATACTAGGAAAACGTGGGATGCGCATTGTGAGATGAGCTAAGAAGTATGGCAATCTAGGATGAAAAATAACTTGTCAGCTCAATTGACATCTACAAACCATGAGTTACTTCAAACGTTCAAAAACCTCACCTGCAACCTGTTGATATTTATAGTAACCTGCAACCTGTCGCATAAACACTTTGCAAAACCAATTGATCAAAATATTCAATAAAATGTACACGTTTATTGCGTTTTCTTCATTATTTCTCATTCGATTGTTGTAAAAATCTCTGGAAAAGTGTGTAATAGTATTTTTCATATTCTGTGAGAATTTAAGAGCTTTTGAAAAATTCTTGTTTTTCAAGTATTTTTCCTCCGGGTTATTCTTATAAGGATTTTCCAAACTTTCCGATTATTTTCCGGAAAAACCTTCCGACTGATTCATCTGAATAACAATCCCAACCTATTCTGGTATGACACCAACGTTCAGAAAAAGTTTCAAGTTGATTGATTCATTTCTCTGACCTGTATGCCGCATAAATAATTACAAAAAAAAAAGAAAAAAACATAAAAACGAAGCCTATTTTTTTTAAGGGTGTGAAATGGAAAGCTTCGCTACGCTCATCTAATCAACAAGTTGCAGGTGAGGTTTTTGATTGTTTGAAGTAAGTCAAGGTTTGTAGATGTAAATTGAGCTGATAAGTTATTTTTCATTCTAGATTGCCATACTTCTAAGCTCATCTCACGACGCGCATCCCGCGTTTTCCTAGTTATGTGCCATATTGTTAGATGAGCGTAGCGAAGCTTCACTCTTCACACCCTGAGAAAAAAAGGGCTTCGTTTTTATGTTTTTTTTTTTTTTAATTATGTACGCGGCATACAGGTCAGAGAAATGAATCAATCAACTTGAAACTTTTTCTGAACGTTGGTGTCATACCAGAATAGGTTGGGATTGTTA
>OZ023338.1:23763846-23766346 GCA_964007535.1 Brachyptera risi | reverse complement strand
CTCTTCCAACGATGGCTTTCGTGATTGATTATTTTGGCCTTGTCATATAAGATGTTATGGATTCTTCCACCTTCATCTACCAGTGTTGCATGTGTGGCAACAGCTGATAAATTAGGTTAACTCCTTGTATGTTCTTTAAGGCGTTGTATCAGTGGGGTCTTTGTTTGACCCATATAACACAAACCGCATATATATCACCATCCATCTCAGAAGAAATCCGTGTTGACTAATCTAGTTCAACGTTCTACTGCTCTTTCTGATGACGATCATTTGATTTCTGAATTGAACTATCTGAGGAGAATTTTTCTCAGAATGGTTACTCGGAAGAAGAAGTTGATGAAGCGTTTAAGATCAACGCAAAGAAACCAAAAGAGAAAGAAGAGCAAAGTCCCACAACTATACTGCCTTCTTACATAATTGGAACAACGGATAAGATTGGAAGAATGCTAAAGAAGCATGATATAAAAAACTATCTCCACAACAACAAGAAAACTAAATTCTTTTTTACACCCGTTAAAGACGTTATTCCACAGGAGAATTGTGGTGTATACAGGATACCTTGTGACTGCGGTTTGTGTAATATAGGTCTTACATATAGGTCTTATAGGTCTTAGGGTGTTATACAGTCTCGAACACCCGGAGAAAATTTTATTTTTTCCGGAGAGATTTATTTTTTTCAAATTTTATTACCTAGCCCAATCTTATGTTACAAAATACTTTAACAAGATATTTCTCCAAATCTATCCAACCGATTCACTCCAGAAACTGAACAGTTCTAAGTTGTAAAATTTGTCCGTACATAAAAAGTTTCATGTTGATCAGTTGACCCATGTGACCTGTGCAGTGCTCACAAACAAAGAATAAAAAAAAAAAAAAAAAAAAAAAAACACAGACAAAGCTCCATAAGAGTGGGATGGAATCTTCGCTACGCTCATCTATTCAGTAATGAATCAAATCGATGGGTAGTGACGTAATTGTTTGGATCTCAAGATGGATATATAACCAACCAAAGGTATATGTTTCAGCTCATCCATCAACGCGGAAACACATATCGCGTTTTCCTACTGACTAGTCAAACGCGAAATATGCGTTGTAAGACGAGCGAGATATCTGAATAAGCTATATAAGAGTCCTTGAAGTAGTTCTACCCTTGCTACTTTATCGACTCTGGTATTCTACACACCTTGATATCTGAATAAGCTATACAAGTCGTTAAAGAAGTTCTACTCTTGCCACTTCATTGACTCTGGTGTTCTACAGACCTTGACGCATATAAAGAATACTTCATTGTTGGTCAACTCTTGAATCTAGAAAGCAGTGAATCTCGGCAACTTAATTCTGTCACAATTTGTATGATATATTTCATGAATATTATCAGTTATTTATTTGTCTTCAAAACGGCTGATCAGAATTGCTTACAAAATCGTAATAATTTGTAAAATCCATGTATACACATTTAGAGAAAATTCCATCCCATTTGGAGAGATTTTATTTTTCAACATTTTCCGCTCAGCCAAATCTTATGAGATTTTTAGAAACTTTGAGATGATATTTCTCAAAATCGGTCCGATCTATTCATTCCCAAAACTATAGGGTTCTAAGTTGGATGAGTTCGCGTGTGAAAAAAAGAAGTTCCATGTTGATTAGTCAAACCCTTGCGACCTGTGGAGTGCTTACAAAAAAAAAAAAAAAACAGACAAAGCCTTATAAGAGTGGGATGGAAACTTCGCTACGCTCATCAAAAAGTCGTTAAAGTAGTTCTACCCTCGCCACTTTATTGACTCTGGTATTCTACACACCTTGACACATTTAAAAAATACTTCATTGTTGGTCAACTCTTGAATCTAGAAAGCAGTGAATCTTGACAACTTAATTCTGTCACAATTTGGATTATATATTTGATGAATAATATCAGTTATTTTTTTTTCTTCAAAACGGCTGATTAGAATTGCATAAAATATCGTGACAATGTGTAGAATCTATGTATACACATTTAGAGAAAATTTCATCCCATTTGGAGAGATTTCATTTTTCAACATTTTCCGCCCAGCCAAATCTTATGACATTTTTAGAAATTTTGAGATGATATTTTTCAAAATCGGTCCGACCGATTCATCCCAAAAACTATACAGTTCTAAGTTGGATAAGATTCCGTACACAAAAGAAGTTTCATGTTCATCAGTCAAGCCCTGCGACCTGTGGAGTGCTTAAAAAAAACACACACAGACAAACCCCTACAATAGTGGGATGAAGACTTCGCTACGCTCATCTGATCAATAATGGTGATATCCGGTGTAATGAATGCAGTCGGATCTATCTGAGTTGAGACTTTGGAGTCTAGGCCGCCGATTGGCCAGAAGTCACAGTGCACTTTCATTCAGACAGTCAGTACTCACATCTTATCTCTTTCTAGGAATGTGATCCTTGCAATTCTCTCGCATTGTGATACGGTAGTTATAGTTACTATGTATTCAATCATCCAGTATTTTGCAGTTTAATA
>OZ023338.1:23741346-23758846 GCA_964007535.1 Brachyptera risi | reverse complement strand
ATAGTCATAGCTTGTATAGATCAACACACAATAATACCAGCAAATCATCATAACATTTATTAGGCGGCATCCCTTTGATATACGCATGGTGCGAAAGGAAAGCGCCATGCTGCTTATCCCGTTACGTTATTGATAGTCATAGCTTGTATAGATCAACACACAATAATACCAGCAAATCATCATAACATTTATTAGGCGGCATCCCTTTGATATACGCATGGTGCGAAAGGAAAGCGCCATGCTGCTTATCCCGTTACGTTATTGATAGTCATAGCTTGTATAGATCAACATACAACAATACCAGCAAATCATCATAACATTTGTGAGGCGGCATCCCTTTGATATACGCATGGTGCGAAAGGAAAGCGCCATGTTGCTTATCCCGTTACGTTATTGATAGTCATAGCTTGTATAGATCAACACACAATAATACCAGCAAATCATCATAACATTTATTAGGCGGCATCCCTTTGATATACGCATGGTGCGAAAGGAAAGCGCCATGCTGCTTATCCCGTTACGTTATTGATAGTCATAGCTTGTATAGATCAACATACAACAATACCAGCAAATCATCATAACATTTGTGAGGCGGCATCCCTTTGATATACGCATGGTGCGAAAGGAAAGCGCCATGTTGCTTATCCCGTTACGTTATTGATAGTCATAGCTTGTATAGATCAACATACAACAATACCAGCAAATCATCATAACATTTGTGAGGCGACATCCCTTTGATAGACGCATGGTGTGAAAGGAAAGCGCCATGCTGCTTATCCCGTTACGTTATTGATAGTCATAGCTTGTATAGATCAACATACAATAATACCAGCAAATTATCATAACATTTGTGAGGCGGCATCTCTTTGATATACGCATGGTGCGAGAGGAAAGCGCCATGTTGCTTATCCCGTTACGTTATTGATAGTCATAGCTTGTATAGATCAACATACAATAATACCAGCAAATCATCATAACATTTGTGAGGCGGCATCCCTTTGATATACGCATGGTGCGAAAGGAAAGCGCCATGTTGCTTATCCCGTTACGTTATTGATAGTCATAGCTTGTATGGATCAACATACAATAATACCAGCAAATCATCATAACATTTGTGAGGCGGCATCCCTTTGATATACGCATGGTGTGAAAGGAAAGCGCCATGTTGCTTATCCCGTTACGTTATTGATAGTCATAGGTTGTATGTAGTAGGTTCTTTCAATTTAAGTCAAAGAAGCTCAGCTGAAATTATCTTATGAATCTCAATTAATTTCCAAATGTTACGACATTACTTCCTATAGAACCAAGTAATCACGATTATAACACACCCACACATTCAAAACTATCGATCAATTCAATTACTGAAAATTTCAACCGAATCGGTTGTTTAGTGTATTTTAAAATAGATAAAACCATCAAAATTAGCCCTAAAATGTCATTATTTCCGGTTTCATACATCATTTCTGGTTGAAACTCACAAAAGGCACATCTCCTTATGGATGCACACATTCCCTGAAAATTTCAGAACAATCGGTTGTTTAGTGTATTTTAAAATGAATAAAACCATTGAAATTAGCCCTAAAATGTCATTATTTCCGGTTGCATACATCATTTCTGGTTGAAACTTACTAGAGACACATCTCCTTATGGATGCACACATTCCCTGAAAATTTCAGAACAATCGGTCGTTTAGTGTATTTTAAAATAAATAAAACCATTGAAATTAGCCCTAAAATGTCATTATTTCCGGTTGCATACATCATTTCTGGTTGATACGTACGACAGACACATCTCCCTATGAATGCACACATTCCCTGAAAATTTCAGAACAATCGGTTGTTTCGTTTGGACTGTAGCAAATATCTTAGACAGACGCCGTAAGAAGACGAAGACGGAGAAGAAACGGAAAAACAGCACTTTTCACAGCCTTATAACTTCTATCTGTTTTGTCCGAACGAACTGAAAATTGGTATGCCGTGTTGTGTGCATTGCTCCATTGCATTGCAACAAACTAGAGTATTCCAAGATCTGTAGTTTCTGAGATACAGTATGCTCAAAACATAATTCAATTACTTCGTGTAAACAGTGTAGCAGGCTGCGCGACGAGGTACTTGGCGCCCGTCGAGCTACCGCTCGACTATATATATATATATATATATATATATATATATATATATATATATATATATATGTATATATATATATATATATATATATATAAATATATATATATATATATATATATATATATATATATATATATATATATATATATATATATATATATATATATATATATATATATATATACATATATATATACATACCTGAATACTGACAATTACGACCAATAACTCGGGTATTGTAAGAAATGATTCATCCCATGAAAGTTATTCAGGTGCAATTGACAATATTTATGATTAATTCCCTCTTTTAGATGAAATGAAATATTCCCAAATAATATGTGTCGCTGATATTGATGCAGCGCTGGCCGGCCTGGTGTGCGTGTGACTGCAGGAGAACGACAGCCCCTCCTGTTCTCACCAGGAAGTCGGTAGTTGGTCGATGATTGACGACAGCTAGGGCTTGACATTGAAAGGCTGTGGCAAGGTCCGTCGATCCACTAACGAAGCTGGAATGGCGAAAAGACGGGGAATTGAGGAGTGACATTCATGAATTGTGTTTAAATGGGAGAAATTAGATCCAGAAATGGATTCAGTTTTTTTCCGTAGTCAATACAATTTCAATTTTCAATTCCGTGTATTTACTTTCCACTCCCAATTATTGTACGAGCTTTAGCGAGGATTCAATTTGACATACTGAAAAAAATTGGTGTTCGTTTTTATGTTGTTTTTTTGTTTTTTTGTCGGTTCTTCACAGGTCAAACGGCTACAGCTATCAACTTCAAACTTTTTTTTATTGTGGTTCCTCATCTAACTTAGATCTGTAGAGTTTTGTGGCATTATCAGATCGTAACTTTGTTTTTCATGAATTTAAGAAATTTCGAAAATGCCCATTTAAATAACACGGCGGAAAAAAAAATTGAACATGTTTAATTTCAAAAAAACTGGAATTTTGTGTGAAGTTGAATAAATATTGATACACATTTTTTGAAATTATCAGATTGATCGGATGAGCCATTTCGAAGACAAACCATAAAATGTGCTAAATTGGTACCACTCGAAGCAGTTTTCACCCATTTCTAACTTAAATGTTACCCAATTGGCGAATTTAGGCAAAAGTTAGGCGAAGAAGTCGACATACTATTACTTTCCGCTCGTCTAACAACGCGTATATAGCGTTTTCCTAGTATATACAAACGTAGACAATGATGAGATGGATATTCAGATTAGGGAATGAAATAAGCGATGGGCAGATGTGTGAACTAAGTACTAGGCAAACGCGTTATGTGTTTCCGCGTAGATGGATGAGCGGGAACATATCAACTTTAATCTTTGGATTGGTTATTATATATACACACATTGAGATCCAAACCATTATGTCACTGCCATCTTATTTGTCCTTATTATTTCCTATGATAATAAAGACGGCATTGCTTTGATCATTTACAATTGAGTGGTGTCACCTGTTGCTTGAATTCAATTAGTATCTTAATAGCTATGAGTGATTTATGAAAATAACATTATATATTCTTTTACATCAAAACGGCTCATCCGATTTGAGTGAAAGTTTGCAATAAAGTGTATCATTATTATATTGAAATTCCCCGATGATTTGAATTCTCTTGGATGAAATATTTTTCATGAATATTTTTCTCTGGGTTATTCTCATGTAATTTTTGAAAACTTTGAAATAAGTTTTCTCAGAAGTGGTTCAACCGATCGCGCCTCAAAACTATACAGTATCGTATTGGATAAGGATACTTGTGTGTGCCAAGTTTCAACTTGTTCTGAATTTTCGTTTGACCTGTGGAGCGCGAACAAGAGAAAAAAAAGGGCTTTTTTTCGGGTATGGTGAAATTGAGTCTTCGCTTCGCTCATCCAATAACAGTGTACTAATATCTGTGCAATCAATATGAAAACAGCTGTTAAATGAGCGAACAAGTCATGTGACACAGAGAGCAAGAAAACATCGACAAATTGAGATATTGTACATCAATCATCAATCGAAATATTTCGAAAAATCTGCATCACCAGGCTGACACACGGTGAGTTACTGAAAGAAAGTCAACTTCAAACTAAGAAAATAGAAGAGCTCGTGAGTGAGATTGCTGTTTGCAAGAAAGTAAACATCGCCTTGAAAACTGAAAACGAGTCATTATCCAGTAAAATTAATTAACTTGAACAATATTCCAAAAATTATAATTTGGAGATACAGGGAGTACCTGTGACACAAGGTGAGGACTTATATCAGATTATTACAGATATAGCAAATTACGTAGGAGCGGACATTAAAACAGACGATATTGAACTTTGTCATCGTATAGGTCATAGTGCAAAGGCGCCGAATAAACCCCCTGTAGTTATTGTGAAATTTTTCTCACGCAATATCAAAGAACTTATTATTTCAAGTAAGAAAGGAAAAAGGGATTTGTATGCCGAAGAAGTTGGTTTCACAGGTGCCAACTGTGAAATATATATCAACGAGCATCTAACTCAAGCCAACAAACATCTATTCTGGCTGGCTCGTGCTACTAAACAAATTGGTTATAAGTTTGTTTGGTCCAGAAGAGGCAAAATATTCCTACGCAAAGACGAGCAATCTCCAGTTTTGCTCATATCAAAACCAGCCGACATTCCGGAATTGTAAAACATACGTATACCAACTAACTGTTCATGAATCATGTGTTGGACACGTTAATTGACGATAACATTCAAAATACGCATGTGTGTTCTGATGTACAAGACTTGAATAAACTTTGCGAAGATAATTCAGATTTTAGAATATTACATATAAACATAAGAAGTGTACGAAAGCATTATGATGAACTGTGTGTCTTATTTCAAGAACTTTCCTTCAAATTTGATATAATTGTCTTGACTGAGACTCATTTACAAGTAAATGAGCCGTTCAATATTTCTGGTTACAGAACATTTCATCTTAATTCTCGTCATTCGTTTTGTGATGGAATACTTATATTTATCAATAAGGATACATTGGCGAATGTGAAGGTAGAAATAGAAAATAGCTTGGTAATGCAAATGCTGCTCGTATAATTTTCAAACTCAACAATGAAACTTATTCAATTGTTGCAATATATAGGTCTCCGTCGACTGATATACAGTTATTCATTAATGACTTGGAAGGCATGCTCAGAAGTAGTACTTCTGTGACTCACGATATAATAATAGGTGATGTTAATTTAAATATTTTGGGTGATAGTCTCAATGAAACTCAAAATGAATACCTAAATTTGTTTTACTCCTCTTGCATAAATCACCCTACACGAGAAACTGATCGATCCAGCACATGTATAGATCACATATTTTTAAAATCGTGTAAAGGAGCAAATGTCATCTCTGGTGTGTATAAATGTATGATGACAGATCACTATCCCATATTTCTAACTTGGAATGTAAACAATAATTCAGATTCAAAACAGTCAGCGCACTACCGTGCCTTGATCCATGTATTATTCTATTTCGTTTAACTAATATTATATTGGTTTTGTTATATTCTTCTCGAGTTATTTTCTACGCATTTATAATTGTATGTTTGTATTCCTTTATTATTTACACTTGGAAAAACAAGGACAGTGAAACAGGTTCCATTTATTATTTGTTATAGTTTCGTCAACGAAATATCAACATTTGTTAGTAATGCCCGCACACAAGATTTAGTTCTTACGCGGGCTTCTTCTTCTTATCTTATTTCTTTTGATTTGTTTTTGCAATGTTAATTTGGTATATTTGGTTCACTTTATTTACTGCTTGTATTGTTTTCTTATGTATAATGATAAGATGAAGAATAAAAAGATGTATAAATTGAAATTGAAAAAATTGAATCCAAAGTCAACATGAGCAAATGAATCATATTGTTATAATCTAGTCAAGCGGTAGCTCGACGGGAGCCAAGTCCGTCGCGAAGCCAGCTACACGCTTAAGGCCCATTCACAACCGAAATTAACAGTAAAATTAGCATTAGCAATAATGTAATTATTTAGTGGCTGTTCACAACAATAATTCAGCATTAAGGATCAGCCAATGAGATGGCTTGTTTACATTAGCTGCTGGCCGATGGGATTAGCGATGCGCCTGCTCGACATCGTCCGAACGATAGAAGGCTGTGGCGCGCCAAACGTTTACTCAAATCTGATTGGTCAGTGCTTACACCAAGCTGTAAGGGTTAACAGCAAGGTTTGGAGTTTGCAAACCTTGCGCTTACTGCTGATGCGTTACGGCTAATGCGTTACGGCTAATGCGTTACGGCTAATGCGTTACGGCTAATGCGTTACGGCTAATGCGTTACGGCTAATGCGTTACGGCTAATGCGTTACGGCTAATGCGTTACGGCTAATGCGTTACGGCTAATGCGTTACGGCTAATGCGTTACGGCTAATGCGTCGCATTGTGAACGGAGTGCATGGGGGCGGGGCCATAAGACAAATATTGCTGCTGATGCTAATTTCACTGCTAATTTCGGCTGTGAATGGGCCTTTACACTGTTTACACGAAGTACTTCCAGGCTCCGGAAAACAAACTGTGTCGTGGCTCACCCCATGTGACCTCGCTCAAGGTCACGGTCAACTCTTCGAGTCGTTAGGGAGGGGTGGGGTGGGGTGGGGAAGTTATGTCTGGAAATATTCGCCGTATGTCCCAGGAATAGTTGGATAACTGAATCAGGTCGTATAATCAGGAATAAGGCGCCACGTAGTTAGTATCTCATAAATATCCTCATAGCACACGACAAAAAAATCAACTTCACATTGATACACAAAAAACATACTTTATACAGAAAAACTCTACCTACCATAACGTAATGTTTTATAATAAGCTTCCGGAACATATTAAAAAAATAACTAAACTATCTGATTTAAAGTTACAACTAAAAAAGTTACTAACCAAAAAAGCGTATTATTCAATACATGATTTCATGAAAGATATTTTGTGAATAATTTTATTCTTACAATAAATTTAGTATTAATTTACATGACACAAATTTGTTTTACAATATTATCACGTTTTATCTTGGACTCACTGACTCACATTTGTTTTTGATCTCACTGTTTCTTCTTTTTGTACTGCTATGTAACTCATTTTTTTCTGTAATATCGTCGCATATGCATTTAATTTTATATCACTTACATACTTCAAGTATGCATTGTTTCTATTTTTAAAGTTCTAATTGACAATTTCGTTGACGTTTAGCATAAAATGTACAACTTTTTCCCCAAACCTCAAAAAGGGTTTTATCTCTATAGGTATTATTTTCAACGCCGTACATGAACTACTTGTTTGATTGTGTTGTGTTATGAAAACAATGGCAAATAAAGCACTTATTATTATAATACAGCTTTTCTTTTGTAGAATTAAACGTCAAATATTCTTCAGCTTTGGGTTTGGGTTGGTTTGGTTTTCTTTCAATGACGAGACATTGCGCACCTCAAGTGTGAATGGACAAGTATTATGTGAAGGAATACGACAGGGTATTGATTGAGGTAATCGGAAAATAAGTCGAGGGAAAAAAGTCGAGGGAAAGAAAGGCGAAAGAATGGGTAGGTGAATTAGGCGAGGGAAAAAGAAGGCGAAAACACAGTATAACAGCTCCAGTGATAAAATGGAAACCTTTTATCATTTCAATTGGATGAGCGAAGCGAAGACTCAATTTCGCCATACTCGAAAAAAAAGTGACTTTATTTTTATTATTTTTTTTTTTCGTTGTTCGCGCTCCACAGGTCAAACGAAAATTCGAAATCAAATGAAACTTGGCATACACAAGTGTCATTATCTAATTCGATACTGTATAGTTTTGAGGCGCGATTGGTTGAACCACTTATGAGAAAACTCAATTTGAAGTTTTAAAACATCCCATTAGAAAAACCGAGAGGAAAATATTCGTGAAATAATTTTCATCCTAGACATCTCAAATTCTCAAGGGATTTTAATATAATAATGATACACATTATTCCGAACTTTCACTTGAATCGGATCAGCCGTTTTGATGTAACAAAATATATAATGTAATTTTTTCAAATCACTCAAAGCTATTAAGATACCAATTAAATCCAAGTTACAGGTGTCACCTCTCAACTGTAAACGATTAGAACAAAGCCTTCTTCATTATCATAGAAATCACTTATGAAAAATAAGATGGCAGTGAAGTAATGGTTTGGATCTTAAGGTGTATATATATATATATATATATATATATATATATATATATATATATATATATATATATATATATATATATTTATATACATATATATATATATATATATATATATATATATATATATATATATACATATATATATATATATATATATATATATATATATATATATATATATATATATATAATAACAAATCCAAAGGTGACTTAATATGTTCCAGGCTTCCAGCTCATCCATCAACGCGACAACACATAACGCGTTTGCCTAGTAGTAGATGAATTGCTTACATTAGAAAGCAGGACAAGCAGCCATCTTTTGTACAGTTAATAAATAGTTTGTAAATTCATTTTAGATATATTTTAATCGTTCTACCATAAAATTAGGCAAACGCGTTATGTGTTTCCGCGTTGATGGATGAGCTACTTATATCAACTTATATCTTTGGATTCATTTTTTTTCCATTTTGAAACCATTTTATTCACACTCAACGCTTACATATCAAGTATTACAACAATTGCATACAGGTAGTAGACAGAAAGGTACAAATTAACAAATAGACAAATAATAAAATAAAAAGTTAACAATTATGAACATATTAAAGCAATAGTGATGAATAATTTGATATTAAGTTTTGATATGAAATTTAGAAATTCAGGAATTATATTTTGTAAGTGTATTTTGTCTATTTTGAAGCCTGCATAAGTTAAATTTTTTGCGCGGGCTGTCTTGCTTGAAAAAAATATAATTAGTGTAAATCCGACTCTCAAAGTTAATAATCAAGCCATAAGTAGGCATACAAACAAACAAATACAATAAAGTTACAAACTAATATAATATCATATTGCATATGAACATGTTTATAGTAATAATAAAGTAGATATTTCATTTCACGTTATTTCAAGCGAGATCAATTAATAACACTCTTTCAGCCGGATTTTCAAGGACTCTTTAAATACAATCAATTAAAGTTTTAGATTTTCTGATTTCTAGCAGTAGCTGATTGTATAGCCAGGGTGCAAGGTAATCTATGTGCCTCTGTCCTATCAGTTTATTTTCTTTGGTATAACTAAGGTGAATTGACATGTGTTTAAATCTATTGTTCTTGTATTATGGATAGGGGGCGTTTCCTTGTTTGAAATAATGGTAATTTTCATAGGTGTATATTAAAACTAGGCAAACGCGAAATATGCGTTGTAAGATGAGCGAGATATCTGAATAAGGTATAATAACAGTCCTGCATTTGCTACTTTATCGACTTTGGTATTCTACACACTCAGTCCCTCATTTGATTGCTACCTTATCTTCTCTGGTATTCTACACACCTTGACGAATATGAAGAATATTCAATAATTGGGCAAATATCGAATCTAGGAAGCAGTGAATCTTGGCTCATTTCCATATATTTGATGTATAAAAACAGTTATTTGAAATTTTTTCTTCAAAATGGCTGGTTCGAATTGCTTAAAAAACGGTGGTTATGTGTATCATTTATGTTTGAACACTCGGAGAAAATTTTATTTTTTTCAAAGAGGTTTCATTTTTTCAAATTTTCTCACCCAGCCTAATCTTATGAGGTTTTTAAAAACTTTGACATGATATTTCTCAATATCTAATCGACCGATTCGTTCCAAAAACTATACAGTTCTGAGTTGTAAAAGTTGGCCCGTAAAAAAAAGTTTCATGTTGATCAGTCAAACCATGCGACCTGTGCAGTGCCCACAAACAAACAAACAAACAGAAAACACACAGACAAAGCCCTATAAGAGTGGGATGAAGACTTCGCTACGCTCATCTAATAAATTTTACATAAAGTTGTTGAGAGTTGAGTACATTTGCTTCTTCGAAGATCAATTCCGTTGAATATTGAAGTTTTTTCTTCAAAATAATGGGCTTCTTCACGCTAAGCTCCGGACAGAGTGCGCTAGCAGCGGACTGCCCTAGTTTTGTAACTGTCTGCTTATGAGCCATGTTATCGAGTGATTTATGTATGGTTGACTACGTTCGTGAAGTTGTCACACGTGTACGGTCACATGTCAGAATATGGAAATATTATTTCACCATTGGTTAGTGCCCCTTAGTGCCGTAAAATTTTCTGTTAGTGCAGCTTTAGTTTCGCCGTCATGACGAATTCAATTTTCAGAACCAGCCCCTCACATATCTCCGAAATTCCAATGGTAAACGTTAGTGCCGTAAACATTTTCGTTGGTGCCGCTTTGGTTTCGCCGTTATAGCGCGTTGCTCATGTGAGGGGCCAACTTCACGCCAGCCCCTCACATAGGCCTATCTCCGATCTTGGAAATTTCAACGGCATTCATTAGTGCTTGTTAGTGCCGTACATTCTTTCGTTAGTGCCGCTTTAGTTTCACCGTCATGACGAATTCAATTTTCAGAACCAGCGCCTCACATATCTCTGATCTTGACAATTCTAACAGTAGGCCTATACGTTAGTGCCGTGAGAGAATCGTTAGTACCGCTTCGGTTTCGCCGCTACGACGCGTTGTCAATGTGAGGGGCCAACTTCACGCCAGCCACTCACTTTTATCTCCGATCTTGAAAATTCCAACGGCATTCGTTAGAACATTTTCGTTAGTACCGCTTTGGTTTCGCCAGCCCCACCATATCTCTGATCATGAAAATTCCAACGGCATTCGCTAGAAGAATTTCGTTACGGCCACTTTGGTTTCGCCAAATAACGCGTTGTCCATGTGAGGGGCCAAATCTTCACGCCAGCCCCCAACATGGACAACTCGTTATAACGTCGAAACCAGAGCGGCACTAACGAAAAATGTTTACGGCACTAACGAGCACTAACACAACACCAACGAATGCCGTTGGAATTTTCAAGATCGGAGATATGTGAGGGGCTGGCGTGAAGTTGGCCCCTCACATTGACATCGCGTCATAGCAGCGAAACCGAAGAGGTATTAACAATTTTTTCCACGGCACTAACGGGCACCAACGCACCACTTACAAATACCGTTGGAATTTTCAAGGTCGGAGATATGTGAGGAGCTGGCGTGAAGTTGGCCCCTCACATTGACAACGCGTCGTAAGGGTGAAACCGAAGCGGTACTAAAGATTTTTTCACGGCACTGACGTAGCATCAACGTATACCGTTGAAATTTTCAAGATCAGAGATATGTGAGTGGCTGGTTCTGAAAATTGAATTCGTCGTGACGGCGAAACTAAAGCGGCACTAACGGTAAATTTTACGGCACTAACGTAGAATGCACTATTGAATGCCGTTGAAATTTCCAAGATCGGAGATATGTAAACCGAGATGTAAATTTGTACACAACACAATAACAATACTGTAACAGCTGAAAAGTCGACCGTGCAGGGCTATGGCGCACTAGCGCCACGAGTGAGAACATTGTGCAGTGAAGAATGCCATTGTCAGCATAAGATGTTGCATAGTTTTTGAAGGTAGAAAATGTATTTTGTTAGCACCTCTCCAGCCAATAATGCCGTATTGCATAATGGACTGAGTTAACGCATGATACACTCCTATTAACTAGGAAAACGCGGGATGCGCGTTGTGAGATGAGCTCAGAAGTATGGCAATCTAGAATGAAAAACAACTTGTCAGCTCAATTTACATCTACAAACCTTGACTTACTTCAAACGTTCAAAAACCTCACCTGCAACTTGTTGATATTTATAGTAACCTGCAACCTGACGCATAAACACTTTGCAAAACCAATTGATACAAATATTCAATAAAATGTACACGTTTATTGCGTTTTCTTCATCATTTCTCATTCGATTGTTGTAAAAATCTCTGAAAAGGTGTATAATAGTATATTTCATATTCTGTGAGAATTTGAGAGCTTTTGAAAAATTCTTGTTTTTCAAGTATTTTTCCTCCTGGTTATTCTTATGAGGATTTTCCAAACTTTGCGAATAATTTCCGGAAAAACCTTCCGATCGATTCCTCTGAATAACAATCCCAACCTATTCTGGTATGACATCAACGTTCAGAAAAAGTTTCAAGTTGATTGATTCATTTCTCTGACCTGTATGCCGCGTACATAATTACAAAAAAAAAAACATACATAAAAACGAAGCCCATTTTTTTTCAGGGTGTGAAATGGAAAGCTTAACTACGCTCATCTAACTAGGAAAACGCGGGATGCGCGTTGTGAGATGAGCTTAGAAGTATGGCAATCTAGAATGAAAAATAACTTGTCAGCTCAATTTACATCTACAAACCTTGACTCACTTCAAACGTTCAAAAAACTCACCTGCAACTTGTTGATATTGATAGTAACCTGCAACCTGTCGCATAAACACTTTGCAAAACCAATTGATCCAAATATTCAACAAAATGTACACGTTTATTGCGTTTCCTTCATTATTTCTCATTCGATTGTTGTAAAAATCTCTGAAAAGGTGAATAATAGTACTTTTCATATTCTGTAAGAATTTAAGAGCTTTTGAAAAATTCCTGTTTTCCAAGTATTTTTCCTTCGGGTTATTCTTATGAGAATTTTCCAAACTTTCCGATTATTTTCCGGAAAAACCTTCCGACCGATTCCTCTGAATAACAATCCCAACCTATTCTGGTATGACACCAACGTTCAGAAAAAGTTTCAAGTTGATTGATTCATTTCTCTGACCTGTATGCCGCGTACATAATTACAAAAAAAAAAAAAAAAAAAAAAAAAACATAAAAACGAAGCCCATTTTTTTTCAGGGTGTGAAATGAAAAGCTTCGCTACGCTCATCTAATAATGATTTATCCAAAATGTTGCGGAGTCGATAAAAAATGAACAAAAGGTTTCTTAATTCTTTGGTACAGTATTCAATACGGGCCTTCCAACGAAAATTGTGATCGATTTTAATTCCAAGATATTTAACAGACTCACTTCTTTGTACTGTGTGGCTTTCACAATGATTTGTCATGGCACAGTGATTAGACGAGCTTTAGCGAGGATTCAATTTGACATCCTGAAAAAATTGGTGTTCGTTTTTTTTTTTTTTTTTTTTTTTTTATGTTTTTTTTTCGGTTCTCCACAGGTCAAACGGCTACAGCTATCAACTCCAAACTTTTTTTCATCATGGTTCCTCATCTAACTTAGATCTGTAAAGTTTTGTGGTATTATCGGGTGGTAACTTTTATTTTTATGAATTTTAGAAATTTAAAAAATACCCGTTAGAATAACACGACGGGAAAAAATGAAAATATTTTTATTTTCAAAAAGAAAGAAATTTTGTTTGAAGTTGAATTATATCTTGATACACATTTTTGGGAATTCTCAACTTTATCGGGACTGCCATTTTGAAGAAAAAATATGAAGAGTGCTAAATTTGTACCACTCGAAGCAGTTTTTACCCATTTATAGCTTGAATGTCACCCAATTGGCGAATTTACGCAAAAGTTTGGCAAAGAAGTCGACATACTATCACTTTCCGCTCGTCCAACAACGCATATATAGCATTTTCCCAGTATATATATATATATATATATATATATATATATATATATATATATATATATATATATATATATATATATATATATATATATATATATATATATATATATATATATATATATATATATATATATATATATATATATATATATATATATATATATATATATATATATATGCTTACGTAGTTTCTCGTGGCCGATGGTAGTTGGTAGTATTATTTCTGCGGTAATGCCACTATGTTGAAACTCTTCGTGTCGACGTTTCGGCAGAATTTGCTCCGCCATCTTCGGGACTCGGTCGGTTCGAGTGCTGACCACCGACCGAGTCCTGAAGATGGCGGAGCAAATTCTGCCGAAACGTCGACACGAAGAGTTTCAACATAGTGGCATTAGCGCAGAAATAATACTACCATATATATATATATATATATATATATATATATATATATATATATATATATATATATATATATATATATATATATATATATATATAAATATATATTTATATATATATATATATGTATATATATATATATATATATATATATATATATATATATATATATATAAATATATATATATATACACCTTGAGATCCAAACATTTAAGTCACTGCCATCTTATTCCCTAATCAATTCCTATTAAAATACAGAAGGCTTTGTTCAAATCGTTTACAATCAAGAAGTGACACCTGTAGCTTGGATTTAATTGGTATCTTAATAGCTTTGAGTGATTTACAATAATTCAATTTTCAGTTCAATTTCAACATGTGTTTTATTCATATTTAACAATCACACGATAAATATGAAATAGAATAACAAACACAATATGGGGATAATAACAAATAAATTCAATACGAATATAACGGTAAATAAGAAAATAAAGAAGAACTGCCATCAGTGCGAAATAAGTTGATTATTAATAAGAAGCCCGCATAAGAACGGATTCTTGTGTGCGGGCAACATAACGTATGATTATTTAACAAGAGTTGGCTATGAAGGAAATAATAAAATAAGTAAAATAAGTACATCTATTTTTTGTCAACAAAGAAGACAGAAACAAATATTGAAACAATTAGAATAAATATTTGCAAAATTACTCTTGATTGAAAAATGAACAGTTATGATAATAATAATGCCGATAATAATAATAATTAGAACAAAAAGCATATCATGAGAGATTATAAACAATAGCAAATACCAACTGAAATTACAATTAAGTTATATGAACCAAAACACTGATGGAAAGCAAACATTGAACACATATTATTAACGAAAAATTCCAAAATTTCTATGAAGAGCTTATAGTTATATTGGATCAATAATACAACAACAATTTCCCGTGTCATGACAACAATATAATTTAAATGTGGTCTTCCGTTTCATGTATGAAACCCACCCTGTGGTTAAATATTCAATAATATCCAGCTTGCTATTTTTTTTTTTTTTGAAAGAGGTTAAACTTTTAGTAGAACGAATAGAAAGTGGAATCTTATTGTAGTCTTTTGAACAAATAAAATATATGTGCTGCTGTTCAATTTGTTCATTACGTTTAGGAAGAGCAAGAAGATTTAAATCGAAATCACTTGTTTGATGAACCCTAGTTATAGTGTTAGCTCTATTGAATGAATTGATATTTTCATAAATTTAAATTAATGAAGATTTGATGAACAAATGATTAAAATTCAGAACTTTAGTTTCCTGAAATAACATTGGTGTTGAAAATAATTTTGGTTTATTAAGAATAACTTTTAGAATTAGTTTTTGAATATTGACGATTAGAATGAAATTAGTTTTATTTGCTCCCCCCCCCCCCCCCCACCCCCCAACTCATTATATCATATTCGAAAAAAGACTGGACCAGAGACTTGTAAAGCATCAAAAGCAATTTGCGAGTGAGAATATGGCGAAGTCTATAAAATAAATAAATAATATTTCTTGTTTTTTTAACCAGAGATTGTATGTGCAC
The DNA here is from genome assembly GCA_964007535.1 of Brachyptera risi. Lineage (NCBI taxonomy): Eukaryota > Metazoa > Arthropoda > Insecta > Plecoptera > Taeniopterygidae > Brachyptera > Brachyptera risi. The sequence continues at coordinate 23,743,139 of OZ023338.1, read as the reverse complement.
GTTCCACCTTGAATGTTCATCAATGATAATTCCAAGATATCCCAGTTGAGAGCTAGCTTGAAGAGTAGTACAACTGCAATCACCGTTAATTTGGCAATTTGAATGAAGCTGCAAATTGTAGTTTGCACCCGGTTCAGTTCTTGAATTGACCGTGATAGGAATGTGAGAAGTCTTGGATGTATTTGATGTTGACAAATTATCATTAGGCCAGTGATGGACATATTGTAGGGATTGGTTGGCTGTTTTAAAAACTTCTTCCCAATTATCTCCAACGAATACTAGAGCTGTATCATCCGCATATGAAAATATATTCCCATTTATGTCCAGGTTACAGAGGTCGCGTTTATATATCAGGAACAGGATCGGTCCCAGAACCGTACCCTGAGGGACGCCGATGGTGATAGTTTTCTCTTCACTGTAAGAGTTTTCCACTTCAACCTTGTGTTTTCTATTTGACAGATAGTTAACTGCTGAATAATTCTAAAACTACACCACGAATGCCCGCCATCTCCGTTTTATTCAGTAATATTTTGTGGTCTACAGTGTCAAAAGCTTTGGCTAGATCTAGAAACACTGCCAAAGCTTTTTTATTATCATCCGGAGATCTATATAGCAAACTAGTTACCGGCACAGTAGCTGAGTGGTAGGCTCACTTGCTTCGTGTGATCCGGGAGGTGAAGGGACATATCGGACCCGGTACGATCGCCGCCACCGTCCATCTTTACAGGGGTTTTTCGTGGTTTCCCTCTGTAGTCTAGGCTAATGCCGGGATGGTTCCCAGAATATAGGCCACGACCGCTTCCTTCCCACTATCCTTCCCACTACCCATAAAAAACCTTCATCTCATCATCCCATCATCTCATTATTCATTCATCCGACGCCAATAGATCTTAGTAATCATTACAGTGCGTCGTTAAAACCCAATTTAAAAAAATAAAAATAATAATAATATACTTCCAGGCGGTTTTGAGCGTACTGTATCTCGGGAACCAACAAACCTAGATACCTCTAGTTTGTTGTTATGGAATGTGGCGCTATACACGACACGACATATCAAATCAAAGATATATCAGAACAAAGGTTCGAAAGTTATATCACTGTGAAAATACTACTTTTTCGTTTTCTTCTCCTCCTCCTCCTCCTCCTCCTCCTCCTCCTCCCCCTCCCCCTCCTTCTCCTCCTCCTCCTCCTTCCCCTCCCCCTCCCCCTCCTCCCCTCCCCCTCCTTCTCCTCCTCCTCCTCCTCCTTCCCCTCCCCCTCCCCCTCCTCCCCTCCTTCTCCTCCTCCTCCTCTTCCTCCTTCCCCTCCCCCTCCCCCTCCTCCTCTCCCCCTCCTGCTCCTCCTCCTCCCCCTCCCTCTCCCCCTCCCTCTCCCCCTCCTCTTTCGGTCGTCACCAAAGAACTCGGCTACAGGCCAAATGAATCGTACGATTCGTCTGATTTTTCTAAGGATTATATGAACTCATATGAAATTGTGACTTTTTGAATGTTTTAACCAGAAGTGACTCTATTCCAAACTCATTTCTCAAGTTTGTATCATTTTTTAAAATCATTTTGAGACTTATTTCAATGACATTTCAAAAATATGTCTGTATGAATATACCAGATCGACTGTGTGTGCGAGTTTTATCAATTATACATTTCCAACTGGAAGAGATTGGAATAATGACTTTCAGAAATGAGGAATACTGACGTATCGACGGTTAAATCACGGCCACCAATGAACCACCGAAAGCTTTGGGTACTTTTTCTCCGCTCTATCTATCTGAATGATCGTCACCAGACACAACAGAG